>JAVIWB010006200.1:0-600000 GCA_031893035.1 Dermolepida albohirtum | reverse complement strand
ACGTTACTGTGAATGGTAATCGTTATCGCGCCATGATTACCGATTATTTTTGGCCCGAATTGGAAGATATGGACTTGGACAACATCTGGTTTCAGCAGGACGGTGCCACAAGCCACACAGCACACGTTACAATCGATTTATTGAAGAGTAAGTTTGATGAGCGTGTTATCTCAAGAAATGAACCAGTCGATTGGACGCTTCGTTCGTGCGATATAACGCCTCTAGACTTTCTTCTTTGGGGCTACGTCAAGTCATTGCTCTATGCCAACAAGCCGACAACGTTGGAAGAGCTCGGAGCCAACATTGAACGCGAAATAGCAGCCGTTTCGGCCGAATTGTGTGGCCGAGTCATCGAAAATTGAGTCCAACGAATTGACCGCTGCAAACGTGCCCGCGATAGCCATATGAACGAAGTCGAGTTCCATTCATAAATGTTTTGATTGTACTTCAACCCGATAATAAAGTTTTTGAAATATCTCAAATGGTCTGCATTTTATTTTGAAAAAAAGTTGTCAAGTCCTTATTGGAAAACTCTTTATGTATGTCAGTTTCCCTCCAGAAATCCATAGTATTTTCTTTTCCCTTTTAATCGCTTTTAATTTCAGGAATCTATTTTTATCAACACCTAAGCATTTTTATTGTCGGATATACTATCTCATTTTACAACTTTTCTATATGTTTTAAACTTCAATATATTTTCTAAAAACCCCGCCTCTTTGTTCGCTTCAATCACTCTTAGATCTATTTCTTTGTACTCCTCACACTCATTTCTTCAATTTGTTATTATTCGCTATAATTTTGAGATCGTCCCTATTCATATTTTCTTTTGTTGTTTTTTTAATTCTACGTATGTCTTTAGATATTACTGAATTTTCATGAGTTATTAAGAAATACATTGGAGTTTCGGAGGTGCCGTTATTATTTAGACAATTTTCAGGAGCAATAGAAAAAGTATTGATAATCAAATGGATCCTGGTTCTTGGGTAGAACTTTTACAACCATTTCTTATAGAATTTAAAGAACAGGAATGGACAGGTACTTCAATAAAATGATATCGATTTTGTATATGGAAGCTAAGCAAATGGATTCCACATATGTTATCGGATGAGAATTAAAATTATAGGCTATCACATATGTTCTTCACTTCATTCACGTCACAAAAACGAACCTTGTATTGATTGTGTGCTCACTTGTGCTGAAAAATGGATCATATACCGTAACATGAAGCGAACCTATTATTTGTTGTCACCAAAGAAGCCTGTACCCCAAACTTTAAATGCAGCAGTTCACTCCAAGAAGATTTTGTTGTGTGTATGAGATCTACTCTATGCAACTTTGGATACATTACTTCAGAAACAGCCAGGGCCAGTTAATCGAAAGAATTATTATATTATACTACTCTTGCAGGAAAATGCAAGATCCCCTACTATAAGATATACACGTGAAAAAATTCTAGTCTAGGACGGGATATTCTACACTATCCCACCTATTTGCCCGATATTTGTGACAAGTGACTGTTATCTTTTCCTAGCTCTAAGTAATCACATGCGGAATAAAAAATTTGCTAAGAAAGCAGGGGTTGAAGAAGAGGCGCGTAAATTTTTTTCTGTACACCACCTTTATCAAAACCTGAATATACAAACTTATTTCTCCTTGGGAAAAGGTAATAGATTGTGAAAGTGATTATTTTAACAAATAAAGCTGATTAAAAAAGGTACCTTTATGAAATAAAGGTTACATCTAAAGACAACTTCAGTTTGTAAAAGATCATTTGCAATAGCCTGTTGTAGAGTGGAGAAATATTCTATAGAGTAAGTAAGGAAAGCTCAAGTGGTATCCACACGACCAGCAAACTCAACGTACAAACGAGATTTCATCACAATAGCTAATAAATATGGCGGTGCCAAAGTAATGGTTTGAGGATGCTTTTTCTATAGCATCGGACCCATATGTGATATAGATAATATCGTGTATTAACATAAATATGTTAAAATACTCGACGAGATAATGATATATGCACATGAAAATTTGCCTTTATAATAGATCTTCCAACAGGACAACGATCCAAACCACTTAAACAGTGGTCTCTAGAAAGTAATGTTGAGGTTAAGGAGTGGCATGCCCGATCTCCAACCATATAAGAACTTGTGGACAGACACTAATGTCTGCCGTTTCTGATGCTAAAACCACATGAACTGTAGGAAGTATTCAGGCAACATGGCTTTTGATATCAGGGCAACTTTGCCAATAAAAGTTGACGCAATGCCACATCATTATCATATTTCTATAGCCAATAAGATACATGCAACTAAATATTAACAGTACTCTAGAACATATGTGGACAACAACCGGCCCGGGGGGCGGGTCCGGCCCGCTGTAAGATTTGATCCGGCCCGCGAGATATTTTGAAAAACCCAATTAAAAAAAAAATTACACGACTTACTCATACTCACGGAATCAATCATTTCATTTTATTATTTTAGTAAATTGTATTATAATAACATTATTATTTCATGTCTGATATCTATCGCTAAAAATTATAAACACTACTTTAAAACACTACTTTAAAATGCACTACTTTTAAACGCGGCCCGCGAACGTATTTGGACATTAACATTTGGCCCACAACACGTCAATACCTGCTCTAGAATGTGTTTTACTAAATTATATTATTTTGTTAGTATTTATAATTATATTAGTAATTTATAGCACCGCTATTTTATTGGATAATACATAAATCGAATAGTTTAAGCAATAAATATATGTTAATAACATTATGTTCTTAGGGTAAATTTTAAAGGAAACTGTAGTTGATTGAATTAATCAAAAAAAGGTAAATAAAACTGCTTTCCAACAACTTTAGCCGTCAAAAGCCAAGCACACACAAGAGTCTGCGTTTGGCTTTTAACGGTTAAAGACTGGTACGGATTTGTTTCTGTGCGAGTTTTACCACGAACTCAGGTGCGACACTGTGACTAATTATCTGCTGATGATGACAACATAGTTGTCGAAATACGTATACAGAACACGAACATGTTTGTGTTAAGGGGTTTTATTTTTTCTATTAACTAGGATTTTTGTTTAGTATATTAGTGATGTATAACAATAATAATAATATTAATAATATAAAAGTTTCAACCATTATTCCTATTTCTTATAATTCCTTAATATTTTAGAGAACTGTTACTTTGTTGAACACAACTGTATGTGTAACTATTAGAATTACCCTGAATTTAATTTAAAAAAGATTTGTTTAAAATTTAAAATGTCTTTTATACAAGCATTCTCAGTATGGTAGTATTAGATTCAAAAAACTTCCAAAAAATGTGTATACATAAAACTATAATCTCCATCCTCTCGCTATGATCCAGTTATAAATCTCGCACGAGATCTCGTCCGCAAAAACCAACTAAAAAAAAAAAGAGCAAAACAAGAAAACAACTGAATCGTAAGGACATCAAAAAAATAAAAAGCTTGTCAAAGCGAACGCGCACTTTATGACGGCAATGATCCGACGGCGGCCGCTTTTCAGAACTTAAATTCGAAATTAGGTGTTAATATGAGGGGTTTTCGAAACGAGAACAGCATAAAAATGTCAGTAATGTTTGAAATACGGGTGCAATTGAAGCCCAGCATCGCATGACATCGGTTGGACAGTGTTTTATCGCTCGCGGCACAAATGCCGTCGCTAGAACCGACGGGGGTGGTATTTTCTAACGTGATTCATGCAAATCGAATGACCCATATATGTTAGTTGGTGGGAAAATTCGAACGAAGATGTAACTAGCGCCCTCTGTCATTGAACATGTGTATTAAATAGCATAAAGGATAACATGCCGGCTTTTTTTTAATTTAAATTACATCCTTTAAATGTTATTGATGGCCATCCCTGTTTTTTTAAAGCTTTTATTTTATTCATACAGGATTACAAGTGAAAAATAATTCGCATATTGATGAAATAACGCAAATTACGTTTAATTGAAGTAACCGAAATTATTTGAACTGCATTTTAAAATTTATTAAAATTCGATTTACACCTTCTTCACAATTGAAAAAGTTCTAGAGAAGAGGAAATTATGTTATTATTGATATTTTAAAGATAGTGCTAAAAATAATATATATGATTGACATTTAAGAAGATAACCATTAATTTAAAAACTCCAATTTCAGTTTCATATTTTTTTAATAATCACAAAATCTTGCAAATTTCTTGAAATGACAATTTCAATATTTTTTTTTATTACGTTTTATATTATATCACTTTCAATTACAAAGCAACAAAATCCAATATCCGTTTAAAATATTGCGAGTTCTAAACATTAAAGCTCTGTATATATATAAGGTTTTCCAATAGGGATGATATGATTTTGAAGGGACATTTCAGCCATTTATAATATGTCATGATCTGTCATTTGTTTTTCATTATATTCAGTAGTGTTTACAATTTCATCATGGAGAGATATACGCAAGAACAACGTTTACAAATTATTCAGTTTTATTATCAAAATAATCGTTCTCCAATTGCCATTTTATGGTCGTAATAATCGTCCAAGTGTGCTCGCTATTCGTCGAATTGTTAAAAATTTTGAGGTTACATTTTCTATACATATTTTTCAAGTGCCAATAAGACAAAGAACCGCTCGAAGTAATGCAAATATTGCTGCCGTTCAGGCAAGTGTTACTGAAGACCGTAATTTGTCGATTCCAAGACGTTCTCAACAATTGCGACTGTCTCAAATCACAACCTGGCGGATTTTGAGAAAGGATTTGGGTTTGCATCCCTATAAAATTGTTCTCACTCAAGAACTGAAGCCATTGGACCACCGTAAACGTCGTGAATTTGCTGATTTTGCCTTGGAACAACTTGAAAACGATAACGATTTTTTTAAGAAAATCATCTTCTCTGATGAGGCTCACTTTCATCTGGATGGTGTGGTAAATAAACAAAACTGTCGATTCCGGTGCGAAGAAAATCCACAAATTATTTATGAAAAACCATTACATTCACCTAAATTGACAGTTTGGTGTGGTTTTTGGTATGGTGGAATCATCGGTCCGTACTTCTTTCAAAATGAAGCTGGTAACACCGTTACTGTCAATGGATAACCAACTTTTTATGGCCGACATTGGAAGAAGTTGATCTTGACAACATTTGGTTCCAACAAGACGGGGCTACGTGCCCACAGCAAATGCAACAATAGAATTATTGCGAGAAAAGTTTGGAGATTCGATTATTTCAAGAAATTGTGATATTGAATGGCCTCTAAGAAGTTATGGTTTAATACCATTAGACTATTTCTTGTGGGGTTATTTGAAGTCATTGTTCTATCGAAATAAACCAGACTCTCTTCAAGCTTTACAAATCAATATTGAACGTGCCATTCATGATATACGACTAGATTTAGTGGAAAAAGTGCTCCAAAATTGGGCTCATGGAATTCGTTCCTGCAGAAGGAGTCGTGGAGGCCATTTGAATGACGTTTTATTTAGAACTTAATTGTATCGATTGTACTTCACATTAAATAAAAAAACTTTTGAATTTTCTTAACAATAAGTGTGTTTTTTTTTTAAAGAAATCATATCGCTCTTATTGGAAAACCTGTTATTTCTTATATTAACTGATGAAATAAAACTTTTGATATTTATTTTCTTATTAAGCATTGTATAACGTCCAATAAATACTATTACAATTACAGAAGCCAAATTGAGATGTGCACCGTAGGCGTGCGCTTTATAGCATGTACATAAAAGAAATAATAAGTTATAAATTTATAAAATGTGGTAGAACACTTACCGTTTTAAATATTTTCCGTGAAATCACAAAATAGATCATATCGGTTAAATATTTGCAACATTAAGTGTGTTTCCACAGTTGGTTCAGCAAACCGAGTGGAGCGTAGGGAAAAAATGTGTTTATATGCAGAAAACGAGCGTTCTACATCAAGCGACGTTATATTTGCATAACTAAAATAACATTTAAAACAAATGAACGGATGCACCTTCACAAATATGTGTTAATGTGGCAAAATCTGCATCCTTGTGTTAAATACTTTCAAACCTCCGTATAACACGAGAATTTTTTTTCTACCACGCATAGCTGTGCGTGAACGTCTTTCACTATTTTGACAGATTCTACTAACAACAGTAGAGGGACTTTTTAATTTTTTTATTGCCTCCACTAGTCCGAAGTAGTTGTTCTGAATAATTGTAAATCTATTTTAACCTGTCCATCTTGAAATTTTGCTTAATAGTGGCAGCTTATTTCAGAATGAATTTTAAAACCACGCTCATATGTCCTCGAAATATTTGTAATAGTAAAACGCTACATGTTCTCCAACGTGTAAGAATCTGCTCTGATGATTCGGGGATAGCAGGACACCGCCTGTAAAATTCGCGAACACGTTTTGGGAATTTGACGAATACTTCTTTTGTATGCGCTATTAAAGCGTCTACCTCTGTATAACACGAATAGTTCTTGCCACAAACCTGAAAGCATGAATTTTGCACGTGACATGTAATAAGTTACCACAATCTTTTTTAAAGAGAACCCTACTTACATCACTCATAAATAATTAATTCATCCACAGATAATCACATGTTCAATACGTTCACGGACAGCATTTTGTAAAGCTAGGTAACGGATATTTCGCGTATTTATTACAGAATGTGCAAAATGATTCATTGTATAATAAAGTAAACGGTAGATTACACAAAATCATTGTTATATGCAAATGAAATAAAATTTCCTCATTCGATTTTACGCGTCTTTTTTATACACGTACTTTGTACTCTTCACGTATCGCTCACAGTGGCTTTTCGTCTAACACATTAGAAACATATCGCAAACTGTACATTTAGTTTTTCCACCATTAAAAATTAAATCAGAATATCCACTTATTAACTTACTCGCTTGGTCATTTTCTCGATGCACCTAACTGTAACATTATTATTACATATAACACTCTATTACAAAACAAATACGCGTCGGTCTCAATATATATAAGCGACAGATCTAATTACAACGCACGTACATATACATAAGTATATTGTATCAATACATAAACAGTACCAAACTTTTGCAATATCGCACAACCAGTTGTTGAAGGCTGTAACAGATTCATTGTAGGTTAAGACCTGTGCACGTCTACACTATAGACAATGAGTCCCTCTCTGTGTGTCAGTTGTTCCAGAGCTGATCGTAGTATAAACGGGTCGCTGTCATCTTGATCAAAAACAGAATAATGGTCGACTAATCAGTGTTTGACGAAAATGGCCTGTGCTAGATTATTGTACATACTGTAGTTCCAGAGGAACTTTCAGAGAGGAGATTTTGACTTGGAGGGTGATTCGAAATCAAAATGCTCCACCTCCATTACTGAAGGGGGCATTTAAGCACCATCTCTTCCCTTTCTTTATTTCATATTTTATCCCATGAATTAAGCCGTTCTGTTAACGACATCTTGACAAGTGAAGAAGTCTGGTTTTACTTCTACGCCGTACCAATTAAAGCAAAAAACGAAGCCTGAACTCTTGAAGCATGGAAACACGCCCGTATCTGGACGAAAATATCGAACCGTTAAAATAAAAGTTCTAACCGGTTTCACTGCCATAAGGATAGCTGTAGAACGCGAGATGTTGGAAACACAAAATTAACTTGCAGGAATGGTATTGAGCAGTGTCTGCCCAAAATTATTAAAACACACAAAAACGTTTGTCCTCGCTGGAAATCAGGCACCTTTTCCACTACGACAATGCTAGGCATCATCGCTCTCACATGTGTACCGAGTATTTAGCAAAAATCTGTTTGACCATATAAAGAACATGCTAGGAAGGTAGTTTTCTAGCGGTAAAGACGGACAGCCAAAATAATCAAAAAAAAAATAGATTTATCATACGAAGTGTAATGACAGTTTTAAAGATCGCCCAAATTTTATAAACCCTGGATGACGTGGAAGCTCACATAAACTATTCAGAAAAGAAAAGTGATAATAATACAAAAAACTATTATTAAAAGAAGAGAACAATAAAATAGAACATCCTCTAAAAGTCCAAAAAAATGTACTGGTTATAGAATAACAAGGTGAGCATATCTTATCAATAGGTTAACCAAAACAGGCTTGAATTTGAAAATGAGTATGTACATAAAGATATTTACGTTTAAGGCATTGTTCTCTCTCTCTCTTTCTAAAGAAGATTTATTGATTTTGAGTTATATGAGTCGATTCGGGTCATTGGTCATTACAAGATATTCCTTCTTTTTCATTTAATGGAAAAAATACAATATTTACATTTTTACTTAGGATCAACAGTAGCACTTATTTACTAATATCTAAACAATATCTACACCAAAATTTTCTTGTATTTATTGGAAAGGTATTTGTGTTGTTAACGTATCAGCACCGAGAACATCAAATACAAGCAACAAACACTTGATTAAGTTCCGAGACGGTTTTATTCGTAACGGTTTACTTCAAATATTTGCGTCAACTATAAATTGCTTATTAAACATGATTCATTGTTATAGTTAAATTAGGTTGCATCGGCAAAAGCTAAAGCATAGAGGTGATTGTGTAATGATTTGGAGATGCATGACATCATCTGGCGTTGGAGAACTTATATTTGTGAATCAATAGTTAATAAAACCGACTACTTGAATATTTTAAAAGAAACCTAAAAAAGGTATATTAATTTTTATTTTCACTGGGAACAAGACTCAAAACATATCGCCACTGCTTTTACATTACAGTCTCCAGACTTTAAAGGTGTGACAAACTATAAAACCAGCAGAATCCAGATATTGTATAGAAAGTAATACATTGCACGCCACATAGTTAAAAGAAGTTATTTAATAAAAGCTCTAGAAATTACATGTTGAAAATTTACTGTTTTTACGTTTCGTACTATAAATTCAAAGGTGTAACAATACTTTTTTAAAGAAAAATTGGTATGTATCTTTTCATTGTTGGATGTTTATTGATTAAAGAAGATTTACTGATTTATAAATCTGTCCATATCATTAGTCATTACAAAATATTCCTTCTTTTTTATTTAATGCAAAAAGTACAATATTTATATTTTTACTTATGAACAGTGCCACTTATTCACTAATATCTAAACAATACTTAGTTTGTTGAACACAAAAGAAGTTTATATTCAGCCTATTACTTATTATCTCTACACCAAAATTTTCTTGTATTTATTTGGAAGGTGTTTGTGTTGTAAACGTATCAGCGCCGAGGACATCGAATACAAACAACAAACACTTGATTGAGTTCCGAGAAGGCTTTGTTCGTAGCGGATTGTTTCATTGGTAACTCTGGTAACCTATTCAAACATTTGTGTCAACTATAAATCGCTTATTTATTTGTAAACTTTACTCATACAATACATACACACCAGCACACACATAAACGTACACGTTCTGCTTCTCTCTCTCTCTCGCTCATTCTTTGTTGTACAAACGTGGGCACATTTCAGTACTTAAAGTTGACCAGATACAAATCATTTAGTTTTACAACGGGGATAAACTAAACGTTTACATTGCTGGACAAGCAATAGCCATCTATAATTTGTATATATACAATTGTACACACCACCTTCAATTTTATTTCTGGAATTCTTTTATTTGAATTGAATGATAAATTGATTTTCAAAAATTGATAGTAAATTTATTGACTGAGTATTTGTAATTTCAGTGGAATTTTGTTCACGTGAGTTGTTCATCTGGAAGAACGTTTATAGATACAGGGGTTTTCATTAAGAACGGCGTGGATTGTTTGCAAATAGAACACAGGTATCGTCGGAAATTTAAGATCATTTATAGTTTAGTGTAAAGTTAATACCATTGTTGATGGAACACAGCATCATTAAAATATCCTCTATGGAAAGCTGACAGAAATGAATGCTTTAAATTCAAATTTTCCATGACATAAACTGAATCAAACATCATCAACGACACGTTCAATGTTGGCATGCGAGCCGTGTAATTTTGCTATTTTATTGGCCTAAATTAAAAAGTTAACCGCATAGGAAGATGTCTATACGTGTTAAATCGCATGAACGTGGAGAATAAGTTACTGGTCCATTTCTGGAGACAATCATTTCACCAAACTTCTCTTGCAGTAAGTGAATTGTTTATCTGATAGAGCGACAAGTAGCACCATATGTCGTTCAAGTCGAGAGCATTCCATTCGAGCCAAGAAAATGCATTTAACAATAGCGAGTTTCATTGACAGGAACGACGCCTACAAAATGAAATGCACACAAGACAGTCAACTTAAGTGAGGTTTGATTTTCAGTTCAAGTAAGACAGTTTTGTTTATTTACAAAACAAGCAGAAGTGAGCGTTCGTTGAAGGTGATTTTTCTGTGAAATTTAGGATCATTTTCAAGTTTCTCTAAACCTAGTTACTGAATCTGTTTTGGTTTGAGTTCTTGAGTTAAAGTAATCTTGTTAGTACGTAGACCAAGATTTGCAAAATTTAGCCCAAACTAGTGTTGAAATGCTCAATGTCTGAAACTGACGGGGAATTGACATGTTTGGTTCTTCACAAACACTCTACCGTACAGATGCAATAATCTATTCTCTCCTTGCCCTTCCTTGTCTCACTAGTACGGGAACGTCATGAAGTGAATATGTTGATCCTAATTTTTCAAAATAAATTCAATTATTTTTCTATTTGAACGATTCTAACCACCGAAGATTGGACTTAATTCAGTCAATAATTTATAAATTTATAAACGTTTTTGAAGTGTGTCGTTCTATGATGAAATGGCTGATACAGACAAGAACAAATGTCGAAAAAAAACTCGGCAGGGCAACCACCTGAAAGAAATCTCAATTTACAAATGCCG
Organism: Dermolepida albohirtum; assembly: GCA_031893035.1. Taxonomy (NCBI): domain Eukaryota; kingdom Metazoa; phylum Arthropoda; class Insecta; order Coleoptera; family Scarabaeidae; genus Dermolepida; species Dermolepida albohirtum. Next base: position 589,147 of record JAVIWB010006200.1, on the reverse strand, counting down.
TCTCTAATATAAATATGTTCTTCATTTTAAAATACTTATATGTACACTCACTCAGTGGCATAATTTATGACGAAGAATAATTAAAATTTATCAAATCCATCATAGGTAATTTTGATAGAGCCTGTGGTTGATTAACTTAATATGTATACGTATTTCGACAACTAAGTTATCATCATCAGCAGATAATTACACAGTGTCGCACCTGGAAAAGTAAGGCAAAAACGTACATGCCACAAATTCCGTACACGATCTGTACCGTCGAAAGCCAAAACGCATACTTCCATGTCACACCACAGGATGCGTGTTGGCATCTGCTGATAATGATAACTTAGCTGTCGAAATACGTATACATAATACCAAAATTAATATGGAAAGGGATTATATATCAACCTTAAGTGTACATATTTGGGCGATATTAAAGTACTAATTACTAAAAACGCCAGATTTTTTCTCGTCGGCCGTTTCATCAATATGTGCGAATAGATGTTTTCAAAATTAGCTGATAACATTGTTTAAGAGGGTTAGTAATGTATTGTCTCTTATAAATAACACGTTGTAGCACTAAAACGGCGTGTTTGTATTTATACATGAGTCGTATATACACAACGCATTGCTTGTCTATTATCTAGTTGCATCACGCCACAATGTACATATGTGTATGCTTATTAGATCTGTTTAGATGACAATGAGCCAGTCTATTTATAAATTCTAACTTTTAAACAGATGCTTATGTTACTTTCTTGCTTAGCATTACTAATAACAGTTAAAGATTAGTATTTTATTTGCTATTAGACCAAACCTATTCCCGGTATGCTGAAGACTCAATATGCACTTTACAAGAGTACTGCAACTGCTCCAAAAAAATAAAATAAATCAAAATTCAATGAAATAAAAAGTAGAATCACACTACGGCAGCTAGAAATTGCATTCTGAGCAGGAACATCTTGATAAAAAGAGAAAGCTACTTAGTAAATCAAGATTCGAGACAAAATATTCAAAACCATTTCAAAGCTTTGAAAGACTTGTTTGAACATTATGTCCCGAGAACTCTAGAGATGTGCGACAATTTTAGATGGATTTGAACAATACATTACCCAGTTAAATTTCAACAGGAAGGACGATAGGTTTAACGTCCCAGCGTGAATTGAAAATCGCGTTTCAAAATCTCGAAATTCCAGGGAAAAGTTTATCGATTACTTCCATGTTATAAAAAGATTCTTGAACTAAAGTAAAATCCAAATTCAAGAAATAAATTACCAAAAAATGTTTATTTGCATCTCGAAACTCATTTGAACATTATTTTCCGAATAATCAAGGATGACTTTAAATAAGTAGTGAATGACATTGGTGTAAACAAAAGATCACCTCAACAGAATACGAGGTCCTCAAAAATCATCTTACAGAGAACTGAAAATCGCTTTCCAATACCTCTATTGGAGTTTGACTGCACTTACAAGAATAATTCAAAACATTACTGCCTTTCTTAACTACATATCTCTACAAAGCAAATTGTCACCTATACAAGGAATTCGCTGATTCTGATGCTGTCACTGCCACCGAATGCGACATGATGTATTATACGTTTCGACTTCCTATTCTACAGTTTTGCTTATCAATTCCTTAAACAGCTTTAACAATCTCTAAACTAGTATTGAACAGGCAATGAATATCTTGAAACAGCTTCCCCGTTCAACAACTGTTTGATACCTAATCGAAAAAGGTAAATAAAACTCCCACAGCCCCCAAAACGAACATTGTGGGTGTTTAGTTTTTAATGGGAAAAGGTGCACGGAGTTAAGAGTTTTAGTACGGATCCCGGTGCGACACTGTGATTATCTGCTGATGATGACAACTTAGTTGTCGAAATACGTATACAGAATATATATACTTTGACATGGTAAGGGGTTTCATTTACATTTTTTGATTAATTCAATTAACCACAGTCTCCAATAAAATGTACTTTGTTTTATACCTGTTCAAAGCTGTTCTACAGCTGATCAGAGCTGTTTATATATTTAATATATATTCAGATGTTGTTGAAACTATTCAGAAACTGTTAAAGCAGTTCTGAAGCTATTCAGTACGTGCTCAGAACTGTTAAAGATGATCAGGACCTGTTCAATATCTGTTCAGAAACTGATAATCGATATCTGCAGAACAGGAAGCGAAACCGTAAAATTTTAAATAAGAAAACTGCAAAAAATGCAAATTTACAACTCGTTAGAAATACGTTAAATATATTTAACAAAGAAGATCCCTTCGCAAAATTAGCTATACACACTATACTTTACTACTGTATCTGACGATTATAAATGATTTAGTGCACATTCTATAACAATGAAAACAACAGCCAAAGCCATCACAATGGAAATTAGCATTGATTTCCATTTCCTCCTTTAAAAATAACGAATTATATATATTTGCATCGCAACTACAATAAAAGAACACTTAATTATTCATACACGACGCAATCAGGTGAGTTTGAATACGCACTTTGTACAGAAAGGAAAGAAAGGAATAAAAAAAGAGGAGATTTGAACGCGACAGATGGTGTGAATGGCACGGCTGCAATAATCAAGACACCTCTGGGACGTGTTCGGAATGGGGTTTTAGGGCACAGGTCCACCCTGCCCGTACACCATCCGAAACCTGCAGTTAATAGGGGGTGCGTGGATATAGGTACAGTTGTGTGTGTGCCGGTTTGCCGTCACCGTTTGCTGCTGTTGCTGTTGTTTCTGTTGTCATGAATTGGTCGGTGATCGTAAAACTTCGGAGTATACCTACAACATTTGGCCAGCACTTGTGTGAATACATACTCGACGTGTATTCACTTCGACAATTACAGACAGGTTTCGTTTGTGAGTTTTATATTTCATCTACGCAATGATGATTTTGTCATAACATATGAGTGTATATCCTTTATTTTATGTTTTCTTTTGAATTATAATATAAAAAATTAAATCAAATGAAATTCATACTCCATTGACTCGTAATTGTTTAATTTTCATATAACATATCTGAAAATTATCTTCTTTCTTTTAATTCTGTTACGTTCATTTAGAATTTCAAGCCAATCTGTCATTTAGTTCGTAACAAACAACTGAAATTTATAAGTTCTGTATACGTAGAAAATGGATAACTGACTTCAAAGAAAAGAAGATTATGGATCAAGAGAACCATTGCATGAAACTACTCATTTTTGATGAATTTAAGGGTTGCTGCACAAACATATTCGAAAATGAAAACAACTGAATACCAAAACAGGTGATTAAACCAGAAATTATAAATAAGAATGTGATATTTTTAGCATCTTAGAAATCTTAAAAAAAAACATATGTGTAATTAACAGCTTCGAGATTAATGAAACATAGATTTAAAAATATATCTCTTCAATAGATGGAACTCGGTCAAAGCCGACCAACGAGACGGCAAACGTAATACCTAATAGTGAAAATTATGGCCAGAATATTCTGAGATCCTCATATAATATTGATGAATCAACCATTTTACAAAAAGGTTACGATTAAAACTGCTTCCTGATCTACAATTTTCTTCAGATATAACTTATAGCGATTATTTTTTATTTCAAATTCAAACAAATGGGTTCTTCAAAGAGATTAACATTATGAAAATAGTGTAAAAATGTTAGATAACCGTTAACTGAAAGTGTTTTGAGGAAAAAATGATTATATTGAAGAACAAGTAAAAATATTACCAAGGAAATTAGATTTTAATAATAATAATTATACATGCTTCATATTTCTAACAGCTTAACGGCAATTACATGGGACTTTTATTACGCCCGTGCTTATGTTGCAACTTAAGATCTTTGTTATCAGTATTCACTTAAGCGAGAAAGGGAAACCACAAAAAATCAGCCCAGACAGTAGACCATCAGACTCAAATACGAGATCTTCGGCATGATAAACCAATGACTTTCTACCGAGCTATCAGACGACTACTGGCTAATACCAATGCAGAAAACTTTTCGACTCGTGGTATATAATGTAGGCAGTGATTTCAGTAAAGCAAATCAATTTAAATCTTCTTTTGAATAGTTATCATTTTCAAGTCTTGTGAAATCAAGACTAGAATATTTTTCTTGTTTCTATTTATATTAAAACTGGTCTGTAACCCAACCATTATTTTTTTTTTCTAGTAAAATCTTAAAACCGAAACCTAAAATTCTAAAATTCATTCAATAATGTCCTTCAGTTTTATCTGGTTCTATGTTAGGAGCAATGAATTCTCACTATGCTCTGCTTTTACACAAAACACAAGACGCATTGCTACTCTAGCTCGAAGGGTTTGTCCTCTTTAGTCTTCGAAATAAGTTTTGGTTATCAAGTACTTGAAGAGCTTCGATAATAATATGTTGATGTAGTTTGGCTTCATTGCTAACGTATTTCCTAATTCCTTCGACTACCTTCAGAATGTTGAGATCTCGATGTATGTTTTTATTACGTATGTATCACGAATCATTCGTGATGTTTCGGAAAAATTTATATTGGAATAACTGGATAGTTGTTATATTCCTTTTCTTTCCAGTTTTAATTTTGAGTGTCAATGAATGAACTACTATAAAGTATTTTAAGATTTATCATAGCCAAATTAATGATTAGTCTTTAAACTGGTTTAAATTTAATTTTGTTGGTACCCTCAATGGGTTTGGCTTCATGTTCGCTAACGACCTTCGACTACCTTTAGAATGTTGAGATCTCGATGTATGTTTTTACTACGTATGTGTCACGAATCATTCGTGATGTTTCGGAAAAATTTATATTGGAATAACTGGATAGTTGTTATATTGCGTTTTAGAATATCCCCATTACTGTACACCGTACAGCCAGATCGTCGTCCAGTTCTATGTTTTCTTTTTTATTTGTTGGTTTAAACATAATTTTGTTTTAAGTGTGGACATATGATATTGTTTAAGGTCATTTTCCAAACTGGTCCATCTATGAATTTTATTCATATCGTCAGCAAAAGTTGCAACTGTCACATCTGCCAGAACAAAAAAATGTCACTCTGGTTAAGAGTCAAATTTATTTTATACACAGAGCGCAATAGTAGAGGGAAAATATTCGTGGTGACATTTACTAGTCTCAAATTTTTAAAAAGAAATGGCTATTTTAAATAACGAAATAATTGATGTAAATACCCAACTTTTTACCTAACCACACTGTGCTCATTTCAAGTCTTTTATATTATTTATTTGTGAAACTATAATATATCGATTTTAAAATATTAAGTACAATAATTGACTTTATTTTGGGATATTTAATCACTAAGGTTGATATATAACCCCTTTCCACATTAACTTTCTTAATTCTGTATACGCATTTCGACAACCAAGTTGTTATCATCAGCAGATAATTGCAAAGTGTCGCACCTGGCAAAACCGCTGAGAACCAAAATGTACACTGTGTACATAAGTTAATGTTGAAAGGGGTTATATGTCAACCTTAGTGATTAAGTCAATCAATCACAGGCTCCATCAAATTCAACTTTATTTTGGGAGTGGTGTTACAAAACGATTAATCAAATCAGATTTAATCGAGTTTTTTAGCTCATAATATTGGGTCTGGGAAAAAGTTCGTGGCGTTTTTCCCGATAGATGGCATTGGTTGCCGATAACTAAAGAACAACAAGTCACAGCGACACCACCGACGGCTCGTTTTTTAGATGACCTTCCGAACGTTAGTTTGAGCGTAGAAACATTGTAATCGGTGCAGTGGTTGGAAAGTTATTCGCACTTGAAAATGGAGAAGAATAATGAGAAATTTCGCTATATTCTGCAATATTATTATGATAAGGGGAAGAACGCTGCGCAGGCTTGTGATAAAATTTGTGCTGTGTACGGTGAAGGTACTTTATCGAAATCTGTTGCGCGGAAATGGTTCGCTCGCTTTCGTTCTGGAAATTTCAATGTGAAAGATGAGTCACGCTCCGGTCGTCCAATCACTGAAAAATCTGATGAAATTCTTGAAAAAGTCCAACAAGATAAGCATATCAGCAGTGTCGATATTGGCATGGAGCTAGGCATTGACCACAAAACTGTTTTGAACCATTTACACAAAGCTGGTTACAAAAAAAAGCTTGACGTATGGGTTCCTCATGAGTTGAGCGTGAAAAACATGATGGACCAAATTAACATCTGCGATGCGCTGCTGAAACGGAATGAAATCGAGCCGTTTCTGAAACGTTTAATAACCGGAGATGAAAAATGGATTACGTACGATAATCGGAAGCGTAAAAGATCGTGGATAAAGGATGGTGAGCCGTCACAAGCGTTCGCTAAGCGAACATTGACGCCAAAAAAGCGATGCTGTGTGTATGGTGGGACTGGAGGGGAATCGTCCACTACGAGCTACTTCCAACTGGTCAGACGATTGATTCTCAACTCTACTGTGCACAACTAGAGAGATTACGCCAGACGATTGAAAGAAAACGGCCCGAATTGATTAATAGGAAAGGTGATGTCTTCCATCATGACAACGCCCGACCACACACTTCTTTGATGACCCGTCAAAAATTGAGAGAGTTTGGTTGGGAAGTTTTGATGCACCCACCTTACAGTCCGGATATAGCACCCTCTGACTATCATCTGTTTCGATCTCTGCAGAACTCTCTCAATGGAATTAAGTTGGTTTCAAAAGAAGCCTGTGAAAACTACTTGATTCAGTTTTTCGACCAGAAACCACAGAAGTTTTTCACCGATGGGATCATGGATCTACCAAAAAAATGGCGAAACATTGTCGATAATAATGGAGCATATTCGGTTTAAATGAATTCGTCCACGCGCCATGCGGGGACCAGTTGAATTTTACTGAAAAAACGCCACGAACTTTTTCCCAGACCCAATAGTTTAATTTTCATATAATAATCTAAAGATATCTTCTTTCTTTTAGTACTGTAAACAATGTTAGATCTAATTGAAAGAAAACATCGGCTTCTCATAAGGATGAAACATTATCCAATATTTAATATATACATAAGTATACAACTAATTTCTATCTTTAAAAATATATATAATTATAACTACATATTACATAATTACAAACAGTATATCATTAAATTCAACTAATTCCATTCAAACAGGCAAATGCTTTTTTAATTAGTATATTGTTCGTCTAAAAACTATAGGAACTAAAATGAAAATCCGCCAGTGAAAAATAAATACATTGTTTTTATAACACCATGATTAATATACCTTACCTATTGAGTCATTTCTGATATTTCTATTGTCGTCACTAAAAAAGAAACAAAAACAATTTACGCATTATAACTTGATTATTTGGCGCAATGTTATTGAACCGTCGCGCAATGGAACCTCGCTATGTAATAATAAGTTCAGTTCCTCTACTGAAGAAAACCTTTAAAAGTCAAAGGTCGTAAATATGAAAAAAGTTTGACATTAATTAACTCTGACTTGATAAGACACCAGTTGGAGTGCGATAAAGTAAAGAGTAGGTCACACGTCTTTTAATAATGTGTACATACACATATGTATATTGTGTGCGTTTATATTTCTACACAAAACTATACCAGGGAATATGAAATACTAAAATTTTACAGCAGGGTTTGTGTATGAGTACTATGCGAAGCTTTAACTGTGATGTTTAATTTTATGATTTAAAGCCCTCGTTTTTTGGCTTTTGAAAAATCAACAATCATTCAAGTTTTTGAAAGAGGAAATGTGTATAGCACCATAGCTAAAAAATTAAAACAATGGATGCAAACTAAGTTAAAAGAATCAGAGTAATAATTGTGTACATTGCTTATTATATACTGAATGTTTATTTATTATTATTTATTATAGCCAAATTAATGATTAGTCTTCAAACAAGTTTAAATTTATTTCTGTTGGGTTGGAGAAAAAAACTTCTATTCCTGCATTACGCCACGTTTGTATTTCCCTGGAGAATATTCAAATCAAAACAAGAATCTGTAGTAAATAACTGAAAAATTCTAAACTAACCCTTTAAAATTATTATTAAATTACATGCCTAGATCTTCCAGTATACATATCTCCTCTACTATTACATTTTCCGGACGTTTATTAATTTGTACCATGAATAAGCGCAAAAGTATTTTAAATTAGAAGCAAAAAAAAGCGCAGAAGTCACAGATGTTGAATATATTTATATTTGTATAGATATCCTTGACACAGCAGACAAGTTTCACTATTCCCGATGGCATTTCAAACGCGTATCCTTGAAACACACAAGCCAATAAAAATAGATTCATCACAATCATCACTAAGAAGAATATCATGAGGAAATATATACATAATAAACTGGTTTGTCGCATTGTGATACCTATACTCGCACAGTCATCTTAATATAAAATAAATTATTTAATCGTTCTGTCAATAAAGTCCGTATAAATAGTGAAAATAAATAGTTATAGGAAGACCTTTGAATGAAACTGTTCCTACAATGTTATCACTATTTCAAAGGATGATAAGGAATAAGATTTTATTTGTAAATTCCAAATTACCTACGTTATTTTTAAAATTTTCCAGTAAAATGAATTATATTATTAAACGTGGGAAGTAAATACACTTAAAATCTTTAAAATTTTTAAATAAATTTATTCCAAATTTATAGCAAACACACTCCATAGAAATAAATTTATTAATAAAAAATTAATTTTTGTAATTTGATCAGTATATTTTACTACATAAAAATTCGAATTACTAATAAAAATTTAGTGATGTTTACGAGTAACGCCATCTAGTGACTAAGTAAATAGTTTCCAACGTATCAACTTGATCTACTGTGTTAGAATGTATGTATGTTGTTCTTTTTCTTCTAATGAATTAAAGTCCACTTTGTCAATACTTTATATAAAAAAGAAATTATTAAGATTTATTTAATCTTGTCTTTACTAACAATATTAATAAATTATGAAAACTGGCAAAATATTTGATGAAGAATCTAAACATGTGTACAAACAGTTAATATAGATTAAAATTAATTAAAAAATGTATTTCAATTTTAATTTTTTAATTAATATTAATATTAATTTTTTACTTTAATAGAATAATATTTTAACAAGAACTTGTAAAAACTCTGTAATTTTGATGGAGCCTGTGGTTGATTAACTTAATCACTTAAGGTTGATATATAACCCCTTTCCACATTAATTTTCGTATTCTGAATACGTATTTCGACAACTAAGTTGTCATCATCAGCAGATAATTAAATTGTAAAAATTCATTTTAGGATCTATTCATCTTTCATGTAAAAGTAAAATAATTATTTCAAATACTGGAATATTCATGTAATAATTTATTTTACAAAGGTAATAAAAAATATTACTATTTCTTAAGAAAATACAAAGGGTTTTCAAACTTAACCAGTACTATTAAAATATAATCCCCGTTTACAAGCGATTCCAAAAGATTAGAGTAGCTGAAGATGGACTTCGAGGTTTTGTTATTTTGTGTGCCGGTTATAGCTACGATGTCGAAAATTTCTGTGATAATAATCAGAATTCTCAAAAACGAAGTTGTCAATTCGAATGAAATGTTTGCAAGACTTGGAGCACAATATGGCAATCAATATAAATCTTTAAAAAACGGGAGATACGTATAAAGTAACGGGGATATAAAAAAATAGGTTTATTGAAGGACACAATTTTAAGTGTTTGCTAACCACTTCTTCATCTCTACAATGATATAGCAATGGAAATGATTTTTTGATTATAATACTGCTGATGAAACCTGAATGTACTATTTCATTTTTCAGTCAAAATGTGCCCGAATACAATGATGTAACAAAAGGCAAAATCTCCATATTGACTAGGAAAGTTACGGCATTATTCAAAACTCTGCTAATTGATCTTATTAGATAACATCCCAAATTCAACATTTTCGCATGGAAAAATTTAGCATGCGATGAAGAACAAACGGCAGAGAAGACAAAGTTTCGCTTACTTCGTTTTCATCCACTTCAAAAAAAAAATAGATACCATTAACAGTGGGAACTATGGAATAAGATCAAATATAGTCACGACTTCTTCCATTCTGATTTTTATTGATTTGAGCTACTAAAGGAATTGACGAAAAATAAATGACGAAGTTACAAAACTGGACAGAAGTAGATACGCAGTCAACCCAAAGACATCTTCTAGCAAAATCTCAGAAAACTTCTAAATTTATAACACAACAATAGTGTTTTCGTTGCAATATAAAACTATGATTAAAGTTCACCTCTCGTATTATAAAAAAGATCGATGAGAAGCAAAAAAAATTAAAAAATATAATTAAAGGAATGTATTGGTTATTCCAAACATAAATCACTTGATGCTTACGAATGTAGTAATACGTTCAGTTTATTTTTTAGTCGACAAAATTGCTATTATTATTTTATTCTAATATAATTTTAGAATTTTATTAATTTTATTAATGCGAACTTATAATTAGATATTAAAAATTTACAGGATATAACAGTGAATTTATATATTAAACAGGAGAACTGGTTTACTTCTGAATTTCGTCAGTTTATTAAGTGTTGAAATCGTAAGCTTTCTCTTTAAAAAATAATTTAAAAAGCATGTCAATCAAAAAGCAACTTCTATTATGTAACAAGTATACTACAAGTAAGCGAATTATGATTAATACTAAATAAACCATCCACCAAATTTTGAATGGAAAATCTTAAGAAGGAATGACAGATCATTCCATCTTCAGAAGAACAGACTTGAAAAATATTTTTACTAGTAAACACGATTTAGGTATAAGGAACAGTACCAACAGAATAAGTCCAGGAAAACCTAGCAGTGATACAGAGAGGTTGACGAAGCTTTTAAAATGTAACGAAAGAGAGATTATTTCATTGAAAAGCATATAATAGTTTAGATATGATAGGAGTAAAATTATAAAAGGCGTCAGATATCTTGTTCATTTTCCATTAGCGACATTCTAATGAAGATTCATTCGGTAGAAGATTTAACGCAAGAATTCGAATTCTAAAAATTTGAGCAAAATTCTATAGTACTTTTATTTAGGCATATATTTGAATAAAAAAATCATAAAAATGAAAAATAATACATATATTAGAAATATGCTAAAAGAAGCAACACTGATCAAACTTAAGAGATAATTATCTCTTTTAAAACGGACAAATTCATAAAAAAAGTAAAGCAAGCAATTCTACCACTTGGACAACCTGTTACCTCACTAGATAAGTAGAATAATATAACTAACACGTAATGAGAAGTGTATGTCTGACATAAGTAAGCCAATCGAAGTCAACGACGCATCTAAAACAGCACATACTTTGATCAACGCTTAGATAACTGAATTATCCTAGCCGATAGAAAAGAAAAGATAAATGTTTTTGTTTGTGTATGCTGCCAATTTGGATCATAAATGGCGAAATTATCAGTAAAAGTCAGTTACAATGTAAATCTGGAATAGAGTTGGAAACCGGGTCACATCAGATAAAAACACTACTAATAATTCTTTAAAACACTCTTTATAATAAACTATATGCATATTTTTGAAGATTCCGTGCCTCAATAAGTTGAATTGGGAGTTGTTTGCCAATATATGATATTCTAAAGCCGCCCTAACGCTTCTTAGAATAATACTTTGAAATTTGTCAAAAGTTCGTATTTAATCCTCAGCAAAACAAGTTAGTATTAATTTTAAAAATAATCGTTCCTTTTTTATTGAGCTTCAGTCCCGCTTTATTAAGGCATCAGCGATCACTAACCCAAACAACTATATATATTCACAATGAAGAGAAAATAATTAAAGAAAAATAAATTAAAAAAATAGAACATTTTAATGTACGCGTTGCTTTAGACTAGAGAATTCTAACTTCACCGAAAAACACTTTAATCCGCAATAATACCTATCAAACTATTTAGAAATTTCAGAAATTTAATTTAATAAATCATGACAACCATCGTACTAGGTTTGCGTTGCATGAGTAAAATTGAAAAATTAGACGAGTGGACGCAATCAAATGATCATCAAAATCTAAACTAATTTTTATAGGGAAGTGACTCTTCTTACAGAAGCTGGTAACAATTTGTAGTATGAAATGGCCGACATCTATTATCAAATTGTTTTCGAGAAATATAACAACCAGTACTGTTTTATTGCAAATATTTACGTCAACTGGATGACACAGTTCAAACAAAACGTTGTAATATGATGGTACTTATCTATATATTGTTGAATTCATAAATAAGAATATTAATAATACAAGCAAGCCCTAAAATTTTCTTTAATAGCAAAACATATCTTCAATATCTGAAGGGCGAACCTTGAATAGAAAAATTTTCAGAAATTTGGCAAATCATGGCAAATCAAGGCAATCATAAAAATCTATTTCTCTTATTGCAATTCTCTAACATATTAATATAAAAAAATAAATGTGTTGTAATTTATTTTATAAAACTTTAAACCTAAACTGAATATCGAAATAAAAACGTTTAAAATGTATATAATTGCGATACAAAAATACAGGAAGAGGTTCTATCATCAAAATAGATATATTGAAACCAGAATGAAAGATAGAGTCATGTACAATCTAAAATTAAACCGAGAGGTACCAGTTACCCATATAAATTAATAAAGCGAACCAATAAGAAGACATTGTACAAAAGATTAAGTGAATTAAAACCACCACACCGCGATAACCACGCAAATAAAAGACAAAGAAAAACGCAATGGAAAGTAAGAGGAACAAGAAACCCATAACGACAGAAGAGGAAAAAAGAATTTAAGTTTATTAAGTTATCTTTATGAATCGTGTATATAAAAGTAAGGGAAACCAGATCTCTCACAAATAATATACAGACACACGCACACATACAGAGGAGAGAATACATAACTCCCTATTCCTATATCAACCTCATCTGGCAAAACCTTTTTCGTGATTCAAATCTCAATTGGACCGCAACAGCAACAACAAGCAACAGCACGCGTCAATTTGATACCCCCGACGTATTCGACTCCCGTTTCGAAATCGGACTATACGGAGGATCTGATTTGGGGGCGGTGTATGTCGGGTAGAGGTAGTACGGAAACGACGCTCTCTCTGCCTGGCTCTCGCTAGGTTTTTCGTCGAACGCGGCCACGGCGTCGTCGTAGGTGAGATACGGAGAAACGGCGCGCGCTGATCACCATCGTTGTATTGTGTATGTGTGTACACGTAACGTGCTGGTGGGGGGACGCCGGCTATCGTTGAGACACGAAACCGCGCGCTCCAAAGGGAGGAGGGATGTCGTCCAAACGCATCGGCATCAGTGTAACACAGCATCGTCCGCGCGTGACTAGTTATTCAGTCGGTGGCATGTCAGTGGGCCATGGTTGCACGCAGTGAGAGCATGTTTGGGTGCTACGATAGCTACTCTTATAGACTTTGGAGTCTCGCCAACGTGTGGAACACCTGTCAATGTGAGTAGTTCGTTGAAATGAGTTTCTTTTTGTTTGTTACCGTTTAATTATGTACCTATGCGGAAAATGTAAGCGTTCCGAATGGAATTACAAAGTTTTACATGCGCTTTCGTAAACGTGATTTCGAAAATGTGCGCTCAAGAGTACTTGAGATGTTATCTGTTCGTAAAAAGTTATTCTATCACAAGTGTAAATGTGATTTATTGAGTTTTGTTTTTGATGCGTATCCTCTTGTACCTGCAGAATATAACACCGGCCGTTGAGAAGTTTGCATATAAGTTTTCTGGCTACCGCCAACGCTGCGGTATGCGCTCAAAATTTTTTCAAAGCTTTCGAAAAATATTTTAGCAAAACTTGTTATTTTACTACATACCCTTATGCCTAAATGAAAAAACTTTTCCAAAGCTTTTATAGGTTTTCTAACTAAGTAACAACGCACAATAAATAACTTGCATAACTTTTTTTAAAATTGGTGCAAACGAAACAAAATTTCAAAAGATCAAAAAAACTGTAACATAACCTCAACCGTCTCAGCAAAACATAATTATTTCAAACATAAAATATACAGTAAATATTTAACTATTTTGCTTTATTATTCGTACGTATATTTACCGCCAAAGTGTTCATAAGTATGAGAATATGATCGTCTTTCTCAGACACCTGCAAATTGAATTTAATATATACGCATCTGCAATAAAACGACACCTGTTAAAGAATGCTAACGCAATAATTTCCAGAATTACCCCATAATAAGTAGAATTTAATGATATCGTGAAAATATTTTTTCTAATATTTTAGGTATTACCGAAATCTGAAAATTTTTTTTAGGTACTTACCTTTGCTACTGTGAAATATTTCTATAAAAATAAGTACATCCAAATTAATGAAATCACTAATAATATAATATTTTGGCAATATATACATACGTATAAAACCAAAATATTAATAAACATCTATCAAGTAATAACTTTTATGATACATCTGCTTCCTAGCCTCAAAAAAATATATTTTTTCTAATTTTCTACTTAGCTAAAAGCAAAACCAAACCTTAAAAAAATTCTTTTAGAATTTAATAAATAATATTTTTTTATCAGCGCAAACAAAACTCTGGATTATGTCTCTCTACTTGTATAAACAAGTTTTAAATGCTAAAACACTCATATAATATAACCTCATCTATCCAGTTAATAAAAAATCGAAACTTTTATTTGAACATAACCTTAATAGGGTTATAAAAGTTAAATGAAACGCTCATTTTTTATGAATCTATTAAAAAGGATCTGGAGTTAAATAAATAAGCGTCAGCCAAGTATATAGAACGAAATTGCATCGGAAAAAGAATCAAAATAAACACACTTCATCAAAATGTATATTAAATGCATAAAGTTTCCATTTTATTCTTACCTGGTATTTTAAACGCGGCATGGGAACATATTTAGTGGAGTAAATATTACAGAATTGAATTTACAGAAGAAACAAGTTACATCTGGATTATTATTACCTAGCTATTTAAGAAACAAATACAATTAAAATATATCTTATCTAAATAAATATTTAATTAGACTCAGTTGTAGTTCTATAAGAGAATTATGTATGCATAGAAATTTATATACAAGAGTAAATAGAAAAGGTATCTACATGTTATTCTACTTTAAATTGAGTAGCTAATAAGATTACATGTATTAATAAACACATTATTAAATTTAATTACTCACACAAAATAAAATAATAATTTTAATTTAAGGTCATTGTTAAAAAGGATATTGAACATTCATAGTTGAGATATATTTCCTATAATAAATTTCATTTACTGAGTGACATCTTTTATTCGTCCATCTAATTAATCATAAATTCAGAAATTCCAACAAAGATCAATTAACATGCCTGTTTTCCAATCGGTCTCTATATTTTTAACCTATTTTGTGGACATTTGTTTGTAGAACCTCTAATGAATTGAGAAAATGAAGTGATCAGAAAAAAACGAACAATATTTACTACCTAATTGTTTTTAACTCGTTCATCCCGGGTCGGTTTTCTCAGAAAGTCTCCTCTTATAATATGTTTTGAGAACGGTACACGTGTTCCCAGGCCCTCTCTCTACTCCTTCGCCTTTCTTATGTGTGTATTCTTCGCGACACGACAGCAACGAACAAGAGCGCGTTCTTCAAGTCAATTGGTCTGTGTCAGGAAAGTTCATATGTTGGGGTTAAATGATGAGGTCGATCTGCGTGCCCGTCTATATTATTATTGTCTGTATAAATATGCTGAACTCACATGTGAATCTATATGTACTTTAATACAATAATATGTGTATATATACATGTAAGTAATATTTATAATTATTTACGGCATGTTTTGCGCATGAAGTCATGTTAGTTTTACTTTCGTTAACTATTTTAATTGGATAATGTCGAAAATTAGCGCGCCATTTTCATAGCATGAATGTTCGCGTAGAGGTTATGTATGTAATAGGCTTAATATAAATGCCTTTTTATTAATTGGTAAACAGGTACGGATATGTGAGTGTATTTTTTAAATTGTATGCAATTTCCTGTTTAAAATGCTGTAATTCATATTGTTCCTGTAATCAAACACGTGAAAATAGAATACCCACAAAGCAATTTAAACTACAGGTTATATTATCAAAATAATTCTTGTTTATATAAAAATTACAATTTTTTTATAAAAAATTTGAACACGTACAGAGTTTGATACCCGCACAACATTTATAATGAGCTTAATATTATATAATTACTCAAAAAATGTGATATAAAGTGTTTGTAGCGTTGTAAACTTTAACAATTTTGTGTACTCTTAACACACTTACACACACAAAAACGCATTTTATTGTTATTTAAGTCTAAATTTTCCTTAAATAGTTTTTTTTAAATGTAATTTTAGAAGAAAATTTCCGTTTAGCTAGTCACTCAAGAAAATGCTATTAATTATTACTAATGTTATGACAAAAGTTGAAAATCGATGTAAAATGGCGCTGTACACATTTAATCTTGGTTTATAATTAATATGAAGACGATTTTCTTTAAAATACATACTAAAATTATTAGTTTTCTAATAACATATTGTTTGTATGGGAAAGTATATTTTAAATTCTTTAATTTTTTAAATAAAATAAAATTATTGAATTCAAATTGATGAAGTCCTATTTCATTCACATTATTGTGAGAACTAATACGCCAGTTTTAGCGCAGCATGTGCCTTCGCACCTATAATCTACCTGTTCTTTTACTTTTTATCAATGAAATTCATTCGCCTACCTTCGCTCACCTGCAAATTTCATTGGCTCAGGTGTTGTAGGAGGTGCCGCCGGCCGAATTCATTCATGCTATTGGCCAACGCGCACCTGTTCGTTTCTCTTTCTACCGTCTTCTTACCTGTACAATACCTGTCTTTACCTTAATCTATATACGTAAGTTACATCTCATTGTCTGTTTAAACATTTAGAATATATTACTGGTTGTATTTATTTTGTGTGATATTAAAATTGGAAGTTTATGCGATAAGTGCATGCGACTTATCTTATCGTTGACGTTGACTCATGGGATAAACAAAAGTGAACAACAGGCAAGGCCAATCATCGTTGGAAATCATCACCTAACCAGAACAAAAACGCCGCGTAAACGTATATGCAGTCATCAGGAATTCACTCAGATTGGAGCCGTTCCAAAATAAAATTGTGGATTTTTCTTTGTTAGGATTTTCTCTCTTACTATGCCCCTAAATGATTATTTACACATTCTTTCAAACAAATATATCGAATGTTGTTTTATTCACGTAGTTTGTGAATACATCAATTTCCTGTACAAATATTCTATTAAGAACGCGCTCAAATGTGAAAAAAAAATATTACTTTCAAAAATGTTCGAAATTTGAAAAGTACTTTAAATATAAATGAATCCATCATTTGAAATACAATTATTACAAATTGGTTATTATTTTAACTGCCCTTATGATTAATTTTATATATTTTAACTTTATTATAAAGATAATATTATTTCATTCTTATGACAATGCAGCAAGAGCAAACATAAATAAATAAAATATAACTAAATTAATTCCAGATTATACGATCAAATTGTGAGTTTGGAGACCTCTTAATAAAAGACGAAGTAGCCTTTTAAAAGTAGTAAGGTTGTGTATTTTCTTTAGTCAATACAATAAACAATGTCAATACAATAAACAATGTTTGTTGTAATAGTAATTAGTTTAATGTCTAATGTGGTAGGTATTCAAAAAGATATTTTTAAGCAGACGTTTAAATAGAAGGGTTACCGTCAAAAT
Organism: Dermolepida albohirtum; assembly: GCA_031893035.1. Taxonomy (NCBI): domain Eukaryota; kingdom Metazoa; phylum Arthropoda; class Insecta; order Coleoptera; family Scarabaeidae; genus Dermolepida; species Dermolepida albohirtum. Next base: position 571,428 of record JAVIWB010006200.1, on the reverse strand, counting down.
AACATGACTGACATTTATCAATTCTTTAGTTTGAAGTTTAAGGGTTTATATTCGTTCGACAATAGAGACATCATTAAAGTAGACCACGAACAAAAATGGTCCTAAAATACCGCCCTGTAGTATACTGCTATTTATAAACGGGCATTAAGGAGTTATCGATTTATATAAAATAATCTTCCCTATCTATAAAGTTGTAATATTTATCTTATACCAGAAAGATTATTATTTTGTTAAGTGATTGTATGAAAGAAAGAGGTGCAAAATCTATTCTTTTTCCCGACAAACAAAAAAGTTTATTTTTTCCACATTTCATTACTGTTTAGAGTTTAAGATTTAATTTTAATATTTATTTTATTATATATACCATGGTCATACATAAGCCGTATGTAGTATACTTATTGTTTACCTCTTATTAGCTGAAAATAATTATTTCAAATGGAAAAATCTTGATTAAAAACAATGGCTGTTATAAAATTGGAAGGAATTGGTACTGCAACACACATAGTCTCCTAAACTCATGCCAACACTTGTCCATTTCCATAAAAAGGCTATTTTTCGATGTAAAATAAATGAAAAAAGAACATTATTCCAGATATATAGTCTAATTTTCTATTTCATATTTTCATTTGTTTCAGTTCCTTCGATAGTGAACGGTTTAGCTAATAGCAAAGAAGCCGAAGAACTAAGTGCATCACAAGATTACTTTATAAAATGCCCACAATGTCAGAAAGGCTGTCAAACATTTCAATCGCTCAAGGAACATATGGGCACCTGTCATCCAGATCTGAGCTCTGCCACCCCGGAAAACAACGGTACCAGCGCGTTACCGACGACCCCTGGTGCTCCAATCTCGCCAACACCCAGTGCCATAGGTACGGGGGGACCCTATTCTTGTTCCCAGTGTGCCACATCTTTTCCCAGCAAGGACCAATTGGAAAAACATGAACTTTTGCACTCGCCAAATGCACAAGTGGTAAGTTATTTTATAACAATTTATAAAATTTCATTTTTACTTTGAATAAAATAAGAAACGATTAATTATTGTTATATTGATTTATGTAACAATTATACAAAAGCGTATTCAGAATTTACCAATTTATTTTAAAAAATATTTGAAAATAAAATAGAGAAGTTATTGGTTCGCTACTTCTATGCGTTTTGGTCATGCTTATTCCTCAATTGTTCATTAAGAAATAATAAAAACACTGTTTTTCACAACGTTTAATTCAAATTTCCATCTTACTTGCGGCATTTTACCGATCTAAAAAGAAGTAACTATTTACCGCAATAAAAAATTGTAATATAATAAAACAAAAATGTCAAATATCGAGTATCGTTAACATTTTCCTTATACATAAAGGCTGTTTCAAATTTCGCGGTTTTTTAAAGAATAAATAAAACACATAATTTGCATTCACTTTCAAAAACTTTTTATTGGTAATTGAAGTATCAGTTATGACATTCATATGCGAAAAATAATATCTGCCAAATGGCCTCCTCTTGCAGCTCCACAGACGTCCACTCTTTTGTTAAAAATTTCAATGACATTTTGACATAATTGAGGCTCTATTTCACCAATGACAAGAATAATTTCATCTTTCAAAGCAGGAATTGATTGTGGACGGTTTTTATAAACCTGACTTTTCACATAGCCCCAAAGAAAATAGTCTAACGGTGCCAAATAACATGATCTTGGTGGCCAATTAACATCACCGTTTCTTGAGATGACACGTCCAGGAAATTTTTCTCTCAATAAATCAATTGATTCGTGTGCAAAGTGAGGTGTAGCGCCAGCCTGTTGATTGCACATATCCTCTAGATCAATATTCATTAATTCAGGCCACAAAAATTCGGTTATCATCCGACGATATCGATCACCAGCAGCATTTTCAAAGAAGTAAGGTCCAATTACACCACCTGACCATAATGCACACCAAACAGTAACTTGTTTAGCATGCATAGGTTTCTCATGAATAATTCGCGGATTTTCCTGACCCCAGATACGGCAATTTTGTTTATTAACAACAAGTTCAAAATGTGCCTGATCGGAAAACATTACTTTTTGAGAAAAATCAGCTAGTTGTTCATTGATGAAATTTACAAATGAACGACGTTTTAAATGATCTAGTGGCTTCAGTTCCTGTGTTACTTGAACCTTCTATGCCTTCAGAGCTAAATCCTTGTGTAAAATACGCCATATTGTTGATCCACTAAGTCCAAGTTGTTGTGAAGGTCGTCTAATGGACATTTCAGCAACACTTTCACGAACCAAACCAATATTTTCCTGTGAACGACTACTACGCCTGTATTTTTCACTTTTTTGATCTTCCACGGAACCGGTCTCTTGAAATTTTTAATAATTCGACCAATAATGCTTTCAGATGGACGATTAGGTAAACCATAAAATTCACGTAATTTTCTAAAAACTCTTTTCACAGGACACTGATTTTCATAAAATAATTCAACAATTTGAACGCGTTATTGTACCGTGTACGAAGCCATTTTTATAAATGTTAACATCACACTTTTTAAATGCCCACATACCCAGACAAATTCAGTGCGCCATCTATATTTTATTTATTCTTTAAAAAAACACGCAATTTGAAACACGCTTTATATGTATACCTATTTAAGTCACTAGAAAAATATCATTTAATGATTTTAGAAGAAATATTTGTTACTGTTTTCTACAAAAAAAAAGAAGTGGCAATTATTTTGTTCCGTATATACTACGTAAATCAATAAGAATTAATGCATTATTGTAACACCTTGAACATTTAATCATATATGTTCGTTAAATTAACTAAGCAAGTCCTTTGTTAAATTTATTTCAATCACAAAAAGTGACAGACCGCAAAAACCTATAAAATACTTGTACATATATCTGTATGCATACATTCGTATGAGGCCTGAAATGAAGCAGCTGGACCCTTTTTTGAGCACATTACTCATCTGAAACCGTTGTTACACAAACATCTTAGTTGACCCGAGGCCCGTATGACCTCTTAATTCGTGTCAAACGCGTTGCATCGCACATAACTCTAATTAATAAAACTTTAAGTGTATCACACATATACACACATACATATGCACACAAGCATATTAATGTTATTGTAACACCTCTTGGATGGTTCTTTATAAAAAAAAATAGGGCGTAATAAGGATAATTAACCGATTATTAATTCGAATATTTTCCAAAACAATAATTTAAATTTTTAATCCCGATGTTTATACATAAAAAATGAAATATTTATAATAATTTGTACAAACCAAACTTTATTTAGAAATTATCATTAAATACGTTAAATAATATCGAAAATTTAAATTATTAAAATCAGTTCGTCTAAATTTCTATTTTTCAAAATACAAACTTAACAAGAACTAGTTTCTAATAGAAGCATATCGATGTAGTTTACTTTAAAACTGTGACTCCAAACGTAAGATACAGATGCAGTCATCAACCTAGTATACCCCAGTTTGAGAATTACCATTCTAAAACACACAATATTTTTGTCTTGAAATTTAAATTTTTTCGGGCAAATTATCCACTATGTAATATTTGTATTGGGTCTGGGAAAAAGTTCGTGGCGTTTTTCCCGATAGATGGCATTGGTTGCCGATAACTAAAGAACAACAAGTCACAGCGACACCACCGACGACTCGTTTTTTAGATGACCTTCCGAACGCTAGTTTGAGCGTAGAAACATTGTAATCGGTGCAGTGGTTGGAAAGTTATTCGCACTTGAAAATGGAGAAGAATAATGAGAAATTTCGCTATATTCTGCAATATTATTATGATAAGGGGAAGAACGCTGCGCAGGCTTGTGATAAAATTTGTGCTGTGTACGGTGAAGGTACTTTATCGAAATCTGTTGCGCGGAAATGGTTCGCTCGCTTTCGTTCTGGAAATTTCAATGTGAAAGATGAGTCACGCTCCGGTCGTCCAATCACTGAAAAATCTGATGAAATTCTTGAAAAAGTCCAACAAGATAAGCATATCAGCAGTGTCGATATTGGCATGGAGCTAGGCATTGACCACAAAACTGTTTTGAACCATTTACACAAAGCTGGTTACAAAAAAAAGCTTGACGTATGGGTTCCTCATGAGTTGAGCGTGAAAAACATGATGGACCGAATTAACATCTGCGATGCGCTGCTGAAACGGAATGAAATCGAGCCGTTTCTGAAACGTTTAATAACCGGAAATGAAAAATGGATTACGTACGATAATCGGAAGCGTAAAAGATCGTGGATAAAGGATGGTGAGCCGTCACAAGCGTTCGCTAAGCCAACATTGACGCCAAAAAAAGTGATGCTGTGTGTATGGTGCGACTGGAGGGGAATCGTCCACTACGAGCTACTTCCAACTGGTCAGACGATTGATTCTCAACTCTACTGTGCACAACTAGAGAGATTACGCCAGGCGATTGAAAGAAAACGGCCCGAATTGATTAATAGGAAAGGTGTTGTCTTCCATCATGACAACGCCCGACCACACACTTCTTTGATGACCCGTCAAAAATTGAGAGAGTTTGGTTGGGAAGTTTTGATGCACCCACCTTACAGTCCGGATATAGCACCCTCTGACTATCATCTGTTTCGATCTCTGCAGAACTCTCTCAATGGAATTAAGTTGGTTTCAAAAGAAGCCTGTGAAAACTACTTGATTCAGTTTTTCGACCAGAAACCACAGAAGTTTTTCACCGATGGGATCATGGATCTACCAAAAAAATGGCGAAACATTGTCGATAATAATGGAGCATATTCGGTTTAAATGAATTCGTCCACGCGCCATGCGGGGACCAGTTGAATTTTACTGAAAAAACGCCACGAACTTTTTCCCAGACCCAATATATATTTTTAACATTATGAAATTATTCGCTGTTTTTAAAACTTTGAAGGAATTGCGTTAAAGTTTTTGGCACACGTTCTATACTCGCATTTATTTTTATTTATTCTCTATTATCAAACTTTTTCTTACGAATTAAAAAATTAATCATACCAAATTATAAATAATTGTGCGTAAATATTTTCTGGTATTTACTGTCGATATTAATTTTTATATTAAAAATTTATTTAATTTTAATTTTGAACTTGAAAATATTTTTGTAATTTTTATGCATACTAACCACCATTTTGCTCAGAAAAATCTGTATTTTTACCTACCTACAAAAGTGACCCAAGAATTAGGGGGTGGATTCCTTCTTCTCAAATATTTTCTACCTGATCAACCGGACATTTTCAAACTTTGTAGGTGAATTCTCGGTAAAATAGACGAACAAAACCACCACGCTACGTTTAAGGTTGTGTATTGTAAAAGCTTTTTCCGCCAACATCTGTTTTATATCTGGTCCAGCTTCCTCAACAAAGAATGCAATTTTAAAAATTGTATTCTTCTAGGCAGGTGTAGGTACTTGGAAATGTGCTAATGAAAAGAAAAAAAAATGTCGAAAGCAGTCGAGGTAATAAATCAAATAGAGGATGTGAAGTTCAGAAATAAAAAAATAAATATTTAAAACGAATATTTTCCTAATTATCTGTTAGCAAATAAAATATTAATTAAATAGACAAGAACTTTTAAAATTAAATAAATATTACATGTATAAAATTAAAAATTTGAATTATAGGCTTTTTTTATATCGAATCGTACCAGTTTCGGCCGTTAATTCAACTTTAAGTAAATAATAAAACTAAATTCGATTTAAGTCATCAACTTACTGAAATAATAAAATTAGGCGTTTAATTGTGAATTACTTTACTCTTTCACTACGAGTTAAAAAAGAATAAAAATAACAAGACCATTAAAGTAAAACATGAACTAAAAACTTAAATTAATTTAACTTTTCTTAAAAAAATAATAAATAATACAGCAATTATTGATTCGCTTCTTTTATGGATTTTTTTTATTTACTTCAATAATGAGAAATCTAACATTTTACATTATGTTGACTTATCAAATACCTCCAATATCGTAAACAATGAAAAACTCATATGACAACAAGACATTTCTGAATCCTCCCTGGCTTTATTTAACCATACCTATCCTTTTAGTAGTGAATTCTAGATCATCTACAGTAGATTTTCATTGAAATAAAACATTTATATGAAGTGTCCTTCAGATGGTTAACTTAGGGTCCCTTGTTTTTATAATTTTTATTAATGTTAATTTTGTTAATAACAGTTTGTCAATGTTGAATAACCAATAACCGGATTTAATTGTGTTCAAAAGAACATATTCAGTACTTGGCACTTAATTATATTTTGTAGCAATAAAATCACAGAGTTTCTTTTTAGAAACTCACGAATATAAATGCCCTAAAGATATTGCATTTTTGATCCAAAATTAAAATATATTGATTTCGTTTAAAAAACGTATATTGTAGTTTATAAAGAAAAGTATTTAGCTTTAATAACTCCAAGTATTTGCCATTTTTATTTGCAGTTTTCATGTAGGTGGTAAATGAGACTGCATCTTCAGGTGTTTCTTGCATAATTCACTTACCTTTTTCTTATCGTTTTGAAGATAATAAATAAGGCTCAACTATCTGGTTTACTCCATCTTTCCAAGACAATCTTAGTTTTCTTTCCTTTTTATTACCAAGGGCTGTTTTCAATTTTGTCAACAATATCTCCTGATATTTTCCTTACTATTAACCTTTCAGCTTTGATTATTTGTTTTGTCTAGGTCTACTCTGCTTGTGTTCCAATTTTTTCACTCCCATTTTTAACCTCGTTATTAAATAACTTGTCAATAGTCTATTTAAATTATTATCAACCTTGTCGCATTGTTTTATTATTTTCTATAATTGTCTATTCATATTTATGGCTATGCAGTCCAATACTTGAAAAAGAATAAGGATACAATAAGAAGAAAAAGAAGACACTTTTTGGTATTTGTAAAACTATAGCCTTAACAACTTTTTTTTCTTCTTCTTCTATTTTATCGTTTCAAGGCAACTTATCTCTTCCTTTTACTCTTTATAACACTCCACCATTTCCATTTATCAGATGGGATTTTTCGCATACGATATTGAAATTTCACTTGTCCCTGTTTTATCAAAATTTTCTCGTATTTAATAACTCCGTTTCCATTTTAGTAGAGGCTTGCACATCCGTTGTCTATTGAAAAATTTGTTAAAGGCTGTCTTTAGAAAATGGAGGAAATGCACACTGACCATGGCTAACCTGAAATAACTTCTTGCATTTTTTGTCAGTCATTATAGTTAGACACCATACGCAGCAAGATATCTCACTGTCGTTTTATGTAATCGTTTAGTCACATGCTCTATTATATTCTCTCTTAATTTTCAGTGAACATCTACTTCAAATATTTTTGTTCCAAAATAGCTATTTTACTACATTACAAAATATTCGCTTGTCTACCGACAAAAATATTCGTATATTTGGTTCTGTTATGTTTGTTTTCTAAATCAAAATTCTGATATTCATCATACAATTTATAAAGTTTTTAGTGAACATCATCTACACCTTTTACGAAAATCACTTGATCGTTGAAAAACTAAGAGAAATCATCCATATTTGCAAATTATTTACCAAATTTTTGTAACTCAAGTTAAAGGAAAAAAAACATTACGACATTTCTATTCTAATTTATACACATGACGTGGGTTATCTTTTAAGTTTTGAATATAAAACTGGAATAAAACAGTAGATAACTTTTAAAGACTTTATTGTATTTTGAAGTATTCTCCACGAAGATTAATGCACTTTTGCATGCGCTCGAACCAACTTTGAAAACAATTGTTCCACTGGTTTGTTAATACAGTCAAAATTGCGTTATTTAAGGCATCGACTGCTCCCTCTGACGAGTGGTTCTTGACTTTAGAAAAGGTAAAGAAACCGTTAGGATTTAGGTCCGATCTGTACGGAGGATGGTCCAACAATTCGACGTTTTGCTGCTTTAAAAATTCAATTGTTTTGCATACTGTGTGCGAAGTTGCATTGTCTTGGTGGAGGATGATTCATCGTTCGGGGTTGGTTTTTCGAAACTCAGCGATGACTTGCGGCAAACGAATGGTTGTATACCAATCGGCAATATCAGTTCTTTGATCTTGTAGAAGAATTATTGCTACATGACCTGCTTTCGAGACAAATATCGCGACCATTTTTTGGAAACACTTCGAGAGCGAATGACTCTTGTCGACTTCTCTCCATCTTGGAATACCCAAGCAGACGACTGGCGTTTAATTTCTAGCTCGTATGAGTAAATCCGAGATTCATCACCACTGACAATGTTGTACACGTTTTTAAAGTTTCCGGCGTTGAAGCGATCTAGAGTTTTTTGACACCAATTCACCCTAGCGGCTTTCTGGTCTTCGGTCAACAGATGCGGTATCCAACGAATTTTTCTACGCACCACTCTTTATGCAAAATGTTTTGAATTTAGGTGTTTGAAATCCCCAATAATATTTAATCTGGCGATATGTCACATGTCGATGATCTTGCGTACAGCATCGACTCGACAAGACATTCTTGTTGAGATAATTATCTTGGAAAATTATAAAAACTTATTCCGCGAGAATGTTCTCGGTTTAATTCCATTTTTTAATTAACTCGTCAACTTTGACAGTTCGTTGTAGCTACAACACTACACGTATGGCATCAAAACTTTGGATTAAGGTTAACTAAAGATGGAACTTAATTTTTAGTACTAACATTTGATTAGTTGCGCCCTCTATGTGTCACTATACAAAACTTAAAAGATATCCCACGTACACTTTATATATTTACATTTTACCAAATTTTCTAGTCCATAAATTTTTTATATAATCTTATTTTTAGAACTTTCTTCTGCTATTTTAAATAATAACCTGTTGATAAGCAAACGAGAAGAAATATTTAGGCTGCAAGTGTTTAGTAATAAAAAATATTCCATCTCATAAAATTTCAAATTGACGTTTTTCTTTTTCCAATGTAATGACCTGTAACAGCTCGTAAAACATTGCTCGGTATTCTTTGAAATTGGCAAAAATATAAATTTCTGTCCCAAGAGCAATTTTGTTATTTGATCAGTTCAATCAATGATCTTCAAGTGTAATCAATAATATCGCGTAGGTAGAAAAAAATTTGTTTTAGCAGATTAGATCGTTTTTGTTTTCTTACAACGTCTTACTTAACGTGTTATGTCAATAAAAAAATCTTGATTATGTACACAGTCAGATGTTTGAAAGTATGATAAATGTTTACCTTCATGGAGGAGTTTACTTCTGAATCTAGAAAGAGAAAAATTAAATTGCAACGAAAACGTAAATTGGAGCACTACATTCGCAGCAGATGAGTTCGTTTGAAATTAATTTAATGTTCTTCATTTGTACTTTATTATATCGGGAGAATGTCTAAATTTGCTCTCTTGCAAGCAAGGTCTATTCATAATATTTTCCAACATAAATCAAAAAATAGGTGTAAAAAATACGTATTGATATCTAGTTTTGAAAAGTTTTAATTAAACTCGTTTTCGAAGTTAGTATTACGAAACAAAATTTCATTTACATTTTTGAAAAAGAATACACCCAAATTTGGAATTGAACGTTAACTATCTTCTGGCTCAAGTTTGAAATGACAAAAATATTCAGAACATCGTATAAGTAAAATATAAACATCAATGAAGTATTTGTTCATGCTTTAATTTAATATATTATTTTGGTTGAACCAAAATTGACGTTTTTTCATTTTTCAAATAATCCGAAAAACACACATTTGGACTAATCGTATTAGATGCGCAACTAAGTTCTCGCTGTTTTTTTGATGAAAATGCAACTTTATTGTGAAAAAATGTTTACAAATGAATCATTCAAAATATTGCCCATCGCTAGCGACAACTTTTTCCCATCTTTCTGGCAGAGCTCGAATACCGTCACGGTAGAAGTGTTCGTCTTTTGAGGCTATCCACGAATCAAGCCATTTTAAGATGTCTTCACATGAGCGGAACTGCTGATTAGCCATGTGCCATCGAGCGGAACAAGTAATAATGGACGGCACAATATCTGGGGAATATGGCGGGTGGGGTAGGACCTCCAATTTGAGCGTTTCTAAGTAGGTTTTAACGGGTTTGACAACGTGAGGCCGAGCGTTGTCATGCTGTAAAATCGGTTTTTCATGCCTCTGCTCGTATTGTGGCCGCTTTTCGCGCAGTGCTCGGCTCAATCGCATTAATTGAGTTCGATACCGTTCCCCAGTGACGGTTTCGTTCGGTTTCAACAGCTCATAATAAATAACACCGCCCTGGTCCCACCAAATACATGGCAAAACTTTCGCAGCGTGAATATTCGGCCGAACCGACGACGTAAAAGCATGACCGGGCAGTCCTCATGAATTTGTTCTCTTTGCGTTGCTGTAATGAATCCATTTTTCATCACCCGTAAACATGCGATGAAGAAAACCCTTCCTTTTTTGCCGCTAGAGCAGTTGTTCACAGACGAAAATACGACGCTCAACGTCTCTTGGCTTCAAATCATAAGAAACCCAAGTTCCTTGTTTTTGAATCATTCCCAACGCATGCAATCGCTGGGAAATGGCTTGGCGGGTAACTCCTAATGCTGAAGCAAGCCCTTTTTGCGTTTGGCACGGATCCTCATCGAGCAATGCCTCCAATTCAGCGTCCTTGAAGGTTTTAGGCCTTACTTCACGCGGACGGTCGTCGACATCGAAATTACCGTCTTTGAAACGACGGAACCAATCACGGCACGTTGTTTCACTTAGAGCAGCATCTTCGTGAACTTTTTGGAGTCCTCGATGCGTTTCAGCCGCCGTTTTCTTCGAATGAAATAAGAAAAGCAACACCTCCCGCAAATGACGATTATTTGGCACAAAATCAGACATTTTCACACAACCAAAAGTATATGACGCAAAAACAAAATCACTAATGTGTCAAAGCGGTTTGTTTACCATATGTCTAAGCTTGGTTCATGACGTTTTGGTTATGTCACAATCGACCAGCACTTACTACTGGAGCCATCTCTTGAAACACAGCGAGAACTTAGTTGCGCACCTAATAGCTTTCATACTGTTTTCATTAATCTAATCGGCGATATTCCTAACATGTGTCCAAACCGACGTAATATCTTTTGTTTTATTCTTTTTTGGATCGATCACACTCTTAGTGTTATATAGTATAGATAACGTCCACTTTTGACTTGGTTAGATCATTCCTAATTTGTATATATTGAGTACATCGCGCTTTTCTTAATAATGTTAATAATAATTGGCACTAAAGAAAGAAATTCTTTAATTTGCGGATTTATTAATTAATTAAATTTAAACGTTTATAGGTTAATATTTTATTACCTTCTTCAAATTCTTGCCGAGGCCATAATATCTCCGATAAGGTTTTTTTTTCACAGAGCTTTAATAAAAGCTAATTATAGCGACACATGTTTTCATATATACACTATAATTTTAACCCTTGGTCGATTTAACCACCATCGGATTTCTTATACCGAAAACTAACACAGGAACGGTTCCCACTCTTGATCTTCTAATAGCTACTAGTCCTAGCTTCATATCAATACCTATTCTAATATAAAGTACGGATGATGTGTTTCTAACTGCTTTTTCGTTATCAGAAAATGAAGCCTTTGGATAATTCTCACCCATGATCAGTATGAGTGAAATAAATATTCGCACCGTTTTGAGAAAAGTGATATCAGTGCTACCGATTATATGTCGTTGGACTGACTTTTCTCTCCTTAGCGTGAATGTGTCCATGAAGGTTGTGGTGAAAATATGATAGAAGTTCGAAATTATGACACCCATCTCTTGGAGATGAAATTGAAGAATCAATCTAAAAACGTACCTACTTATTCTCGTGGTAAAAATGGAATGAAATGGTCAAAACGAGAACCAAATAATAAAATCACAACTAAAGTTCTATATTATTATTTATTTGGCTTGTTTAAGTCCCACGGACCAAAAAATACTAAAAGAAATTTTTACAATCGAATAATCGCCTTGATGGAGATACTTGTTATGACTTTACTAAGGACAGAACACTGTCGCCTTATGTTAAGAAAAAACCGAAATATTATCATCGCTACATCATGAATGAAAAAAAAGATCAGAGACCAAAACGAAAGCGATGTCATCTCTAGTCAATAGAAAAAGACATTTAATGGTTTAAATGTTTTAAGTGCATATGCAGTAAATTGCTTTTCGAAAATTGCAAAAATTGTATATAAAGTATAAAAATATTTTAATTTTTATATGTACCAAAGCAGGTTATTTAATTTTAAAGCGTATGTGCAATTCTTTTATATTTTTATTTGCCTCTAGCGTATACAAATTTGTGTAAAGAATACAAAACATATTACATTTCTTCGGCTAGGTTTTTATAACTATATTATTTTCGTAAAGAATCATACAAAAACTTTTTACATTTTTCGTATTTTAAATTTAACTAAATATAAAATATCTAAACTTGATTCCATTAAATAATATTCTAGCAATTTTTTTCAATTAAACAATGCCCGAATGTCAGTTTGACCCATGGTTAGTTAGAATGTATATGTATATACCTATGGCCAATAGTTAAGGGTTAATACAAACGAGCATATCTATGGATATATGCAATCACACATTCACCTGAATATAAAACCTTATTGAATTTTTCGGAAACGCAAATATGTATTTATAACACACTCAGTACAGCTCAAGACGTAATGATAAGAATATAGGGAGGGACATAGCGAGTGAGGCTTTGTTTACAATGTCGTTTTCACATTCTATATTTAGTACTTTATAATAGAAGTTTTTGGAGATATACCAGGTATACCGGAAAGTCATTACCGGTTCTTCTAACAGATGTCGCTAGGCTTAAGTATGCAATGTTATGATTTGACACATATGTCATTTTATTCTACTGTCATCAAGCTTCAAAGTCATACATGTTATATTTTGCGAAAGTAATGCTGTCATAGATTTATACCTCCTTGAAAATGTCGAATTTCGTGCCTGAAAAACTGCATTTGCGGCTCGCATTACTTTTCTTATTTAATCAAAAGAAAAAAGGCGCAGAAAGTCATCGTTTGCTGGAAGAAACTTACATTGAGAATGCTCCAACCATAAAAATATGTGAGACGTGGTTTCGGCAATTGGAAAGTGGTGATTTCGATGTGCAAGACAAAGAACGTTCTGGTAGACCGAAAAGGTTTGAAGATGCGAAACTACAGGAGTTATTGGATGAAGACCCAATCTAAACTCAAAAACAATTGGCACAAACATTAAATGTGGCCCAAGAAGCGATTAGCGATCGATTACGAGCAATGCGTAAAGTCCAAAAGATGGGAAAATGAGTGCCACATCAAATGAATGAAATTGCATGGAAAATCCAAAAATCGTGTGTGAAATGCCGCTTCAAAGGTATGATCGGAAATCATTTCTGCATCGAATAGTGACGGGTAATGAAAAATGGATTTATTTAGAAAACCCTAAGCGCAAAAAATCATGGTTATCACCTGGCGACGCTGGCCAATCGACTCCAAGGCGAAATCATTTTGGTCGCAAGATAATGTTCTGTGTTTGGTGGGACCAGAGTGGTGTGGTGTATTACGAACTGATGAAACCTGGTGAAACAGTTAATATTGATCGTTACCGACAATAAATTATCAATTTAAACCATGCATTGATAGAAAAACATCCAGAATAGGCCCGAAGACATGGTAAAGTGATTTTAAAGCACGATAACGCGCCGTCTCATACAGCAAAACCAGTCAAGGAAGTGTTGAAAGCACTTGGATGGGACATAATATTACACCCGCCGTACTCTCCAGACCTTGTCCCGTCCGATTATCACATTTTCGCATTAATGGGACACGCGTTTGCAAAGCAGCACTTCTTCAATTTCGAAGAAGTTAGAAAATGGCTCGATGAATGGTTTTGCTCAAAGGACAAACAGTTTTTTTGGGATGGCATCCATAAATTGCTTGAAAGATAAGCAAGATGTGTAGAATCAAATGGCCAATATTTTGAATAAATAAATTTTTCAATTTTCTTAAAAATTATGTAGTTTTTTCACGAAAAACCCCGGTAATGACTTTCCCTGGTACATATTAAAATATTTTATTTCAGTCTGTACGTATGTACATACATATATGTACATATGTTTACTTCTACATATACTTATACCATCGGTACAATCTAGGGCGCATGGATATATGCTACCACACCTTCATAAGAGTATATAACCCTATTAGATTTTTTCGGAAACAAGACTATGAATTTGTAACACATTCAGTACAGTTCAGTAATGATAAGGATATATGAAAATGACGTAGCAAGTGAGTCTTGGTTTACAAAGTCGTTTACACATTCTGTACAATTCTGTATATTATTAATATAAAAATATATTTTATTCTTTATAATACAGTTGCTTGGATGGGTATACTCTTTTCCAAGGTCACTGTGTATGTATGTGTTTACTTCTGAATAAACTTATGCCAACTTCAAAATGGAATAAATTTTTTAGTGAATGGTGTGAACGCGTGTAGAATGTTTTTGTCATAGCTATTCCCGAAATTTTCCGACTGGCCTTCGTAATTAAAAAAAAAACTAATAATCTAAATTAATATAACTGTAAATGGCCATAAACACAAAACGATAATACTAAAGAACTACACGCACAAATTAACAACAATAACATTAAATAAATTTTAAAAATTCGGAAAATATAAAATACACTTTATTTAGAAAAACTTGTCCTAGAATCCGGTGTTCCGCCTGTGGCACTACACCGGAAATATAAAATACAGCAAATAATTACGAAACTACGAACAACAATTAAGTATCCCAGGTTTTGAAGACCCAGACAATATGACAGGATATTGTCCGCCATGGCAACTTGCCTTTTTGATACACTAAGGCTATAACATGGCAAGCGACCGCCTATTATAATACCAGAATTTGACCTCCATGTACTCATTCTTAACAGTCTAAATCAAACTGGAGCCAAAAAACGCCATTGGTGTTTTTGGCTACACCAGGAATCGAAAATCCTGATACGTCGAGGTTAGTAGACTAATCATCAACCAACTAGCCCATTACGATCTCATTGAAGTTTATTCTATTATCACAATTCGATTAAGTACGCCACTGATATTCGTGTAAAAAGTGCATTTGCACATAGCCTCGTTTTTTTTTGATATGCAAACAACGAAATAACTATTGTTTATTTATTATTATTTTTTTTTAAAAAGAAATATTCTATTTATTGTAAATACATATAGTTATATTCCCACATTAAACAAGTTAAAAAGTTACGTTCTCTTCTGTGATTTTATTGAACGTAATTAAATGCTTTTAGTACGTTGGAATTATACATAACCTCCGGGAAAAAAATCTTCCGTGTGTAAAAAATCCAATAGCAAAAAAATAATGAAATGAAATAATGGTGAAAGAGAATTCTTGGCCCGTATTTGAAAAATAAACAAATTTTAACACTTCCTTAGCTATCGTCTAGTGTAGTGTTCGTCTCGCTCGCACGCTTAAAACGCACGATTGATTGGTCTAGAACCCTGTTGTAAATATTTAAACACGTGTGTAAAATTTTTAAATTCGTATAAATCAAAAGTAAACCGTTGCGATCGGGGCGTTCTATTTCGGTTCATTGCGCTTATCGGTAAGTGTTTTAATGGGTCGTATGTGGAGTGAACGAGAGAAGAGTGGTCGAAAACCGTATAACTACCGAAAAAAACAAATACGAAAGCGAGCCTGAATGTATGATGACAGAAATGCCGGTTGATACATACATACACATTGATGTGTGAGTGGTAGAATACGAAATGGACATGTATTATGATTACTTATTATTTGTGGGAGGTAAATGAAATACTACGTTTTGGAATTGAGGATTTCGATGCCATTATTCATAGTTACGGTGTAATTTATGTTGTGTTAAAGTTTCTAATTTAAAATTAGTATTTTAATGTTAGGCAGATATCAGAATCAAATAAACCCATTAAATAATAAAAAATGCTAATTCTTACAGTACAGTATTTCACACATAAAATGTTTGTGTAACCAAAAGTAACTCAAAAGTTATTAAATATTTAGAAATACGTATGTCCAAGAATACTAGCAATAAATTTTGATCGATTTTAAAAGTTATAGCCATAAATTTCTTACTTGGCCAGTGTAGATATTGCTTTGAACTTACGCTTTGTTTTTCGCAAGTTACCAATTGTTGCATTGAATTAAATTCATAATAATTTTACTTAGGAATATAATTTACATTTCATGGTGGTTTTATGCAGTTTAAAACTTGCCGACTTTTGTTCCATAATTTTTAGTAGCATCGCAAAGATATAGTACAAGTAACCGTGTTATCGAATATTATATATTATTGGAAGGATCTCGTTAAGTAATAAAAGTCACTGTAAGAAAGAAACTATTTATTACTTTTTAATATATAACCTTCTCTGATTTTTATCCAATTAGTACAATGGTAATTCTGATGGAGCCTGTGGTTGATTAACTTAATCACTGAAGGTTGATATATGTATAATCCCTTTCCACATTAAAAGGTAAAATGAACACTTAGCAAATGGTAGAATTCACGGACTTCTTACTAAGTCTACGCGCAGTTAATGCACTTACGGATAAATTTATTTTTTTTATTTCTTCAACGTCAATTTTTAAATTCCACAAACGATGGAAACAGCCAAAACTACAACTCGTTCATCGTCAAGAATTACACGTCTCGAGTTAGAAATTCGGTATGGGCCCGAATTAAATAGGTCTTTTACTGCCCTAAAGACGACAGTAGAATAACTACCGAAACGTCAATACTTACATTCCACAAACGATGGAAACAATCCAAACAACTGGAAAAGCAAATTCACATATTATTATTATTACATGATTTGAAAGTTAATCGAAGTATTAAAAATATTTGTATATTTGTATATTAAAAAGAAAACTATATTTACTCTCAAAATTAGTCTAATGTCTTAATACATTTTTTGCTTTTTTTAACATAAATTAAGAATATCATTATTTATTTTTCGCACACAATGTATAGAATCGATTCACCATAAATATTTTAAATTAATAAAGTCTTCACAAGTAAATCTGAAATTGTCATACTGATACGTTTGCTATTTTTACGTCTCCAATAAAAACATTTGAAAGTTATTTATCACGTTGGAACACAGATGTAGTTATATTATTATGCATACACCTATTATTCTGCGACCCTCTGCGGATATTCAAAATGAAACTCGACGTCGCGTGGGCTACCACCCCTATGAAAAACCTTCTGCACCTTGCTTTTTTAAAGTCTATTATAATACAGTATGAGCTATCTATCGGGTAGCGCTTAAATTAGAATGTTCAGATCACTAATTATACAGACCCTTGTGCAAGAATTTAATTCCACAGCTATGTCAAATTCAACTGTTAAATTTTATTTAAAAAAAGACATTTTATAAATTAAGTAATTGGTAATTAATTATTAATTAATTTCCAAACATTAATTAATTTTTTACTTAGAAAAATATGTTAAATAACAGGTATAATTAAATTAAAGTTACATGCTTTCACAATAGGATATCTCTAAGTTGACTTAGCGCTTGTGACAACCTTTCCAATTCGAAAAGCAGCTTCGGAACTTTTCTATTGTCTCCTTAAAAATACGGGAAATGAATCCCTTTGATCTGGCGGCTCTACGTCTTAAGAAAGAAGAAGAAGTCGCAAAAGATGCGGTCAGTGATTTACGGAAAATAGGAAACCACAAGAACGCTTTTTGTAACCAGAAACTCACGAATAATCAACGCTGAATGCAATAGCACCTTCGCGATGCAGTAACTCAGCTAATTCTAAACGGACGCTTCTCACTCTCGCGCTCAAACGCCTTTAAAATATCTGGAAGCTGAGTAGTGAATCAATTCTGCGTTTTTACTTCAAAGCAAAAAATGCAGAAATGATTCTCTAACCAATCCCTACAAATTTCCGATGGATCACATTTAAGACACCATAGAAGCTGCGAGCATCGTAATGATTTGATTTTAAGGTCTTGACCCTCATTGGTCACGGTTTTTTTCCCCATCGTGGTCTCAGACTCATACTACAAAACCTATGATTCTTCTCCGATTGGTTTTCACGTCACTCATTTCTTTGACTGAAGGTATTCAACAACACAGTTTCAAAAATTTATATTTCGAAAAATACAAACTCAAGAATTTATATTGGGAAAACTATAAATTCAACTGGCATGCAACTAACAACACAAGTATGTGCCGTTACAAAGATTTTGCACCTTCGTTATCTACAGTTCAGAAGTGAATTTAAGAGGGACAAAGAGAGCATTGAAGATGACTCGCCCTAGGGCAGCCCGGTTACTGGCGCTACGGAAAAAAATGTGAAAACGTTGAGAAACTTGTACTGAACGATGCCTGAATAAAGGTTAGAATGTTAGCAGAGGTGACTAACCTATCCATTGGTACCATATATAGTTCTCCCCGTGACATTCATAACCTTTCAAATATCAGTGCAGCAGGGGTGCCGCGAATGCTCACGCCGCTCCAGGGACAAGTGTGGGTCGAATACTATAGAGAACGTTTCATCCCTCGTAACAATTCAGTTGAAAATACTTGGATTTTCACCGCCAAGTTCATCAAATATTTTCAACCGAATTGCTACTGGAGATGAAAAAGCGTGGATTCACAATTATGACTGTGAGGATAAGCAGCAGTCCGTGTAGCGGCATAAGAAGGGTACAGACCCGCCAAAGAAATTCAAAATCACTCTATTTGCCAGAAAAGTTATGGTCACAGTGTTTTGGAACACAAAAGGAATTTTGCTGAAACCATAAACGCAGTATCTTACGCAACCACTTAGCAGCGTACTTTAAAGTAAATAATTAGAGAAAAAAGGCAGGGTTGATTGACCACGGGTGAGTTGCTTCTTCACGACAACGCTCTAATTCACACGCGTGTTTCCGAAGCTACTCTGCAAAAATGTGGTTTCGAAAAAATTATCCACAACCCTATAGCCCAGACCTAGCCCGTATCTATTCCTTAATTTGAAAAAGACCTTCGTGAGAAACGATTTTCCGATGAAGAAGAGCTTAAGGCGATAATAGATGAACATTTTCAAACAAGGAGAAAAGTATTTTTTACAGGATATCGAAAAATTAATTTGGATATATAGTAAATGCATTGCGGTTATGGGGTTATATTAAAAAATAAAAGTAAATTTGTTTTTGCGATTTCCTTCATGTTGATACCGAGAATACATTGAACGCCCCTCGTACACAGTATAGGTTAAATTTGTTAGCAACTCATTAATGTTAATTAATTTATGTTAATTGCTATATTTCTTAATCTTTAAATTAGAAAATTGTAAAAACAGTAATTGTTGTCAAATTATTGTAAAAATTTGTTTTAAATAATTCTATTACCAAATAATTAAAAGCGCTAGTTTATTAATATAAATACTGAAAAAAGATCATAATTTTAACATTGCAACAGCCATTTTATAAACCTGTAATAAGTGTTCGACTGTTGCTAGACGCTGGAATGTTCTGGAAAATTAACGAATCGCCAAAAAAATAGTAAACATTCAAATTATTTTGTAACATTTTGGCAATACAAAAATTTTGCATATTTGCTTTCTTTTATAGCGTATTAATTAGTGCTAGTTGTGTAATAAATACATTCTCACGTATTCCTCAATGATAATATACGCGTCTGATATCGATACTTTGACATAAAGACAACAAATACATTAACACGCACGGAGAAAAACAAGTCGCACATGTGTTCCTTACCAGCAGGATAGTAGCGTGTGAAATAGTTTCTCCTCACGTTGAAGCCGGCAATGGTCCAGAACGAAATAGCTTTTTGTCAGAACGGCTACACGATGGGTTTTCATCTTGTTCTTTTTTTTACATATAACACACACATTCTTACGCAATTTGATCCATATCCCACGGAGAGACACTCACTTTTTTTTACACTAATTATGAATGTGTGTGTACACGTATATGAATTATCCCAGCAAAATTGCTGGCGCACACTTCTTGCAGTGTCGTTGGCATTCGCAAAAAAAGCGCTACAGTAACACTTCAGGAAACTGTCAGGGATTACGTAAACCTCTCCCGAAACAACTCTTAAAGCACCTGTTCTCTCTCTCTCCAAAAGGGAATTACGCTTTTTGCGCTCGGTCGCGTTTTAGGTTAAGTCCGGGGAAAGTCCCGAAATATCCCGTGACGACCTAATCGTGTCACGCGAATTTTTTCTTGCGTTTCTTATGATTGTGTGTGCATAATGTAACGCGGGCTTATGTATTTCGTTGTTTAAATGGTACACACAAAAAAGATAGAACATTTGGAAGGATGTAGTAGGGCCCCCGTCTCCCCCTAGCAAAGAACAAATTGTAACTCTTTAGAAAAATACATTCAAATATTTAATTTTATATTTTCTTTGATAAATTAATTTTTATAATTTAAGTATTGTCAAATTATAATTACATAAAAAATTATTTAAAAAAAATTTAAATTCTTTTAGTGGTATTAAAATTACTTTTATACTTACAGTACAGACAAAATTTATAATGACGCCAGCGCACATTTAAATAAAGACGATGATTTGATTAGTTTGTGTCTAAGGTTAGTTCTTTTTCCAAACATTGTAGGGCGCTGTCGCATCATCGAAATTTAAATGTATATTATTATTGAGAACGATAAAAAGTTTAATTGGTTTGTGTCCAAGATCAGTTCTTCCAAACATTGTAGGGCCCTCTCTCATCGAAATTTAAACGTAGCGCCTTTTTATTGTATTGCTATTAAGTGTACATAAATTCATTTATAAAATATCCACGATGATCAACAAAGTAAACGCATTCAAATTTCTCATAATACTCGTCAAGTTTTTCAAAAACAAGAATCTGGAATTAATTCTAGAATAGCATCAGGCGACGAAACTTACATACCATATTATGACATGCCAACTCGTCGAGAAAATCGAGTGAGGATACATGAAAATGACTTAACTCCAACGATCGCCAATAAACAACACTCAATGAAAAAAGCTATGTAAGTACAGTTGAGGTCAATACTATTACGTTTAAAGAACAAAAGATAGTAAATGTTCAATGGTATGAAAGTAAGTGTCTTTTAGAAGTACTTAAAGATCTGCAAATTCCGAGTTTGAGTTTAATACTTCATGATAATGTGTCTTCATATGCAGCAGAAGTAACAGTTAATTTTTTGAAGGATAAAGGTATTAAAGTGTTGGAACATCCATCATATTCGCAGAATTAGGCTGTGTTACTTCTGGCCTTCTTTAATTTAAAAAAATATCGACTGCATTGAAGGTTTTTCATGGCGAAATTTATTCTGAACTTATGTTTATGTTCTTTGAGAGTTTGTCGTCAGAAGCCTACTTGAATACAGTTAGAAAATGTAAATATCTGCATAATTCGAAGGTCTGTTGACGTTGAAGAGTATTACTTTGAACGCATTTACTGCAATTTTGGTCATATATCTATTAACAGAGGCGTATTTCAAAATTTACGGAATGACCCTCGTGAAATAAGTAAACAAAGCAAAAATAAATAACTAATTATTGTAAGTTCCTGTAAAGCTAAATAGTTAAGTTAAAAAAATTAAGCAAAACAGCATAAATCATATTTATTGAACCTCGAACTAACATTATAATATAGACATTGTTACCAATGCCAAATTCGTGGTACTATTTTTTATATTTTTTTCCATTTTTCTGCACTTTTATGCGATACAATAGAGACTATAATCAAATTCTAATTCTGATTACGGAACTTTAAAAATATTTTAAAGCATTTCATTTATGAATTTATTTTCATGACTTTAACAGCACTTAAAAATGCCTAAACTGACTTGTCACTTACTAGTTCGGTTACTTTAATTAACCAACAAATTATTATTCAAAATTTTGTTATGTGAAGTTTTTAATATTGACTATAAAAACCAAGATTTTTTTCAAAATTGAAAGAAAAGAACCACCGATTATTATTAAATTATGTATTTTTTCCTCTTTTACAGTCTTGCAAAGTATGCAACAAAACTTTCGCCAACGTATACCGCCTGCAGAGACACATGATCAGTCACGATGAAAGTGCCGTCTTGCGGAAGTTCAAATGTACAGAATGTGATAAAGCTTTCAAATTTAAACATCACTTAAAGGTAAGACCAATTTAAGATTACCAATACCTGTGTCAACCTAATCTTATTTGAAGAAATTGCCTATTAAGAGTGCAATATTTAAGTCTTTAATAAATTTTTTTTCCCGAAAAATTATGCAATTTACAACTTAAAAGTACATGAACCCTAAAGTTCACGCACATTTGCCGCTTAATTTCCCAAATTACGCGTTGAATTTTAACGGTTGTAATATGCATGCATCTTAACAATATATTATCCAAAAATTGAAAAGTACTTTGTGTGAGACCACGTTCTCAATAGCCAATTCTGGTTGACATTGTATAAGACGATACCATCCGCAAATCTCTCTTACAACAGCTTGCATTTCTTCTTGTGCTTGTGGTAAGTTGTTTCGTCCTCTTGGAACCACATATCGTCCAGATCCATAACGACCAATGTAGACTACAGAAACGCCCTTATCATGTTATAACAGCACTAATCACTGTACTGCTGGGTTCGTCCTTTAAGAAACATAGCTCAGTAGTAATCATTCCAAAACCCACATCAAGCAGTCACTTTTTGTGCGCATTTCCTTTCATGAACTCATTGAAGATTTTCAGCAGCCTAAGGGAGGAGAGAGCTTGAGTATTCACATATTTATCGAAATAAACTAGCGCTTTATCTCGAAGCAAAATGGTTTTTTTTTTTGAAAATCACCTTCCACTTCTTGATTTTACAATACCCAGTTATCAAATGCATAAAATAATCAAAATTGATGAAGATCATTCTTTAAAATCCACTGTAAAGCAGTTTCTATGACTGCCAACTCGTGGAAACAGTGGCGTGGCAATTTTGTGGTGTCTCAACACTTTCAGCCACTGCGGCAATATTTTCGTGTTTTTTATTGATAAATGAACAAATATCCTCAAATTTTCCGATCAATTACTGAACCGTCAAAGAATTTAGAGCGTTTTTTTAACGAAAAATTATACGTAATCTGCGAACTGTTTCCACGACTATTTCTTCGCATTTAAAATTTTCATTCGTATTGCGCTTCATTTTTGATAATTGAATTATATCTAATTGACATTTATGGCATTTTATTCACAACATATTTTATTTTAAAAAAAGCCCATGAAAATCAAATGTTGTGCTCTTATTGGAACACCTTTTACAATGCACAAAATCTAAGAATTAAAATGCTTGGCCAAGAAACAAATAAAAATATTTGCAATTTGTGATATACCTGCATTGTAATTTTATTCATAAATCATATAATAAGAATGATTCTATTATAACATCTTAATAAAATACGAGATGTTCAAATTTTCTTCATCTAAAAATAACGACAAATTAACTGCTTAAATTCCTTTTTTTCGTTTTGGAAAGTACATACACGTAGTTCATGACATCATCTTAACGAACAGAAAAAGGGATGGTTCCACTAATGATTCACTTGTATAATTCTGAGACCCACATGGTTTGATAATTGTACCATTTTAAACACTTAATTATCCCCTTTCGGAAGTACTAAATAAGAGGTCTCACAAGTTGTGTAAATTGTATCAACAGGTGCTGGACATACCAATAATTATTTTTGTTTTAAGATGAATCAGGCGCTTTTCTAGAACTTTCTTGAATGGAACTATAACAAAAAAATATTCGCGCCATGTTCTTCTCTCATTTTCCTTTCCAAATTAAAACTATTTCAGTTGCTGTTTGCAAAAATATGTATTAAACTAAATTCCTCGAAATGATGTGAATTAACTTTCTATATCTCATAATATTAGGGGCTGTGTCGCAGAATTAACATAATATATTCGTCGTAATCAACAGTCCACCAACATCCATCTTTGCAAACCGTTCTTGAAATTGTAAACCCTATCAGACCTTCTAGATCTGAAAAACAGATCTTAGGAAAAATTAACTGCATGAACCCCAAGCGATATCTTCTGAAAGGAAACTGTTAGTGTTTAGTATAATCTGCAAAATATTTCAAGCTAGATATGAATATATTACTTTACTTGTACTGCAGCAGAAATAGAAAATTATTATTAAAATTTAAATAGATATCTCTGTAGAGTGTATTCCGATTAGTTTTAAGGGCGATTCTCTTCGAAAATTTTTAAAAAAAAATTAAAGCATCTTCACACCAAAAATTCCAAAAACAAAACGCCATTTTAACATGCAAAATAATTTGAATGTGTCATAATTGTATCTACTTATTTATTTCTAGGAACATATACGAATCCACAGTGGTGAGAAACCTTTTGAATGCGGTAACTGTGGTAAACGTTTCTCCCATTCCGGTTCATATTCTAGTCACATGACATCAAAAAAGTGCTTGGTCATGAACTTAAAATTAGGAAGGACTCGAGCACCAACTGCGAACTCACTTATAGATAAAAATTCGCAACAAACTAGAGGTCCTAAGAGACCTCCCTCGAATCCTCTGAATAACAACTTAACGACGAGTCCAAACCAAAATGGTTACTTTCCAATATTGCCCAAATATACGGAGGCTGCCGCAGCGTTATTTCAAAGCTCGCTAGCTTCGAATCCTACCATGCATCCATTCTATATTACTCCACCTAGTATGTTAAACGCTGCAGGACCGGCCATTACGCCTTATTCGATGCCAATGCTAGGACAGCTCTTCGAACAACTTCAAGCATCACCGCACCGACCGCCTCTAATAGAAAATCTTGAGCAAAACACGGAAAATACTCACATCAAAGAACGAAGAGAAGATGCAACCGCTCAATCACCTCGAGAACACCTTCTGAACAAATCGAATTCTTCTAGCTGTGGTGATCTAGTGATGGATGAAGATCAACCATCGATGAAAGAAGAAATCGAAGAAAAATCTCATTCACCACTAGCGGAAAATACTGGTGGCGATTTGGAGGCTGTTAAAAGAATATTGGAGACGGTGAATGCTTCAGTTACGAAGCAGTTGCTCCAAGCGAACATGCAGAAATTTTCCTCCGACACCAGCGAATGTAATAGTGTGATCTCGGCACATTCTCCAGCCAGAAATGAATTCTCATGTAGCAATTGTAAAAAATGTTACGCCTCACAAATACAGTTGGACGAACATGAATGTGAGAACGATGTTAAAAGCGAAGGTCTCGCCGCCAAGCTCGAAGATGCTTTAACGACTAAATCCGAAAGCGATGTACCAACTGGAAGTGTTAGCGGAACCGATGAGGACGTTGACTATGAAAAAAATCATGATAGAAATGATGATTATGAAATCGACAGTGAAAACGTCACCACGACCGATCAATTTTCAGATGACGGAAGAAAAGTTAGGGTTCGTTCCTTAATATCAGACGAGCAATTGAAAGTCCTCAAAGACAATTATGCCATAAATCCAAGACCGAAGCGCGAAGATCTGATAAGGATAGCCGACAAAATTGGGTTCCCGGTTAGGGTAGTTCAGGTGTGGTTTCAGAACACCCGAGCTAGAGACAGACGTGAAGGACGTCTGATACAGATTCCCTACAGTACACCATCAATTCCGATAAGATTTCCTCAAATGCCTTCGACCACGAATCCTCAGTATCTCATACACAAAGCTTACCCGTCTCCACCTCAATATATTTCCGAACAACCCTTGGATTTATCGACGAAAAAGGAACCACCTTCCCACGACTCATCGCCATTAAGTTCACCGCGAAGACCTACCTCCGTGCAACATTCGGATTCTGGCGATGACGCTGTCAATTTAAGTCAAAAATCGTCGCGAAGTCCAACGCCGTTCCAACAGATGCAATACCAAAGTCACTATCAAGGTTCGAACTGTTCCTCTGAACCTAGACGTACACCCTCGCCTCTAGATTTTAACAACGGCAGTCGACTGGCTCAAATACTAGCTCAACCAGCGCACAAGCTCGCCCAGTTACCCGGCATGGGTTTGGTTCCTATGGAAAGACTAATGCAATTGGGTAATACAGATCTGCCAAGTTTAAGTCAGCTGATCAGCAATAGAATCACGAATATGAGTCCGAGTTCGGACAAGAGATCCTGGTCGGAGAATGGAGATATGATTCAGGATGGCCTTCAAGACGACGAAGCAAGCGGTGGCGGAAGTAAAAGAAGTAAGGTCTCTCAATTTGTAATGAAGAGTCTGGGAAGTCCCATGTTGGGTAATCAGGAGCAAGATGTTGAGGGACAATTCAGTTGCGACCAATGTGATAAATCCTTTTCCAAACAGAGTTCTCTGGCTCGTCACAAATACGAGCACTCAGGTAATTTTTTAAAAGTCTCACTTTTTGATTTTGAATTTGGTTTCTTTAGATTTTATTTTTTTTATTTATTACTAATCGCCTCTCAGCAATTATATATATATACAATTATAAAACAAAATCAAGTGTTCATATTTATGTCCAACATGAGTGGTGCATATATTACAGTAATTATTTAAATGTTTTTTTAAAATAAATCACTTCATAACTAACATCTAAGTCACACATATTCTTTGTTCTATAAAATGTTCTCCTATTTTTTGCAGGTCAACGTCCACATAAATGCGACGAGTGTCCGAAAGCATTTAAACACAAGCACCACCTAACAGAGCATAAGCGTCTGCACAGTGGCGAGAAGCCCTTCCAGTGTTCAAAGTGTCTCAAACGTTTCTCCCATTCTGGTTCCTACAGTCAACACATGAACCACCGCTACTCTTATTGCAAACCTTACAGAGAATAATTACAACTTTCGCTTTTATATACACAAGAGGAATCGTTTCGAAGCTGCAACAACAACACTACCAGTAACTTTTTGCAATTTTTTCGAACTACTAAGATACTATTGTGAAGTCTAATGAAACACACGAAGAAAACGAAAAAAAGTAAACTCTGTAAATAGGTATAAATAACGTGTAATCGAAAGGGGTACTAAATATTAATTTAGAAAAAAAAAATATTAAAAACTATATGTGCAACAGTCGAAATACACAAAATAATATTTACGACGCTGGGAACTTCTTTGATAAAATAATATATTTTATTTTTTAAAAAATTCATATAAATAGTTAAAAATAAATACGAAGAAAAATAAATACGCATAAAAAACGCAATTTTTTCGAATATTCGCATGCACCAATTGAAATAAATAAATAAAAAAATTAGTTTATTATTTTTGAAATTTTATATTTTTTTATTGTTGACGTTTTTTCGGTATATATATAAAATATAAAATTTTATTTATATATTCGCGCATATTAATGTATAATGTATTGTATGTATAAGTCTGTACCTGTATAGTGAAAAAATACTAAAAAAAAAATTAATGTATACAGGCCTAGTTAATATTATTAGTGCCATCGGAATCAACTGTCTTCCGAAAGATTAAAAACATACACACACGGTTGCAGTGGTGCAAAAATTACAAAAAAAGTATGCCAAAGATATGCTAAGACAAGAACAGGCTAGGGCACGATAGCAATTTATTATTTTTAGATTTTTTTTTAATTATCTCAAATATATTAATAATTTGTGCAATTTATTTTTGAAAATATGAGACTATAATTTTTTATTAACACTTTAACGCGTTACCACTTCATTATAACTTCGAATTTACCCTAAATGTATTTTTATTAATTTCCAACATTTACTTAAATGTAATTCTAAAATTTTCTTTTAGTATTTTATTTGTAGTAATCATTAACAACATGATGACCTAATAATAATTAGTAATTATTAAATATTTTTTTAAAATCCGTTACTGCTCTTAAAGAATAAATATAAAAAATTGCTTCTTTTTTCCGGAAATAAATGAAATAAAATTGAAAATAGCACTAAAACCTATCTGAGATATTATTTTTATTTAAACTTTTTATCTTTTCAAGTGTAAGGCTTTTCAAAATTAGTGATCTAAATAACGCAATAAACTGTTGCTTTAAAACATAAAAACATAACCTAACTAATTTGATCAAAATGAATATCGTTGGTCATGATAAATTAGTTATCAATATTATATGGGAAGCGTACGCGCATTTACATTGAAGAAATCTAATTTGTCATTAGAATCTATTCTGTTATTCCTATCCTATATCTTTAAATGTAAACCTTTAACATTCTCATTTCAATTATCTAGTTCACGTATATGCAGTAAATACTAAAATGTTTCGTTAAACATGTGATTCATACAACAATAGAACCCAACATCACAATTTGCTTTAATGTTTCAACAATTTCTTGAAGCTTAAGGAAACAAACATTAAACATCACAAGATCATTAAATTCATGCGAGCTAATTAAAAATCGGTGTGCTACACATTTTTATCAACTAGAATTTATACCTGACATTTTAAGGTCGAATTTTGACAAGTTAATTAAAAATTTAACTGGGAAATATTAAACATCATAAGGTTACTCGATTAATTTTGCATGACGTTTTAAATATGATATCTCTCGAAGACCTTATCTCCAATCATATTGTATTTCTTTTCTGTTGTTTTCATAGGAATCTTATCTCAAACATTTTCATTTCTTTTGATCGAATCTTGATTTCCTTTTTGTCACTTCAAGACTAAAACATTGATAAAATAATAATAGTACTTATTGGTTGGATAAAAAAATGAATTCCAATGAAATAAATAAAGCTCTCTTTAAAGGTATTCTAAGCTTTTACATCACATTTAATCCTTCCTCAAAGATTATACATACAACGAGAAAGTAAATGATTTTAGAACTTGCGACTAACATGTATTGAATTTATTTGTGCATTAAATTTAGTTTAAGAAACAATTTTTTTTAACAAATCATTAGATACAATCAAAATTATTATATTTTTCTTATTATTAAAAAGGCTGTGTATTAAGTGTTTGAAGTTACTACGCTATTAGTTATTAAATATCTCTTATTTTTTCTCTGAAACTATTTTCTTGTACCTAAAAAGATTATAGTCTCATTTTTGTACATAATTTTTAAAAGAACAGCGCTCCATTTTTTCCTTATATATTTTTTTATTGTTTGTGATTTAAACTAGCCATATATGTTATTTACATACATTTACTTTTCCTAAATGCCTAATTATATAGAAGTATATAGACTTGTAAGATATATAGTTAATGATAAAGCCAAAAAGTATAATATATGTAAGCTTTCTTTTAAGTGCCAATACAAAAAGCATTACGTATGCTTGGTTTCAAATACATCGATTCATTAAAATATTTAAAACAATAATTAACAAATATATAAATATAGTTCGTTAGTTGTAAAAAAAAAAAGAGAAAATTGCCTTTAGTTCTATAACAAAACAAGTACAATAAATAATAATAATTATAAAAATACATTTAAATTATAAATTGATATAGGACAAGCAAAACGCGCAGGAGGCCACTGCATTCAAGGTGTTATTTGACAATACATAGTGCTGATAGACTCTTTTTCAAAACAATACAATGAACAAATGGTGCAAGTCGTTCTTTTATTATTAAAGAAATGATTTTAGAAAGAAAACATTTTATAAGCATTTAATTTTCTTTTACTTATATAACAATAAAAGGGAAGAAAAGTCAAATTTTAAGTAGCTTATGTATTTATATAGAGATATACAACGGTGTTTGTGTTACCAATTTATATTTTCAAAAGAAAATGTAGACTTTATAATATAAACTGGATTGATTTGTACTATATTTGTTGATGGATCGCCATTTTGTGTGAAATGTCGATGTAAATTTTTTAAAAAATGGGGCAGCATATGTGCCGTAGAATAGGTTTTTCGCCAACGTTCTAAAACACTGTTAAATGAAAAAAAAACTAAATACCTCGGGACATCCAATTCCTTCGAATATTTATAACTTTCTTCATCACTTTGTTGTAATAATTTATTTCTTCAACAATCCACAGTATTTTCCTTGCATATGCTCAAAATGGGAGAGTTCTCGATAACTTTCGACAACAAATTCCATTGATTATAGAAAAACTATTTGTGTCGTGACAATGCGCTCTCTAATAAGTTGATAACGACTTAAAAAATATTGTCAGATATGTCAAGTTCTAAATTGCATCCCATTGTACTTTAAAATTACTTTTGGCTTCAATTTCGTCTCGTACTAAAATTAAATAAAATTCCTTCATTGTTCTTTAAACATCTTACATCTAATTCGGTATCTCTTAGAGAAAGTGCAGAAGTAAATATATTTTCATTTTTTTTAAATAAATTTAATATAAAATGACGATCCGTCAAACATATTATTTATTATTACTAGTAAGACTATAACTTCGTCTTATATTAAATGAAAAAATCCATCTATTTTTATTTGGAGAAACGCTAAAACTTTTTGTAACGTAAATTTTCTTTTTAGTGTATTTTATTTATATTTATGAATCATTCCAAAATTATGTACCTAATATATAATTTCCATGACAAAAAAAATGTGTGAGCTATTATAATTATTAAAAATAAAACATAAGATTTGTTGACAATAATATAGCCGTTTGATATATAAGAAAAATTGTAAAAAAAAGAAAAATAAAATCGAATAAATTTACTATTTACTTATAGTACTGCTATAATGTTAATAAGAATAAAATGTAGCATTTATTACGTAAGAATCTCGATGAAGGTATGTGAGAAATTTTTTGCAAAAATATATATATATTGTATAAGAAGATATATATACAATTATAAATATAATGATTATTATTATGAAAAAAATAAAAGTATATCTATTATAAATTTTATTAAATTAAGAATTAATATTTACGAATCTCCCTCCCCTCTATATTTCTATCTTTCTCTATCTATCTTTCTCTAATTCACTGTGTATAGTAGCTATTTGTAAATATATTTAATATTTTGTTTTATATTTGTTTATTCTTATTTCTACAAATTATTTTGTAAATTCAAAAGATATATATATATATTTGTATGGTTATTCTTCTGTTCTAATCTGACTCACTGAGTCCCCTCCCTTTGCTCCCACACCCTATTTCCATTTTACTTTTATATCTATATATGGAATAATTTTACTTTTATATAATCTTGTAATTTAAACTAAATACACTTTTAGTTTTATATTATATCTTATTTTTATTTTTACTGTACAATCTTGCCTTATTGATATTTTATTTTTGTTGTGTGTATTTTTTGTTATAATTTTTCTTTTTTTTTATTATTAATAATGGCTAGTATAACCAAAGATTTTGTAATATATTTAGCCATGTAATTATCCTTTAATGTTTATACATATATACATATAAAAATATACGTATATATAAATATATATATTAAAAACAAATGAGAATTCTTTATTATTTCCAATCTAACAATAGTTATATTATTGTATTTTTTATATATAGAAATTGTCTTGTATAAAATGAAGAGAAAAAATTAATAAAACAGAAAAATGTGAAATAAAGAACAAAGCGGTGACTTTAAAGGATGTATGTATGAGATTACAAATTAATAAATATATAAAAAAAGTTGAAAGATGTATTTTACTCGAAACGAATAAAAATTGTGAATGAATTCGTACTTGTGTTTTAATATACCTAACAAAATATTTTTTAAAAATCGCTGAAATGTTTTTGATTTGAACTGTGATATATTTTATCGTTATCGAAATGAGCTGTAAAAAATAAAACATAACTATGGAATCATAACCAACTCAAAAGGGATAAACTAAGTTCTTGATATACCACTGCATTAATTCATTAATTTAGAATTATAATAATTCACTTTTTATCTGCAGAGAGATAGATTAATAATTTGATTTAGCTGGTCATCACATTATGTCCAAAATTGTTTACGCATCTCTATTCTAATACATATTTGGAATGCTGAAACCTATCTTAGACTAAAGTTACTAATTTTTCATTCTCCATGATTTTTTTAACAATTAAAGTTATAATGTAACCAGAGCAACCATTCCCATGTGCGGGTGACAAGTATTTAGAAATGCAACACTTTTTTATGTTGTTATTAAGAAAATAGTCAAGTGACCATATTCAAATAAAATCTTTTAAGTCACTTTCTAACAAAAATATATAGCGCATATCCTGTAGTCAACATTTTACAATTGTTGCACAATGTACAATAGCTAATTAGTAAAATTATTGAAATTAAATACATGTGTGTATTTGCATCTATGTATATTCCATGTAATAGAAATCCAGAAAAGAGTAGGTATGTATATCGTTAAAAAAAATAACCAACAATTTCCTTAGAGCTATTTATGCATACATATGTATATCGTACATTATCATACACTAAAAAATTACTTATTAGTATTCTGCAAATGTAAAGATAGGATATCACTATATTTCAGGAAACAATTAAAAATTTGTTCCATACCTACTTATATCCTATAATTAATACATTTTCATCCAATTTTCTTTTGAAACTACTATGCATAGCATCAAATATGATCCCACTGATAGTATAAAATTATAGTGAGTTTATTTTATATTTCTCAATAAAACAATATATTTTCCATGTTGATAATTAAGATATTAATTGAATTAAAGAATTTCCAATTCATACAACTAATGTAAATTACATTTATACACTTGTTTTGCTACTGTCAATAAAAATGTTAAACGAAAAACAATTAATTAGTTTGGCACACAACCTTCCAAATAAAACCCCTGTAACGACACCGGTAATATAATAATCTAATTTTTATAATTAACTACCTTTACTAGAAGATACTTTACTAGAAGATACTTATAAGTGACAATCATTATAACTTCACGTCTTTTTTAAATAACATTCTTCATTAAAAAGTAGCTTAAACACTTATATAGTTAAATTCTTTTCACATTTATTTGATACTAGTTTTCAACAGTAGAAGCTTTAAAAAGATTTCATACATTAAATTAAATTTAGACTTTGAAATTTTGAATTAAAAAGATAATGTATTTAATTGTAATTTCTTAAGCTTCCTTTGCATTTATTTTATTGTTTTATATTATTACGGAAAAATAATCACTGCCTGCTATCAATTGTATAAAAGTTACACTACATTGGGTATCGTCTTTCTTCTTTTTCAAAAAAATTACAGAAATTTATAAAATGGGTAAGCTGTTACGCTTTCTATGTATAGATGACGCCTTCATTGCTTCTTGTTTATTAATTTTAAATGGTTTTTAACCTACAAAACTTATTGAATTACTTACGTGGTACACAAAGTATAATGAAAGTTTATCACAATATCAATTAAAATCATTATCTATAAACAATTTTACTTTGTAAGACAAGCGGGATGAATGGCATTTAATATTATCCAACAACACTTGCAGAAAAAAATAATGGCTCATCAAAATTTTGTCACATATATTCGATACTGTGTTGTTTAATACTTAAAATAATAATACTTAAAAACATGTAGTTAATTATAAATTTAATAGATTGTGTTAAACATTTGCATTAAAACATATATAAAGCCTTTAAGTCTTTTCAGCAGTGAGTATATTTGTATAATTTTTTATAAGATAATGATTTTGAAGTTCCATTACAACAGTGCAACCACACTTTCATCCACATTTTAATATATAAGTAAAATATTGTAAATATTTTGACTGATGACAAACGAAATACCTTGGACTTTTTTTATGTGACTTATTAACTTGCTTAATTATGCAATTTTCAATATTATCAAACTTGCTTTTAAAAAACACTTTCTCATTTACAACCAAGTCAAATTGAACATCACCGATAAATTTGATTTCCCACTTTCTTTAGAATTTAACAAAATAATTTTCTAATCAAATAGAATTAACATCAGCTTTATATTGTTGTAGCGATTAGTACAGGTTTAATACAAAAGTAGCTATACAATAATAATTCTAAAATAACGGATAGTTTTTATAAACTTAAAAAAAGCAAAGATAATTAATTAAAGGAAGATCAAATTTTGGAAACTTTTTTCTGAATAAGGTTTTTAAATAAACATGTCTGAACTAATGAGGTTTCGATGTGTTAAAGTTGCTTATATGTAATATAATATCTAATGCATATTTTATAGCTATTACATATTTTAATTGTAATTTTCCACTTTAGCATAAATTTTTCAGGTATACTTAATTACCTTTTCATTACACAATGATTAATGATTTATTTGTACCTCCCTCTGAGGTACCCCCAGATATTAATTCCACGTTAGCCTAGATGGTCTTAAGATAGTAAAAAACCTTCAAGATAGTCTAATACTCCAACTCAAGACCTTCTATATCTGTTGTCCTCTATCATAGGATCCTAGATATTAGAAATTCCTTACTTGTTCTATTGGAAATATAAAATTACAAAAAACTTAACAGACACAACTGATATTTTATTTAAAGAATTTTGGCATAATACAATAAGACCAAAAGGAAAAGAAAAACAAAATACAATATTGATAAACTTAACAATAAAAAAAAAGGAAATTGACATTACATAAATACATTTTCAACATCAAATTATAAATGATATCATATATATGGTTCAGACCAATATTTAATGGTACTTCCGTGTCTTTCAAAAACATTATTTGATCTGACTTTGGAGCGCAATTTCACATCTTTTGGTTTCAGCATGCTCTTGTGATTACTCAATAGCCTAGAGGGCGTCAGTATCGATTTCGAACTCAAACCGGTACATTCCAAGAAGTGTTCATAAGTTGGTTCCGCTTGACTGTTGGTTTGTAAGCTACTTTTATACCCACCATCATTGTTTGATTCAGACTTCTGCAATTCTAGTTTCTTACGAAATTGTTGAATAGTATTTATGTTCAATTGTGGTGCTGTCAAATTATTCGTGGCGCGAACTAGTTCCACTCTGGTGGAATTAGTACATTTAGTCGGTGATTTTAAAAGATCAGGCATTTTATGTTCCTCCATCTCCGAAGAACTTTCAGATCTTTCGGTCACATCACTGTTACTATCAATGTTATATTCCTCTCCGATTTGACAGTCTTCTAGTTTGAATTCTTCGAAGTTTTGGCTCAAATCAAACTTTTCAAAACTGGGCGTTTTTTGTTCGGGCTTTTTAGAGTTATTCGATGGTTTATCCGAATTTTGAACCTGTTCAAAATTTGAAAACATCATCTTAGCCTTACTGAATTTTTCAGGTGTAGCTTGTTGGTGGTGGATCTCAGATAACAATTGGTGATTGTTAAAACCGGTTATAAGGCTCGAAACGGACGTTCCTATAACAATAGGTCTTCTGGAAGGTACGTCATTTCGATTAGCACTAGTACATTTTAATTTCATTAAGATTTGTGAGTTGTTCTTCACATAATTATCTTGACTTATCCTCTCTTCTTCTTGGGGTTTAGTTTCTTCGGTTTCTTCGGGGATTATTATCTCAGAGACTTGTGGTAACTTCGGTATTTCAGTATCAGGTTTTGGTTTGGGTTTCGTTGGAGATACAATTTCCGTTTTTATCGGAGTCTGTTTGGCCAGTTGTATGCTAAATTTTTCGATATTTTTACTGACCAAGCTCGCAATATCGTCGTTTACTACATTTACAGGATCATAATGCGAAGAATCAGTATCGTTAATCTGCGCTTTATGCAAGATAACATGCTTTTCTGAATCTTTGGAGTTATCTAAGATATTTTGCATGTTAATCTCGGCAACGACGTTAATTTTCTGCTGAGAATTCTTCGTTGGCAAATTCAATTCGGAGATTGAACAGTAATCTGGTTCAGATTCTATACTAGGCTCTACAGATACGCTATTAATTTTGTTTTGTAAATTTTGTAGCTTATATTTCGATACTAAATTCGTGGGTTTTGGTGGTAGTGCTGGTGGCGTTCTCAATATCTTACTTTTTCTTACTATTTTTAACTCGTTATCATTCTCGTTTTTAGTATCCATATCGTAATAATGACCTCCGCGATTTGATTCGAAATCAATATTCTTGATGACGCTCAATTTTTTAGTGGGTAAAATATTGACCTCCTTCTCTTGCATCGCTTCTAATTTTGTTGGAGAATTACTCGAGAAGGATTCACTACATTTACTCAAGATCTGTTCGTAGTCGTTGCTGTATATACTCTGGGGTGTTTCGTAAAAATTCGGCTGTTTCTGTATTGGTGTTTCATAATAGTTGCTCTGCGTAGATGATTTATTGCTACCATCTGAATTGTCCTTGTTTAAGTTGTTTTCATTACTGTTATTTAAATTCTCTTCTTCATCGCTGAATTTAACTCGCTTATTTTTGGGAAATTTTCGCCCAACTGTTGGTGTTTTGGGTGGTGATATAGTTGAGTCGTTAATATTGTGTAATAAAATCTGATTCATGCATTCCAGAACAGGGTTGTTCCTGTAGATATCACGATGTTCCTCATCTTCCTGCTCACTACCGCTAGCGTACCACTTATCATTAGTTTCACCATCACCGTCGAAGACAGGGATCGATTGAGATATTTTCGATGTAATCTCTTCTTTCTTTTCAGCAATATTTTCAACTTTATTCATTTCAATGTCGTCGAAGTTTATAGGTACTTGAGTGAATTCAGTTTTACAATTTTGTATGACTGTATTATTGCAGTCTGAATCGGTACCGTTGGAACTAGAATTAGAATGCATGGAATCTTTTTCCTTTTGAGTGGAATCATTGAACATGTTTTCGATGCGTTCTGAAACCACGCTGATCTTATCGGTGATGCTTTCTGTTGGTAAAGAATCTAAATTCTCGTAATCATTGCTAGTATTGTCTTCATTCGATGTAGGACTTTCGTTGCGTAATTTTAAAACTTCAAAATATGTTCCTACACTTTTTCTATGCCCGAATTTTCTACCGCGCCTTCCCAAAGAGTCCTTACTGAATTTGTTCTTTTGGTAAGCAACCTTTGCTACATCTCTATCACTGCTTCCATTGCTCAAATTATCTTCTCCCGAATACGACTGGTCAGAACTGGGAGTTTTGCTTTTAGTATCGTAATCTTTTTCCGAAATTGTAGCGTACGTTTCCGAACTGCTATCTAGAGATTCGAAATTGGAACTTTGATAATCCTGATAGTCCGTCACCACATACTCAGAACTGCTATCCATGCTCTCCAGTTTTGATACGGGACTGTAGTATTGATTGCAGTGCTTGCAATATTGATTCGACATCAGTTTAGAAATGTCATTTCGTTGTTTCTTGATTATATAATCTTTCTCGTTCAACTGATGGCTGATATACTTTTGTTCTTGGCGTAGACGCGCTTCGAAAATCAAAAGGGCACGTAGGACTTTGGCTAGTTGATCGTTTCTGAGGTTTCTCTCCGATTGGTATTGCTGCTCCTTCTGCTGGAGGCGGCGGGTGTATTCGGCGACTAATTGGCGACATCTTTTCGTCTGCAACTTCAACGCACGTTGAACGATTTCTAATTCACCTCTCACTGAAGCTATCTCGGCGTCGGATGTCGATATCTGTAACAAAATAAAATTAAATTAATAATAATTGTACGTTTTTGAATTTTTTTCTAATAAATTATGAAAATATAACATTTTAAAATGTTTATTTTTCACTGAAAAACAGTGTACCTACGCAAAAAATTTCTAAAAATAATACTTCATTCATTGTTAACTACTTTCAAATGCTTATTTTAAAACAACTGGTTATATACAATATATGAGGGATATGGATCATATAATCGTAAATACAAATTGTCCTTGATAAACTCTTGAATTAAAAAGTAACTGATATACCGGTTGAGTGAAACGAACATTTTTTTTAAATAATCGTTCTAAATTTAACTGCCATATTAACATAAATATTCAACGTCCGAATTAAATATTTGTTTTAAAAGTTTAAAATTGCTGCTAAAATGTCATAATATTTACTTTTTTTCTAGTTTTCACTATAAATATATAAGACTTTTAAAAATTGATTAATCTAATTTTGTATAATTATTCAACATTCAACTTTACAAAGTTATTTGTGTTGGATTACATATTTTGTTTGAAACGAAACTGGTTATCGAATATATTAAGACAAAAATATAAAATTATTGCAAAGAAATAAAAATAGTGATTATAATTTGGAGAATTTATTTTATATTTTCTGTTGAAAGTACGTTACATATTATATATTATTGATAAATATTAACTTATGAGTTCCTTCCGAATCAATTTCGGTTAATTCACTTACAAAATTTGAATTCATGCAGTTAATACAGAAAACAAAATTATCTGTTTTTTTTATCCTTAACGTTTATACTTTACTTTGAAGAAATATTCTAAATAATTTTTTTACGAAAAATGAAATCTGATGAAAAACATTTTATATTTTGTGAATCTACAGATTATTCGAATTTAACCAAAAATTGGGTAGTTATCGCAAATTTTAGTCAAAAAAGTGAAACACTTCTTTTATTTAAAGTTGAAAATTTAATTCAGCAAAAGGAAAATAGTAATCAATACATATGTATATACTGCGAGAAATATTGTGTAATTGTACAAAACCTGTGGTTTCATTAACTCCGACTTCCCATATTTAAATAATTACGTAAAATTAGAGACATTAGGAGAGTGTTAAAGATATATTTGATAAGTCCAAAAGTTAGGAAATGAACGGCGAAAATGTATACATTGGAATGATGAATCTCTGCTACAAATAATGTATAAAAGTTTCAGACTTTAGAGAAATCTTCACTTTTCAACAAGATGATGCAACTTGTCACCTATTTAAAATATCTTTAGAATGGGTTTTAAATACAATATTCCGATTGTCAACACATTATGAAATAAGATGAAAAAGCGGTACACGAGAGTAGTCGTTTATATTTCCGGAACTAGCAACACTGTTAGTGTTGCCTCCGATTTGATGATTGCATCGTGAAGTTTGTCATTTTTGATAAAATATTTACCTTGACAGTTTTATTATCCGGTCGCGGATAATAAAACGAAAAAACGATTTTTTTTCCACCAAGACAATGCGAGCTCTCACAGGTCTGTTCAAACAATTGAATATTTGACCGGGCAAAGCATTGAATTGATGAGCCATCCACCGTATAGCCCTGATCTAGCACCCTGTGACTTCATTTGTTCGCACACGTGAAGAATAAACTTCATGGTCAACGGTTTTCTACTCCGGAAGAGGCAGTTGCGGCATTCAAAATTCACGTTTTGGAAATACCGCCTTCACAGTGGCAGCAATGCTTTTCAGATTGGTTTAAACGAATGCAATAGTGCACTGATTTTCAAGGAGAATAATTTGAAAAGCAATAAAACTATTTTCGATAATAAAACATTTTTTTTGTTTGCTATTCTCGACGGCTACCCTGGTATACACAAGAATTAAAAGAAAATTTTTTGAGATTCCAGTACACCATAAGAATTAGCGGGCTTTAATGAACGCAATGCTTCAAAGAAATATAGTTATTGAAAACGAAAGTGACATTACCCAATACAAACTTAGAAGATAAGATTAATCAATAAATACATTCTTCTTAAAAAGCTAAAATATTGTTTGGATTTCACTTATTGGAATTTAATATTTGAATAAAGAAAGCGTGTTTTTTAAAAACCAATAATTTTCTATTTTTTTGTTATTATTCCGACTGAAGTGATAAAAAAATTTTATTGTATAGTAAACAGCAGTCGACTGTCAGCCACAAAAGTGTTGGAACACCCCGTGATTGGGCTTGGATATTTACTTCCATCTAACAGTGTTAAAAAACTCTAAAAACCTCTAATATGAAAACTGTTATTATATACAACAGCTCTTCATAGTATTATGTATTTGTGATACTGTCTATCTGTATGTGCAGTGATTGTTTGTCTTTATCATGTTGAACGCGGCGTCGTCCCTCACGATGCTCTTCTCGTGAGCGAAACACGTCCATGCTGGATCTCGTACCATCGTTCAACAGTCGCCAAGAATCGCACTTCATCACTAAGCAATCGCTTGATTTTTGTGAACATTCTGGTCGAGTGAGATCATCTTTAAAATCGTAGAAAATCATGGCTCGAAAATTTTCGCACGTAATTCCATTTTTCACAAAACTCACTTTATTTAAAAAATTACTAAAAAGCGACAACAACCTATGCTAGCAATCTATAAATGGTACAAAAATTAAAATACTACAAAAATATGTACGACGGCGCCATCTTACGGGAAGTAGCTAAACCGCAAAACTTTTAATGCAACATTCGTATGTAAGAGGGGACATTTACAGTACCACCGCAGAACACTTGAGATTGCTCAGCCTTTATATGTTCTATGTTTTACAATAGGTAACTATTAACGACATGATATTCAACATTCACAGAGTATACGAACACTTGTCACTGATTGTATGTTGTAGGCGATGTACTTATTATTTATATTTGCAACAACGACAACAAGAGTAAATCCATCTTAATATTTATGTAACTTTTCTTCAGCTTCTTCAATGTTTTTTCTAAGTAAAAAATAATGCTTAATTAACACATGAAATTCTTTTTTCTCCTTATTAACACAAAGACACCAAATATTTTACTTTAAACGATTGCAAAACTTATCTATCTTACAAATTTTAGCAGCATGCTTCTGAAACATGGTTGAAGTCAGCAATATACTCATCATGGCAAAAGTGTTGTTAACTTTTGAAAAGTCACTCTCTCGTCAAATTACCCTCGTATATCACATTGCGTTGTTGCACTGAACTAGTTTCAGTGGAACGACAGCAATAGCAGCAGTTAAGTCCTGAAGATGTCTCATAAAGTAGTACAAATATCGAAAACACATTAGGCTTTCACGATCATTGTTCATTTAACCACAATCGCGAAAGTCTACAAGTCAAAGTAACGTCTCCCTTTACTTACGTTTAAATATTAATACTAACTTCTAGGGTGACTCCGCATACTTTCGCGTCTTCTCTTCACGCTAGTACATTTTTTTACATATTTGAAAGTAAAAATACACGGATCTGCCTTAGAAGATAGTATTGATATATATCCATGACCAGAACGAGACATTACCTTTTCTACAAACAGTGTAATGAACTTACAATAATGAAACGAAAAGGCTTATTTCTTATTATTCAAACTCAAAAGTGCTTAGTAAATTACCCCATATTTCGAATATGAAATCAATGGAGTAGGAATTTTATTAAAATATTTTGATATTCAATGAGACGTGATCAATCGGCACTGACACTAATCGATCCTTTACCTTTCGTCTATAAAAACGCCTTTACGTGGTACAACATGGCCTACCTGCACATTTCCTACTGGACGGTCCATTTCAATTGAGTAGGAGTGTACATTATTATTTTTCATGTTTTTAAATATTTGTATGACAAGAAAGCACGCTTTGATATAATTAATAGGACATTTTTATTTATTCAGTAAGTAAAATATGTAACCTTCAACATCCTGGTACGGACGACATTCTTATAAGTTCCATCATTATATAATAATTCTATTTTTGTACGATTATAAAAACCTACGTGTCAGAAAGAATGCCTGACATTAAAAAAACAAATAAGGAAATACTAATTTAAATGTTTAATAATACTGCTTTAAAAACAGAAAACTAATGGTCTTTAAAAAATACGTTTTCGTTATTATTAGATGTCTTTCTTTCTTTTTTTCCGTTAATAAACTTGCGCGACCAGGTCTGTAGAATCTACAGAAAAGGAATCAGTAAGAGCCCTCTTTAGACTGACACATCCATATACAGTTAACAACAAAAGTAAGTGGACACTGCAACGTAAAACTACCAAAATATATAATGAAAAATTATTATTTTCTGCTATTCCATCGTTAATTAAATTCACAGAAATCAATTAAAAATTTTTGCGCTGGAGAAGGACTCGAACCTCTACCTGCCATTTTCTAGACGGCTGCTCTACCAATAAAGCACTTAATTATATGTTTATATATAATTATTAACATCACTGCCAAAATATATATTTTGAATATAAAAATTACTGTTTTACACCATCTAGTGATGCATAATGTTCCATACCTTGTAGTCTATCTGCAGCTATTATTTTTAAAAAAACTCTTACAGTTTAATTTGAATTTAATTTAATTTAAAAAATTTGGAATTGGATGCTTACATTTAGGAAATCTTGAAAACACGTACCTTGCTTCAAAAAGTGCAAACAATTTTATTGAAAACTCGTTCTTCACGCTCCATAATTCTTCGCTATTTTGCAGAGTGAAGTTAATATATATATTTTACTATGCCCAAACGACAAGGGATAGAACGCAGTTTTAAGCTTTTTGTTATCAGATCGAAAATGTAATTCGGGTGCTGTTTCTATTGCACACTATACACACCATTCTTCGCTTTGTTTAATGAAACATACAAGAGCTCTCTTTCTAGTTTGACGTCGCTACTGCTCGAACTAAAAGTATACAGCAACAATTGCCATTTACATCTTAAACCTTTTTGTGGTGTACATTGTTGGTTGA
This sequence comes from Dermolepida albohirtum, assembly GCA_031893035.1. Lineage (NCBI taxonomy): Eukaryota > Metazoa > Arthropoda > Insecta > Coleoptera > Scarabaeidae > Dermolepida > Dermolepida albohirtum. The sequence continues at coordinate 528,969 of JAVIWB010006200.1, read as the reverse complement.
GTTTGTTTTATTTATAAATTGGATACGCGTGCAGTTTTTGAAATATTTAATAATTGTGCGAGAACCGAAAATGAATATCCTTCCTCTCTTAATAATTTGATTTGTTGAGAAGTGACATTTTTCCCTTGACTCATTTTCATACAGTTATTCGAATATTTTGTATATTTAGATATTTTTAGCAAATATACAAAGAAGTTACACACCGTGCGAGTGTTATTTGTTTATTGTATTAAATTGCTATCCGTCTTAAATTCGTGTCCGCTTTGAAGTGTGCCAATCAAAGAAAAATATAAGAATACTCCAATGAAATTTCTTTTTAAACCAAAATTCTCTAAAGATGTTTTCTATTAACACTGGCACGTATCTTTTTTAATACTGGAGCAAGCTTCCTATTTTGTTGCCTGTTCAGTCTTAAGTAGCTGGTGTGTGATCAAAAAAGATGATAAAGTTATGAGTTATAATAATGTTAAATAAAGAAAGAACAACAGTGCCGTAATCGGAAAGTTTATTTTCTAATAACAGCAAAGGCAAATTACATTCGATTTGAACTCATTAACAAGCAGAACCGAAAATTAATATCTTTACAAATCCTTACTAAAATCAATTTTGTCCGCGAAAAAATCGTTAGTAGGTACTGAAAAATGTCAGGTGTTAAATGCAATTATGTATGATCATAAAGTTTTACATTTCTTTTGCAGAATTCTCTTTCTATCAAACATGATAGTGGTGTTGTTAAGATTTGAAACTTCTTTTGATTTACTTCCGATTAATGTAAATATGGAAAATATTCAAAATACCATTCCACCATCGCAGTTAAATTAAAATAATTATTTAACTCAGAAAAATAATCGCAAGAATATATTTGTTTGCAAAAATAATTTACCTTAGCAACAGAAATAAAATATTTGTTATAAAATGTACTAATTTCCATGAGCTGTAGTGTATATACATGGAAAGGAATTATGCATTTTTTACATACAAGAAAAGGTGGCTAAAGGAATTAAAAAACATTCCAAGAGCAGTTGAGTCAGTAAATATTTTTTATATCTATTTTTGCTTGATTTTTAAAATTCTACAAAGCGTCGCAATTTCCACGAAAAAGACCGTTTAAGAACTAAAATAAAATAATTAATATTACAATAGAATTGAGATCAAAAAAATATTTATTGTATCTATTTTTTCTTGTTTTTTATTTAAACTACAAAACGTCTCAATTTCCATGAGCGGTAGTGTATATATATATGTATATATGGTGGGGAACTATGCGTTTTTTGCCTCCGAAAAAGGCGGCTCCGGAATAAAAAAAAATAATAAATACTCCAACAGCATTCCAAAGATTTCTGACAAGCCTCAGTTGTAGAGAACAGTGCAACAATGTTACTACTAAATGTGTATGTATATATGATATATTAATGGTGACCCAGCAGCGCACGCGGTGACTTCTTCCCCCGGGGCATTTCAAATTATGGATGGATCATGATAATTTTTCGTACTTTCTACTGCTCCAGCGATAAATAAAGAATTCTTTTTTCTCTTTCTGCGTGCTTATGTATTTGTGTGTATAATTTAGTGAGCGTTGTGTGCACACATATATTGACGGCAACTTGTGCGATAGAACAGGTTGCCCATTACTCGAACTTTTACTCGAAAACCGTTTCAAAAACTCCTCTTCATTTGAATACGAACGCGGCAGATTTACGATGCGGAAGAAAATAAATCCACTGGTGATTTTATAATATGTCTATAGATACACCAGTTCCTAATAAAAATATATATACGTTTTGTTTTGTTTGCTCTTTCACAATTTAGTTATTAGAAGTGAAATAAACAGGGATCAAATCGATTTTGTACCTTGTTCCATTTATAAATTTTTTATAAATCAATTTGGAATAAAATTTAAAACAAGGCATTTCTCAAAAATATGTAGTAAGTATATATGAAAATGAGAAATGGATGCGTTACAGTAAGGTAGGTGATTAGTTCCTGACAAAAGGAAAATCAGAATTGTATCCAAAGGAAAAAATATTAGCTTTATCACGTGATCGTGAACGTAAATGATGGATGTTTATCCATTTTGTAATCTATCATGTTGTGTGCCGTATATTTGACTAGATCAACACTTTTATTTTGTCGTCAATAACTTCAGTGGGCTTCCATGACCGAGAAAAATCGTTAAGATAAAACCATTAGAACAGAATTTCGTGAACCATCGTTGACATTTATTTTTTTGTAGACACACTGTAATCGTAAATTTTACGCAACTTTTCACAAGCTTGACACGTGTTCTTCTTTCAACGGAAGTAAAAGAATAAAATAAGACGATTCACGTTTTGGTTTTCTATTTTCAACACTCCAAATCGCTAGGTCGTTTTGTCCAAAATAATATTAGAGTTATCATACAGCATAGCGTAAAGATGGAAGCAAAGGCTTAGCAGTTGCAAAAATGAACTAGGTTCATATATTATAAAAATACCTCATGACTAGAGCTAGATAGTCGCCTCTGTCACAGAGATGTACCATCGTGTAGCGAGGGAGGTCGCCCGTAGGTTATTGAATCGAACATACATACTTGAGCGGTAATTTTCAATTACCACGCAAGTATGTATGCATCGATTATCGGCAGTTGACTGACAGACAATATACATACGGGCGATCTCACTCGCTACACGATGTCTACCCTCTGTCGTGCAGACACGACTGTCTAAACCAGGTACGGGCAACCTTTGACATGTTGTGGGCCAAACTTTAATGTGTAAATACGTTCGCGGGTCGCGTTTAAAATTAGTGTTCATAATTTTTAGCGATAGATATCAGACATGAAATAATACGACAATGTCTCACGGGCCGTATCAAATCTTACAGCGGGCCGGACCGGTCCGGTGTAAGCATTAGTGCTATTGTTATGCTCATAATCCAACTGTATTCCTTTCTAATTGTACATTAAATTTTATGATTTTCTGAAAAAAAAATACTTAAAACAAGGCGAAACTACAACAGATACTAACTATTGGATTATCCTCTACGAAAAATAATTTCTCTAATTTATTTGATTTCCCTACTGTCAAACACAGGCACAGCGATATCTGTCGACTATGAAATCCGTGAGTACATATAAAGGGTTTTCCAATAGGGACTTGACAACTTTTAATTCAATTTGTGAACGCACCCTTTCACTAATCATCGAACTGTCACTGTCAATTTATTCAGTAAACTTAACATTTTCATCATGGTAAAGTACACGAACGAACAACGTCTGCAAATTATAAAAATTTACTACAGAAATTCAGAGTTGGTGACTGCTACTTTAAGAGCGTTTAAGTTTAGTGCAAAAATTTGAGTCTACATATTCGTTGTGTGATGTTGCCGTGCCAATGAGACAACGGGTTGGTCGAAGTGTCGAAAATATCGCTACCGTTGAAACGTCCGTAGCAAATGATCCAAATCAGTCAATTCCACGGCGTTCTCAAGAGTTGGGCATCGCCCAGACCACTTTATGGCGAATTTTGCGTAAGAATCTTGGTTTACACCCATACAAGATCAAGCTCACTCAAGAATTGAAGCCGATGGACCATTTGAAGCGACGTACGTTCTCCGATTGGGCTCTGGAAAAGATGCGCCAAGATGATCAATTTCATCGCAAAATCATTTTCAGTGACGAAGCTCATTTTTGGTTCAATGGGTTCGTCAATAAGCAAAATATGCGTTATTGGTCGGGTGAAAATCCACATGTGCTTCATGAAACACCACTTCACCCACAAAAAATAACTGTTTGGTGCATTTTGCTGCCGGCGACGTCATTGGGCCATATTTTTTCGTCGACGCTAATGATCGTCACGTTACTGTGAATGGTAATCGTTATCGCGCCATAATTACCGATTATTTTTGGCCCGAATTGGAAGATATGGACCTGAACAACATGTGGTTTCAGCAGGACCGTGCCACAAGCCACACAGCACACGTTACAATCGATTTATTGAAGAGTAAGTTTGATGAGCGTGTTATCTCAAGAAATGGACCAGTCGATTGGCCGCCTCGTTTGTGCGATTTAACGTCTCTAGACTTGTTTCTTTGGGGCTACGTCAAGTCATTGGTCTATGCCAACCAGCCGACAACGTTGGAAGAGCTCAGAGCCAACATTGAACGCGAAATAGCAGCCGTTTCGGCCGAATTGTGTGGCCGAGTCATCGAAAATTGGGTCCAACGAATCGACCGCTGCAAACGTGCCCACGGTGGCCATATGAACGAAGTCAAGTTTCATTCATAAATGTTTTGATTGTACTTCAACCCGATAATAAAGTTTTTGAAATATCTCAAATGGTCTGCATTTTATTTTGAAAAAAAGTTGTCAAGTCCTTATTGGAAAACCCTTTATTAATTTGCTCTATCTATTCAGTGAAAGGAGTGACTTTTCTGACAAACTAGTAGTTTCCCACTAAAGAGAAAAAGATACAGAAAGAAACTTAATTTTAAAAATTTAAATTTAGAAATAATAAACGAATTCGATATAAAATTTAGATGACTTAAAATTCCATTTATTTTAAAGTAACAATACTTTCGAATTCCATTCTAGAACTTTTTTTAAACTGTTAAAAAACGTCGAATATCAATCAGAAATAATAGTCCGGTAAAAAATATAGAGCATTCAATATTAACTTATTATAAACAAGATCTGGTATATGGTAAATACTATAGAAACAGAAGGCAATTCAACAGATGTATCTAAAATTATTTGAAAATGCATACAGCTCCAAAAAATGAATACTAAATATTGCATTATAACATAAAATGTTGATTCCTTTCTGTATATTTTTTTAAAAAATCATAATTGAAGTGAGTGATTATAGGTCAACTTTTTCTATGCCACTTACATCTATGCTTCATTGTCCATAACTATTATACTGACTATACCACACTGGCGAACAATTCAGTGTGCATTGCAAATTGCAATATATATGTATATATGTATATATATTGTCAATTACTAAGTGACTGACTTAGAAGATAGTTTAACACAGGCGTATTTGTAAATACTAGGACAAAACATGCCTAAGATTAAACTTTGCATATCAATTATAAAATGGTCCCTTGTATATACAGCAGAAGGTGTTCCTTACGCTTTCCTGTAAGTGAATGTGTGAAATTCCAGTCATGCTATATGAACTAAATGTATGTCTCTTACACTACATTGCAAAACAAATTTATCTACCTCAGTATGAACTTTTATACTATCTCTACAATTTCCCGGCAGTTTATTTGAGTCAGCCTTAAATAATTTATAATGAATCTAGTCACTTAATATAATTTCATTTAGAACTATACTAATCTACTTTGTATATTTAAACCTCTACAAGCTCTAAGCTGACATATTGTGTAAGTAAATTTATTCAGAATCTTCTTTTAACAGGCAAAATTAATATCTAAAAATTCCTCATCAAGAAAACTTGTCAGATTTCGTTATTAATAAACTCAGTTATTCACTGGGTAAGGATAGTGAACAATATGAGTAGATACATGTAGATACTGATGTTTAATTCATTCCCAAAACAATACTATTGCTATCGTACACAACAAAACCCTTTGGTTAGAAGTGCTTAATGAACCCCAAATTAACTGCGACTTTTATTTCTCATTTTATTAATGCTTTTATTGATTTAAATATTCTTAACAAAAACGTAAGACAAGAATTGTAGATAATCATTATCTTTGAAAATAAATGGAACATCTCGAATTATTTTATGAAGAAGTTAAGAGATAATTTTGATGTCAGACCTTAGTTAATTAAAACCAAAAGTTCTTATATGTTTGATATTAAAAAGTTACATCATTATTTACAATGTTGTCATAAATACACAATAAAGAATAACAGTAAATACATTCAAATAATTATGTAACACATTGCTGCAAGTGAAATAAAATGGTTTCATTTCTACACTTTACTTCCTTTACCCACAATATATACGATATGGTATTAATTGTTATCATTGAGATTATACGCATCCCAGATGCTCTACATACCAACTAGAATGACTGGATATACACGCAACATTAGCGAAGGCCGGACTGAGCCCGCTAAGTGTGACAACACAATAATAATAACAACAACGAAAGGCCTTAAGCCCTGACCGTCCTACTTCTTTTTACACGTCCACCATAGGCAAACATACACAGTACGTACCGAAATAAAAAACAAGAAAAATAAAAGAGATAGAAATACAAAGAAAAAAATGATTACGTTTCCGTAACATACTAATTTTGAATTATGTGTGTGGGTATGTTAGTTGTCTGTTATTTAAAAGGAAGTCGCGAATAATACGTGAAAGTCTGAACAGGTTGGCCAGGATCGACTTGGTGTGCAAACGCATTTGTTTTTTTATGGCGGAGCACGAACTGTCCTGTTTATATTATATTAAGAATTTGCTTTCGAAAAATAATTCACAAACTTTCAAATTCTTGAGATTTTTTGGGTGATAATGCTTTTATGCATATGTATAAAATATACCATTAATTGTAGTAAATGTGTATAAAAAACAAATTAAAATAGAAATTGATCAACAAAATTGAATAAAAATACACTAATGTACTTAAATTCGACTGCTAACAGCTAGATTCAATTTGAATAAATACATTATAATTATAGAATCAAGAGAGTATCTAGTAATCAAACGTCGACAGTTTCTTGACATTTACTCGATTGGTTTTTCGGATTCCTACTTTATATACTTCGGTGAAACTGGGCTTTCATAGGTATTACCTAAATTGTTATATGATACTTGTTCGGAGCACACTATCTTTCATATTTAGCTGATCGCTTTTTAATGCTTTAAATTTGTTGGCAAAAACATCTCTTTTTGTATAGTGTTGCATTGTGATGTCAAATATCATACTTTCTAAGTTTGCAGTTTGCGTTGCAAGCGCGTATGGCGTCTGTCAATATACTATTTTAACTATCAAAGCGTTTCTGAATTTTATGTTGAACGTTTAAATGAACCGCTATCTCTACTAGTGTGTTTAATGGTGCGATACCACTTCTTAATTCTTATTGAAGAAGAAATGTAAAATGTGATAGCTGGGTCAAACAGTTAGTTAAACGGCGAAATAGTTAAAATTTTTGCTTAAATTTATAAAAGAAGCGGTATGTGATGTCATTGTTAGAAAACTTGATAAAATATATATAAAATTACATCTAAGCATCCTTTCAAATGGTCAAGAACATAACTATTACAAAAAAGAAAAAGATGAAGAAGATAACACTGGACTATACAGTTGATTGTAATAAGTGTTGTTCAGTATTAATCTTCAAATAATATTACTATTTATACGGTTTTCTGTAGTGCCAGTCGGACGAGGAAATGTAAATATGAACGCGTGTTCAAAAAATAAGATATATTCCAGAAGAGCGAAGATATGAGAGTGCAGATTTGCATAATATTTAAGTTTAAGTGTATTATTTTTATTTATATGTGAGCAAATTTATTATTATTTGCGTATAGTACATTACTTTAATAGCGTGCACATCATCATTATACATAGTCATTACATTTTCATTTGTGTACATCGCTGTATACGCGCCATATACATATCTCCACTATCCCGGTCTTTAGTTATTACAGACTAACTGCAATAAACAATTGGCAACAGTTAGTCAAAATTATAGCTATCGTATAGAAAAAAATCACGTTAATTTTGAATTTAGTCAATATTTATAAAATGTGAATTAAGATTCTATTATTACATACCAGCTTCTGCGTCATGCATAAAATTTGCAATACAACCACCAATCTGTATTTGTCTGCCAAACGAAAAGCTTCGCGTTCATAAAATTGATTTGAAATTCTTTTAAAGAAAAATATTATCAAAAATTGAAACATTTTTTTCAAGAATTAAAAATAAACAGTCGTTTGCGTAATTGATTACTATACGCTGTGTCTAGTTCAGTGTAGTTTGAAACCTGTCCAAGCATACACTGTGCCTGACGGATTGGTCCATTTGGATTAGTTGCTTCCGAATTGTGTCAGTATAAGTATAAACAGCTCGCTCTCATTTTAATCAAAAATAAAGCAATTTTGCGACAGGACGTTGCCCATGAATTGAATATTGATCAATATTTGAATGAAATAGCGTGTTAGAGGGTCATTGCCAACTGTACACAGGTACGAGGTTCCGGAGAGAAATTTGAGCTTGAAAAATTGTAATTCATGCTATTCTGCACAAAGAGCTTCGAAGAAAGGGGAAAGTTTGTTTCATGATGCCGCGAGATATTCGAGAAATTTAAAAATGGAAAATCTCATTTTGTTAACAGCGTTTTAACGTGATATGATCTAGTTGTGCTACTATGACGTGTTTACTAAAGCATAGAATAAAGCTTTTTAACTTCAAAACACACGTTCGTGTCTGTACAGAAATCTCGACCCGTTAAGAAGAAACGGTGACATTCTTCTTTACCGTTCGTAGAATGCACTACAAACAATTTTGAAAGAGTGCAAAACTTTTGTAGTTTCCTTTGTATTATTTACTCTGTACACTTATGGAACATTTTATGAGTTAAACCTTCAAGAACTATACTGAAAAAAATAATGCAAAAGTACTTTATATAATTCAATTAATCATCAATGGATTTTTCTTCTAATCTGTTCAGGTTTCACTATTATGACTGCTTTTTAAAAGAAAAAAAATTGGAGAAAAAAATATAAAATTTTATTTTTCTAAATTAGTATCTTCGATCATTCAAATATCAAAATAATAATTATTTGAGATAGCCACAAATTCATTAGATAGGTGACGCCTACTAAAATCTACCTGGACGGTATTCGTGGGGAACAAATTCCGATTTAAAACAAAGGCACTCGAATCCTTCACAGGAAAAAATCTTATAGTGTGTGGTTAAATTTAAATTCCATTAATAAATTTGTTGTGTATCGATCAAGAAACATGTACAAAACTAATTTTAAAATAATCCATGTAAAAGTTGCGACAGTATATGGTATATTGAACCGCATTAATAAGAATAGTTCAGACATTAACTTTTTAAATACTCAATTAAGACATAATAAAAAATACCAAATTGAAATTAATTACACTGAATGGAAAGGAAATGATGAAAGAGCTCATGAAATGAATTATATTCCCTGTAAGTTAATTACTTGTCGCAGAAACATCTGCCTGTATCTCATTCAAACAGTACGTTCATTAACAGACTAATTACCTCTATTAGAGTCAATTGTTAGAGAGTATCTCATTGAGTTTTTTGTAATATGCGAAACAAATTTATAATAACGAGTCACTAGTTAATTTCAACAAACACAATTGACTAATAAGATTAAGCGTCAATTTATATTTCGATATTGTTCTTAAATATTAATGTAGCTTTAGTTCTGCTACGTAGACAGACTAGAGCTTTAGTCATTTTACGTAGATGAACGTGTAAGACACATGTACGATGCGTGTTTTTTAAGTAAGCGCCGTTTTGTTGTATACACTAATAGGCGGCGCGCACACTGCAACGAGTGTTTGCGTCGGATCCCTGCATCCCTTGGGAACAACTGTGCTCAGTTGCAGCTGTGTAAGTAACCAGCGCTATCTGTGTCTTTAAAATGTTCAAGATTAGATTTGCGAAGTTTACGGAACTACTACCATGTGTGAAGGCAAAGTGCGTAAGTGGGTCAGACTTCAAAGCAGGTCACGACAACGTCCATGATGAGTCTCGTTCCGGTCGTCCACCTGTGATCACAGACGATACCCTTCAGTTGAAGCGAAAATGCTTCAGTACAGACGCTTCACCATAAACATTCTTTCAAACGACTTTCCTGACCTCTTGGTTATCGGAGCAGGCGGCACGTTTCTATGAAGAGGGTATTCAAAATCTAGTTGTAAGGTTTGATAAGTGTTTAAACTAACTTGGTAGCTATGTTGAAAAATAGAGAAATGTATGTAGAATCTGAAAATAAATTTGGTTTTTGAAAATTTTGTTTCGTTTGCTTTTTATTTTCAGAAAAAATACGGCTCGTATCTGCACTGAAAGAAACTTAAATGGCCTAAAGTTTATTTAATCTATTACATTACATAAACAATAAACTAATAATAAATATATACAATTTCCGATAGTAGTTGCGTATGTTAATTTTTCCTCAATCTGTTCTAGTCGATGTATCTGCTTCTTGCATTAAATAGAATTCGCACAACTCGCGGCATTCTATAAGGTTCAATTCATCGTGTACGCCGGATTTAAATTTCCCACCATTTTTGTATATTAAAGTCAGCAATCCCAATGCTTGACATTTATTATCTGTAGTCGTTGAAGTTATTGAAAATGAATCGTTATGCAAACGAATAATATATTGTTATTGTCAAAACACGTTATAAATTTGGCGAAAGTTTAACGGAGACTGAAAAGTGTGCGGAATTATTAATATTAGTAATTCAATTAATGAGTCCACAGTTCGAAGATTAATTAAGAAATATGAAGAAACTGGTTCAATATGGACGAACAAACTCAAACACGTCCTCATCATGTACGGCCGGCCGAAAGTATTGCAATCGTCAAGAGTATCGCTAAAAGTCGAACATCAACACGTTATCGTTTTCAATAATTAAAAATTAGCAAAACCACTTTGCAACAAATTCTCGCTAAAACCTTCATCTCCACCCTTACAAAGTTCAAGTAACTCAGGAACTCCAACCAAGAAAAACCCACGAATCAATGAAGAAATTCGCTAATTAGGTTATAGACTTTAAAATGAAACACTAGGACATTTTTCCTACTCACTTGACTTAACAGATAGATGGCGCACAAAGTATCAAATAGAATTTTTCCTACTTACTTGTCTTAACACATACATGGCACACAAAGTATCAAATACAATTTATTTTCTGAAGCTATAATCTGTTACCGGGAATTAAATACTTAATTTTAAAAAGTTTGACACCATCTGGATTAAAAACTGCAATAGAATCAATTCTTGGTAATGATGCTCCTTCGTTGTCAACATTAAAAAAGTGAGCGATAGTATTAAAATGTTGTAGTACATCGATTCTAGACGATTAGGGTCTTGTAAAGCCAAAATGGGCAACAACGGAGGATATAAGATTCATGGTAATCGTCGTGTTGATGCATTGAAGTTAGTAGACATTGTAAGAATCTCAGATGAACATGAAGATATGTTTTATATGAGTATATGATGGAGTTGCTAATAATAGATGAAAAGCGTTAAAGATCGCATTTCAAAACAGTATGAAACCTTTTCAATGTGATTCCTTTGTATTTTTGAACCGCTTTATAATTGTTCATAATACCTGGATCCATTATACCAGTCTAGCCAATAGATAAAAATTAATTCAAATGCTCCAAATAAAACAAAACAGTTCCATTGGTTGGGAAGGTAATGGCAATTATTTTTTTGGAGGTGCACGTGGTAGAACATTCATAGACTACCTTGACAAAGGAAGGATCATCATTTAAGAGTATTGAAGCAACTGCTGGCTCGTTTGTCATTGATTGCATCAAAAAAAATTTTGATCTACGTAATTATGTTCATACACATCTTACTCGCAGTATCTAGTCCCTAGTAACTTTTTCTTATTCTCCAATTTAAAAAAATGTCTGGTTGGAAAAAGCTTTGCCTCAAACGGCGAATAAATATCTGAAACTGATTATATTTTGAAAGCTAGTAGCAATTTTATTGACTAGACTAATAGTATAGAAACATAAATACTTTTGTCTTCCGTCCTCATAATACGATAAAAATTAATAAATTAAAAATGAAGACTTTAGAGTAAACAAAATATGAAAGTTCAACTTCGTATATAAATAACGTACTTCAATTAAAGAACTGCTTATTCAGAAGCAATGACTGATAAAATGTGGTACAAGTTTCAATATCAAATTTAACATAATGAAGTACACTATTTTGGAAGTTATTGGCTTAGATCAATACGTAAGTATTGGGTCATTCAATTAAACATTGGCTCTGGTGAAGGTAAAAAATGTTGAAATTTTATACCCATATCAACGCTTAAAATCTGTACGTCCTTGTAATTGACGAAATTTTAGAATGTACACGCGCCAGCTTTCCTCTTGTTTGCGACAATTATTAAAACCACTAACATAAGTATAAAGTAACGTAACATTAATTAAAAGAAAAGTAAAATATAGCATATATATATATATATATATATATATATATATATATATATATATGCATTTAGGGCGTGAAAGTGTTTATAGTAAGCAAGCGTACACCATGTAAAGACCTGTAATTATATCATTCAATTTTATATACAATTCTAGAGAGATAATAAAGAAATGTTTGGAAAGTTACGGATATTAAAAATTCTATTTTAATAGGCGTATTATTCAACATAAATTATCTGATAAGTTTTCCTTTATGGAAAGTTAGCAAAGAAAAGAATTTGTGATTACTTCGCCTTAAAGTCAATGTTTTACATTTACTCAAACAAATCGAATCCTGTATTTATACGTGTTCATTGAAAAGGTATCTGAACTTAGCATTATAAAAAGCATGAACTAGGTTTTGCATTGAATCAACACTTAATAAACAGCCTGCATTACCGTATCTTTATAAGCAAGGCTTTTACGAAACCTTGTATAGAAAGAGAACAATTTTAAAATCCACCTCACGTAAACAACGCCATAATCAACAACGATGGATTCGTGGAAATTTTGTAATTAATTTGTGCCTTCCTTTATGTTAGTCTATTAGTAGGCAGTGACCTCACAGTTGCAAGTTTTGGATATGAATACATATTTTTATTTTCGTTCCTATTTATGACTGTTTTCGAGATATGGATACTCTCTATGTTATGTAGAGCTTTATTACTAAGTTAAACTAACTTAAACTATTACGAAGCTAAACTTTTTCAGATTTATATTAAGCAATAATGATTCAGAATTTATTAATTCATATTCAAGCAGAATCATGACAGAGAAAACAAAAACTGATTTACATAGCTATTGTAGTTATACCACAAGTTCTGCTGTTGAATAACTATTTTTGAATCACGTGTTGTTTATGAAATGGCGGTGTAATCAGCAGATAGGGTCGACTGTAGTGTCTTTCTCATCTTTTTGATTAGCAAATGCAGAGGAATGGAATTGAATGTAAAAGATAATCACATATAAGTAATTGCCCTATTTAAGTATAAAATAGAAAAAGTGGACATTCTTAAAACTCTCTCACCCTTTGAGATTAGCCAAATGTATGTAAAGGGTTTTCCAATAGGGACTTGACAACTTTTAATTCAATTTGTGAACGCACCCTTTCATCATCGAACTGTCACTGTCAATTTATTCAGTAAACTTAACATTTTCATCATGGTAAAGTACACGAACGAACAACGTCTGCAAATTATAAAAATTTACTACAGAAATTCGGAGTCGGTGACCGCTACTTTAAGACCGTTAACTCCGATTTTCGCTCGTAATTCTCGCCCTAGTAGACAGGCAGTAACAAGTTTAGTGCAAAAATTTGAGTCTACATATTCGTTGTGTGATGTTGCCGTGTCAGTGAGACAACGGGATGATCGAAGTGTCGAAAATATCGCTGCCGTTGAAACGTCCGTAGTAAATGATCCAAATCAGTCAATTCCATGGCGTTCTCAAGAGTTGGGCATCGCCCAGACCACTTTATGGCGAATTTTGCGTAAGGATCTTGGTTTACACCCATACAAGATCAAGCTCACTCAAGAATTGAAGCCGATGGGCCATTTGAAGCGACGTACGTTCTCCGATTGGGCTCTGGAAAAGATGCGCCAAGATGATCAATTTCATTGCAAAAGCATTTTTGGCTCAATGAGTTCGTCAATAAGCAAAATATGCGTTATTGGTCGGGTGAAAATCCACATGTGCTTCATGAAACACCACTTTATCCACAAAAAATAACTGTTTGGTGCGGTTTGCATGACGGCGGCGTCATAGGGCCATATTTTATCGTCGATGATAATGATCGTCACGTTACTGTGAATGGTAATCGTTATCGCGCCATGATTACCGATTATTTTTGGCCCAAATTGGAAGATATGGACTTGGACAACATGTGGTTTCAGCAGGACGGTGCCACAAGCCACACAGCACATGTTACAATCGATTTATTGAAGAGTAAGTTTGATGAGCGTGTTATCTCAAGAAATGGACCAGTCGATTGGCCGCCTCGTTCGTGCGATTTAATGCCTCTAGACTTTCTTCTTTGGGGCTACGTCAAGTCATTGGTCTATGCCAACAAGCCGACAGACAACGTTGGAAGAGCTCAGAGCCAACATTGAACGCGAAATAGCAGCCGTTTCGGCCGAATTGTGTGGCCGAGTCATCGAAAATTGGGTCCAACGAATCGACCGCTGCAAACGTGCCCGCGGTGGCCATATGAACGAAGTCGAGTTCCATTCATAAATGTTTTGATTGTACTTCAACCCGATAATAAAGTTTTTGAAATATCTCAAATGGTCTGCATTTTATTTTGAAAAAAAGTTGTCAAGTCCTTATTGGAAAACCCTTTATATCGAACAATCAATATGTGCAAGACTCTAGAATAACTGACCATGAAAGATCAAGATGACAACGTACAGTATGTCCAGCAACGACAGTTAAACCAGTGAGCGCTAGAATTCTTCGAAACCTTATACGAAAACAGAAAATCATTCCACGGGAAATGGAGGCTTCGACGATGACGATGTCACGCATCATCAAGACAGATTTGAGACTATTCGACGCTCCAAGGGACATTCCTTTATACTTCAACTTATGGTCAACAGATGGAACAAATCAAAACTGTTATTGAAGAGGTACTGCAAAACCAAACACTGAAAAAACCTCAACATTTTACAATCAAGGAACATTTTAATAAACGAAACGCCAAGATGTATGCCAGAAATGCTGGAGAATGTTACCGTGTTGCTCCCAAATCTCAACGTGGTCATCATCTGGCGTGAATTATGGTTTTGTGGAGAATTCCTACCAAAGTACAATCAAAGTACATTTTTGGGAAAACAGAGTTAAAATATCGGCCAAAGAAGACAATTCTAGAGAATATGGCGAAACCGATGCACCGATGCACGTTTCAAGAAGATTCTGCTTCAGTTCATAAAGCCAAAACCGTATTGGTTAAAAAACTGTGCTGGATTTTATAGCTGAACTTAGCAGTCTTTCAACCCGGACTTAAATCCTCTGAACTATGAGTTATGGCCAATTCTAGAGACCAAAGCCGACTCGAGACACCATTCCAATTTGAAGTCGTTCAGAGGTTCTTTAAAACAAGTAGCGTCATATCATCCGTAATTCTGTTGATGTGACTTGACTGCTTGAAAGTTTGTGTTGACACAGGAGCATTTTAAAAGAGGTCATTTTCCATCCATTCTTGGATTATAGCATGTTTCTTCATTTTGTGCAAAAAAAAAACTATAAAATAAAAATTTTTCTATTAGGTATACATACGAATTTTAATGTGCAACACAACTTATGGTATGGCTAGACGTAGATGTGCATGGGTGGAGCCAAGCCTGGTCAAAGAAGCAATATTATTCAAAGAGTATTTTTTTCTACAGTTTTAGATAATTACTCATTGTTCTAGATAAATTTCTTTCTAGGCAGGCATTTTTTTTTCAAATTGAGGTATAAAGAAAATGGGGTTAGGTTTGGCAGTAGAGTGGTTATGGGAACAATTTTATAACGTAAATCAAGAATTTTTGCTTGTGGTATTAATAATGTATGAATTAGTGCCTTAGTCATGTTGAAACAGATTTTTTTCTTTGCCAAATGTAGCCATTTTTTGTATATTTAACTTGTTCAGTTATGTGGCATAATATTCTCTTGTGATGATTCTCCTTTTTCTCAAAATTCTTCATGAGAGTTCATCGTGTGCATACCAAAAATGCAACCATTACTTTTCGTGCCAATGAAATTACTTTTGCCTGCATCAGAGCGCTTGAATCAACTTCTCTCCAATTTTTTTTAGACTGTTTTTCGTCTCGGGTATGTAGAAATGAATCAATAGTTAAATTAGAAATACTGTTGTAAAATTTTCAGTCTGACGTTTTTAGTAAATTTGACAGCAGCCCTGATACCCACCGGCTGAGGGCTTTTTCACATTTAAATATGATCTTCACAATGTCCGCTAACACCAGTACCTTAACATCATCATCAAGAGCTAATTCCACCTAATCTCTTGGAATGGTGTAGAGCCTTTCAAAAAAAATAAAATATTTAATTACCTCCTCATACTCAATTTTTTTTGCATTTTAACGAATGTCTAAAAGCTATTTACTATTTACATATATCAACTCGGACGAAAACTTATTGAATGTACATACATTAATGAATGATAATTTACAGATCATATGGTAACAAATTGTACACGGTTTCAGAAAATACATACTCTGGCAATCATGTATATGCTAGGAGAGAATAATTTACTCATATTTTATCCGGAAATATACGTTTCCAAACAAAAGAAAAAAATTACAAAACCATCTTACTGCCAGCTAGAGTTGGTATTGAACTAGTCATTTTGCAAAACTGGTGAGACCGGTCCAATTCGTTTTTGAAAACTCTTCTGGATAGCTGTTACCGTTCAGATTCCAGAGCGCTCAAACCTGACTTGATATAAATCTACCGGTATGAACGAACATGATTCGTATGCTACAGGCGCACCCCGTCACGATTATGGTTACGGTTCTTACTCCTTACATTTCTACTATTGCGCTCTCTGTCACATACTAGGTTCAGATCGTACCTACAAAGTTTCTTATCTGCTTGGGCCTCAGAAGATAGATTACCTTTTAAGACGGGCTGTAACTCTGACTTGAACAAGTGTAAAAGCTATGGGTCACGGATCGTTGCGATTTGAAAAGAAATTCGAAACGTTTGAAATAGGGCATTTAATTTTTGGGAATCGATTCATTAAACGATCAAGTAATAACGGTCTCTCAAATACGCGTTCAGGCCAATTCATGCCAATTCTGTTTACAACAAAATATAGTCTAAAGTCAAAATTTTTAAGGAGAACTATAGATTCTTTTAATCTTCGAAACTATTTAGAAATGGGGAAATATTTCTTACGGTAATTAATCCCTGCACTTTTAATTTTAAGTACTTTTTGGTAAATTTTGTTTTTGTTGTAAAACAAATCAAATACATATACTAGTACGAGTTTCATTTTGGCTCACTACAAAGGGTACAAGGAAAGTTTTGCAATATGACGCATGTTGAGACATGTTCATACGTGCATAGTAGCCGTCGCGCCATGTCGATGGGCTCAGTTATTCATTAGCAGTGAGAGTGTAAAGTGCTTGCGATGGCATCGTGGTCACGAAATGAGATAAGAGCAGTTTTGTGTTATAATTTCGTGGGTGGTTTAAACATAGACCAGTTCTTCGAAGAAATGACTCTTGCACTAGGCGATGTTTGTTCACATCGCACAACGATATTCAGGTGGTATAGAGAATTGCAAAGGGAAAATTTAACTGTGGAGGATGCTGAGAAGCCGGGAGTTCGACGAACATCAGTTACGGAGAAAAACGTTACTACTGTGAGGAAAATGTTTGGCGAGTGACCTACCAACAAATAGAGGGTACTTCAGGCTTAAATGTACCAGCAAATCGTTCGATTCTGCATGATCATTTGCACGTGAAGAAACTTTGTTCTCTCTGGGTGCCACATCGACTGACTGAAGAGCAGATGACACGACGTGTGACTTGCTGCCGGGAGATGCTAAAAAAAAGTTTAATAAGGGACAATCTCGGTATGTGAACAATATCGTGACAGGTGACGAGACTTCGCTGTACTATCAGGATATGGAGTGAAATAGGAGTGAAATTGTGGAACGCGTCGCTTTGGACACACAGAAGACAGTCACAGCTAAGTGCTATACTGCACAATACCTGCCTAAAGTCATTGGATCTATGAAGAACCTGCGACCAAAGTCACGAATGGACACCTGGTTCCTCCATCATGATAATGCTTCAGCTAACCGCGCCAAAGCCTGCACCGAATATTTGACCACGACAGGAGTGAAACTTCTCGAGCACCTCCTGCGACTTTGCACTGTTCCCGCATGTCAAAATGAATCTAAAAGGGATTCGGTTTTCCAGTGTTGAGGACCTTCTGCGAGCTTGGGATAACGAGTGTGCTTTACACCCTAGTGAAACTTGGCAGAACTGGTTTAAAGATTGGTTTCGGAGGATGGAGTGGTGTATTGAGTGTAGAGGAAATTACTTTGAAAAAATTAAATAAAGCTGTATTGCAAAACTTTCCTAGTACCCTTTGTATATAGCCTCGTATTTCATACTTAATATAACCAAAACAAGAAGTATAATATTTAAGTTAATTGTACATTTTTATTTTTCTAAATATGAATAAATACTAATGGCCGATAAGTAATTACAGTTTTCAGAGATAATGAACGACATTTAAATGAGTTTAACGCTTGAGAACAAAAGAAAATGTTAAGTACCCATATATTTTTAGCGAACGAATGACTGTAATATTTATTACACAGTATAAATATGAAAATATTTAATTATAGAAGCTAACAAATTACGTAATTCAGGTACCTAAACAATAATAATATACAGATTTCGCTTGTATTTCACAATGATTACGCTCAAGCAGTTTCGCTTACTGGTTCTTGCTCTTTCGCTTTGGCATTAATATGCTTTATATATAAACACATTAATATACATAATAAATGGTGTTGTTGCAACTTAACAACGAAACGTTGACCATGTACAAACCGTTTACCCATAACGCACAGCGCCCAGAGATACACAAGACCACTTTCATCGTTAACGTCGACGTCGCTGGCTGAACAACAGCAGTGGCATTCTTATAAAGATCACTTCAAGGCGAACATTGCTTGTCGAAATATGCACGTGGGATTACGGGATTTGTTGCTTACTTAGTAACACGGTTACTAAGTATAATAATCTGCATTTTTCAACCTTCATATACCTCTATGCGGTTCAATTAAAATTTAAAAGCGACAAAGAAATTTATGCGTGCCTGTTTTTAACATGTCGCAATCGATTTATACCCTTCTACAGTAATCTATCGAACTAAAGGCCAAATTATTTACATACCTTACGTACAGTCTGTAACAAAAGTGTAACCCCCTCTTCTTTGTTTTTGTTTTATATACATTTATTATATGAATATTGAGCGGATATTGGTAAATTTTACAAAAAATTATCATAATTATAATATATGCAAAACTCATAATGCAGCCATCAGTGCGGGTTGTATTTCCAAACCAAAAAGATGTATATTGGCCAAATTCATTTGCGTTTGGTCAATAGAGTTATTGCATGAATTTGAAAACGAAACAACAAATAGGTTATAAAGAATTTTTTTTTAGAATAGATGTTATAAACGTCTTTCTTTGACGACTCCAAGAAAATTGGCCGAACTACGCCAGAGAATGCCATTATATGGCCTTAGAATTTTTACCTTTCGTAAAATTTTAAATGAAACATTTATGTATCCAGACTGAGTTTTGAGGCGTACTTAAGCGAGTATCTCAATTCCGTTAGAGCCACCTGTAATGTTTATGTATACTTGTTACGCAGTAACTTAATAACTACACTGAGATAAACTTCAAATATAAATAAAAACTCCTATATTCTAGTAAGGAGCACAGAAAAAAATTTCTTTTAGAAATTATAAATTCGTGTCCTTTATTAACTAAAAAAATTACGTTCTTTCTCACTAGAATTACTTTAATTACTTTTTCTTCATGGACAAAGATTAATTTAATTTAGTAATAATGTTCATTGAACTAAGGTTCATGGAATAAATTTATTTCTCGATATGTTCGTTGTTAAATTTTATTGACTTATTAATTACTTCATTACATTTTATGTGCTCATGCATTGCAAGTTACTCATTTCCAAAACGTAAAAACAAAAAAAATATAATTCTATAATCACAATTCGGTAATCCAATATTTTTTTATGCAATTATATATAACGACGATATCTACTGTACATGTAAGAATGTGGAAGATAAATTTGTTGAGGGTAACAGTATAACAAGAATTAGCGAGATTATAACCGCTGACTTTGTAGGTACATAATAAAAATTGTATATTAAATAAAGAAAATATCAAATTACTTATTCTAATATCTTCTCTATTATGTTGGCGATAAAACTTGCCACTGGGTATAAAATTCTTATTATCCCAACCACCACCAGGTATCCCTTATTAATAACAGGGAAATTTACGAATAATATGAAGGGTGCTTTTATCTGCTTCTCATCACTTTGTGTCTATCATTGCAAGTGTTAAATGAATGTTTTGTAACAGTTTCAGAAATTCGTTAAATATTTAATTATTTTATGTTTTATAACATTTTAAGAACTAAAATTGTTTGTCAATGTTGTGCGTACAGTGCTAAATCATGAATAATGGGAAAACGTAGACATTCCAAATAAAAAAAATAATCGCAATAGAGACTTTATTAAAACTGGAAACTTTTCTCATCGGGTAATAGCAAAAAGAGAATATGTTTTAAGTGATAGCATACTCGCTGAGGGATTAGAAAAGACCGTATTATTATAAAAAAAAAAGTTTGAAAAATCAACAGCGTCCTGAAGTGCTACGCAGTCTACGTGACGAAAACATAAACATATCACAGTTTAAGAAAGCGAGGTTGCATTGGGCAAAACCGTATAAAGACCTCACAGTTGATGACAGAAAAGACATGTATCATTAATTTCATTTACCACTTAAAATTACAGTTGTAATGATTTGACGTATCAGGAGATGGAATTGGATCTGTTTATTTAGTTACTGGAATGATGAACTAGATTTAATATAAAGAAGTGATAGAATCAATTTTGATTCCATATATTAATTCTTTGGATACTGTTGAAGTTGCTTGCACGTTAATGAAAATTGGGATACCATGCCAGCGGGCAAAATCTATTAAATTTTTATTTTCGCTAAGGAATTTGAAGATCTTGCCGTTGCCGAGTAGTTCTCCAGACTTAAACCCACGTGGAAACGTCTGGAGTAGTCTAAAACGGATTACTTAACTCATCTCGAAATCCAACATTATACATACTAAGACAAAATGTGAAAAATATCTGGAGATCAAAAAAGGTAAATAAAACCCCTTTCCACGAGAATGATCGTATTCTGTGTACGTATTTCAACAACTAAGTTGTCATCATCAGCGGATAATTAATCACAGTCTCGTACCTGTATCCGTGGTAAAACTCGCACAGAACAAATACCGTACCAGAGTTTAACTATGAAAAGCCAAACACATACTAATATCTATCTAATCTAATAGTTGGAGAAATAATCAAGATTTGCAAGAAGTTGCAGTCTCGTGTCTCCAAAGTGTATTGAAAGGAATTGTTGCTATAATGAAAATAATTAACTAAATAGTAAATGACATTCATATACATACGTACGTGTGTATATATATATATATATGTGTGTGTGTGTGTGTGTATATATGTATATGAATGTTATTTACTATTTAGTTAATCATTTTCATTATAGCAACAATTCCTTTCAATACACTTTGGAGACATGAGACTACAACTTCTTGCAAATCTGGATTATTTCTCCAACTATTAGATTAAATATACCATATATTACAAATAAATACTGTTCACCTAAGAATTCATTATACATAGTTATTATACAAAGAGAAATTTATACGGTGGCTTTAATTCTGTTACACGGTACTGTAAAATACCTGTTTTGCTTAAGCAACCTATTACGACCATTCGTCATTTGCCTACAGCTAAAATTATTATTTCATTCTTACGTAAACCGTGAAAATAAAATTCATATTCATATAGACTACCTAAATTCATTTTTTATCATGGCTTCCTACAACAAACATGTTTATTTGTAGAACTCTTTTTTCCTTTTCTTTATGTTTGTCATATAATGATCTCTTCTTCCATTTTTGTCAGCTTGAAATACCCATGAATAAGCATTACTACATAAGATTGATATCAACAAAATTCTAGTTCGTTGTTCTCGAAAAGAAAGTCTTGAAGCGTCAGATTTTATTCAATAAATCTCGGTATTCTTAAGCAGATTACTTATTATTCAATTTTTTATATTAACCAAACTCCACTCCATAATTTCATTCAATCAATCAATTCTTCTACAACATGAATATAAATGTACTCTAAATTTGGCTACTTGAATTTAAGCTACCCAATATATAATACTTTTTACCGGGGGAGATACTTTTTCCACAGACTGAACATAATTAAGCAAAAATAATATGTTAATTTTTGTTCATATTGACACTATATTTTTGTCACAAAGTGTACATACATACTAGCAAATATCTCGATTATGTCATGAGAATCTGATCTGTAAACTTTCGTATCATTTTGAGCGCATATTGAATGATTTTTCTGCAAAAGCGAATACAATTTTTTTCAGACTATGTTTGATATTGATAAGAGAAATATTGTATTTACTAAATACATAAACATTCTGCGTTGTTAATATTGATTATGCGAACCAATGTTCTTAAAATCTGGAAAATAAGAGACACTTGGAGTATGAAATAACTTCCCAAAATCATGTGAATAAACAAAATTGAAATTTCTTCAACACAAAAATATGTTTTGGTAACCGAGTTTTTATTTACAATGGAAAATAAAAAATGTATTTGATTTAAGACATCACAAAATGTGAACCACTATATCAAGATAGTAATATGGTTTTGTGAAAAACAACAAATTAAGCAAGCTTGCACATGTTCTAATTGCTTTACTTAAATTACTCTAAAAGGATCTTTTATATATTCTTTCATTTAATTACAAAGTTTTTCTAGTCACTTATACAGGGTTTTTCATTAAAAGCAACGGATGACGTATGTTCTTTGTAAAATAAAGCACAGATATCGTGAGAAATTTAAGATTATTTTTAACTCGGTATAAAGTACAGTTAATGCCATTATTAATGGAATAAAACATCACTCAAATGTCCTCCACAGAAGTACTGACAGCAGTGAACCCATCTAACCCAATCTGCCTTTTTCATATAAATTAATTAAATGTCAGAAATGACATGTTTAATGTTGGTATGCAAGTCGTATAATGTTTTTTATTAATCGATTCACCAAACTTATCTTTCAGTAAGTAATTTGTTTGATTGGTAGTGTGGTAAGTGGTCTTGTTGAAACCACATATCATTCAAGTCGAGAGCATCCAATTTTGGCCAAAAAAAAACGCGGTCAACATTGAGCAACAATAAGTTATACCCACCGTAATAGGGTTATCAGCATTGTTGAAAAAAATAAAGTCCCCGAGCATGAAATGTACACCAGCTACGGGAATTTTGCTTATTCAAGCCATTAAGACAGAAGTAAGCTTCGTCACTGAAGATGGTTTTCTTATCAAATCTAGTAGCATTTCAAGTTTATCTAAAACGCAATTGTAACGCAACAAAAGATCGTTTAGTTTCAGTTCCTCAAATAAAGCAATCTTGTAAGCAGACAACACGACGACATCTTTTCATAAAATTGACGACAAACGGACGTTGGAAAAGATCGGCGAGGAATTGACACATCTTCACGAATACTATGACACAATTACAATATTCTATTCGCTCTTTGCACTTCATTGTCTCACTGGCACGGGAATGTTATAAAACTAGTACGTTAATTTGAATTTTTACACAAGACGGTCACTTATTTTTTGATTTGAGCGATTATAGCGACCGAAAATTTGGATTATTGTACACATAAAATAGCCGCGATTGCATATAAAATTTAATCCAACATTTGAACAATTTGTAGAAGTCGGTCAAGCATGTATCGTTTCATGATGAAAAGGTAGCTACAGACAAACATAGTAGAGCTGCTATCTGAAACACATCTCAATTTGCAAATGTTTCGTCATTAATGAAAAACCTCGTTAAAACTGTGAAAATACACTGTCAAAAATTATTTTTTAATTTTTTTGTACAAAAATACGAATTCTCTAGGATTATATACACTTTCAATTGACTTCAAGAATTCCGTTGTTATATGAAAATTATATTATTTCCTGCTATTCTATCGTTAATTAAATACACAGAAAATAATTAAAAATTTCTGCGCTAGAGAAGGACTCGAACTTATATCAGCCGTTTTCTAGACGACTGCTTTACCAATTAAGCCACCAGGCAGTGTAAACTTCGAGTCCTTTAACACGCCATAAATCGCATTATGGAACAGATCTAATATTTATTTAAAACCCGCAGTCAAGTTATTACGATGTCAATAATTATATATAAACATATAATTAAGTTTTTCAGGATAGGAAATTTAATGAAAATTATATTATTTTCTGCTATTCCATCGTTAATTAAATACACAGAAATTAATTGAAAATTTCTGCGCTGGAGAAAGACTCGAACCTCTATCTGCCGTTTTCTAGACGACTGCTTTACCAATTACGCCACTTATGAATATATTAATCCAATTATGAATATAACAATAAAAATAATCTTGAAAAATGTAATATGCATAGAAAAAAAATACACCATATCAAAAGAAAATTGGAGGAATACAATAAAAAGAATAAGTATGTGTATATATGTAAAAATAAAAATGATCTATCTCAAAGAATCTCAAAAGAATAAAAATGTATTATTATTTTTGCATATACGATTTTTCTCGAAACCCTAGTACAAACCTAGATAAATATACTCTTTCAACATCTTCATATTTTCCTTTTGTAAAATAAGTCAGTCTTCTATTTCGCGACTTCACTATCAATTGAATTCCTTTTTAGACAAGTCTATCTATACTTAGCTATATCTTCCTTTTTTTTTGACTCTGTCCTTTTTTATTTATTCGGGCCTTATATCCTACAGCTTTTTCCTCACCCTGTGTTTGTCATTCCTATATAAGTATTCCAAATACCTCAATCTCAAGACTTTAAGTACAGTCACACTATCTCAGTTACCCGAATAGTCTAGTTTCAACTTGGTGTAATAATATTCCTTCTAATTTTGACTATTAAATCATATACAACTTTAACACTAGATTTCTTTTGAGGTACCTATATTATATAATAGCTTACAGAAATTTTAATTTAGTAACTTTTCCGAAAATATGGTTGAATTTTTCGAACATGCACCTAGAGGCTGCACGCTTCTAAATATTAAAAGAACATTTATGTGAAAAGAAAGTTATGTCATTAACAATAAATACAATTAGACAATCTTCTTCCTTAGAAGTTGATGAAATAAATCACTGTTGGAATAAGTGCAATACAGTTAAAAAATTTAATCGATAATGTTTTTTCTGGTCTTGTCTTTTTTTTTAAATGATTTTCTAAAATTAATAAGCTTGCAGTAACTTCGTTTTTCTAACAAAAGCCAGTAAAAATAAAAATAATGCCATAAACTGATCATGTATTTTGTAATAGGAAATGTTACAAGGTAATATTGTACATTGTTTACAATTGTACATCATCTTACTGCTATTTAAAATTCGCTTAATCTTCGCATGAATTGCATAATTTTTTAGAGCGAACTAGCACACAGTAATTAGCATTAAATTATACATATTTAGACAAATGAAAAAAAAGGAAACAATACACATCACAGTTGTTGAACCAGCATATCTAAAGCCACGTTAATAATACTTAATGAGACATAAATATTTTGCATGTAATTAAGTTTATTATTTCCAATTATCTATGACATTCCTACATGAATTATAAGTTTGAAAAATATTACAAGTAGTGAAATAAAACGCAGTAATTGCATAGAATTACACATATCACATATATTGGGTCTGGGAAAAAGTTCGTGGCGTTTTTTCAGTAAAATTCAACTGGTCTCCGCATGGCGCGTGGACGAATTCATTTAAACCGAATATGCTCCATTATTATCGACAATGTTTCGCCATTTTTTTGGTAGATCCATGATCCCATCGGTGAAAAACTTCTGTGGTTTCTGGTCGAAAAACTGAATCAAGTAGTTTTCACAGGCTTCTTTTGAAACCAACTTAATTCCATTGAGAGAGTTCTGCAGAGATCGAAACAGATGATAGTCAGAGGGTGCTATATCCGGACTGTAAGGTGGGTGCATCAAAACTTCCCAACCAAACTCTCTCAATTTTTGACGGGTCATCAAAGAAGTGTGTGGTCGGGCGTTGTCATGATGGAAGACAACACCTTTCCTATTAATCAATTCGGGCCGTTTTCTTTCAATCGCCTGGCGTAATCTCTCTAGTTGTGCACAGTAGAGTTGAGAATCAATCGTCTGACCAGTTGGAAGTAGCTCGTAGTGGACGATTCCCCTCCAGTCCCACCATACACACAGCATCACTTTTTTTGGCGTCAATGTTGGCTTAGCGAACGCTTGTGACGGCTCACCATCCTTTATCCACGATCTTTTACGCTTCCGATTATCGTACGTAATCCATTTTTCATCTCCGGTTATTAAACGTTTCAGAAACGGCTCGATTTCATTCCGTTTTAGCAGCGCATCGCAGATGTTAATTCGGTCCATCATGTTTTTCACGCTCAACTCATGAGGAACCCATACGTCAAGCTTTTTTTGTAACCAGCTTTGTGTAAATGGTTCAAAACAGTTTTGTGGTCAATGCCTAGCTCCATGCCAATATCGACACTGCTGATATGCTTATCTTGTTGGACTTTTTCAAGAATTTCATCAGATTTTTCAGTGATTGGACGACCGGAGCGTGACTCATCTTTCACATTGAAATTTCCAGAACGAAAGCGAGCGAACCATTTCCGCGCAACAGTTTTCGATAAAGTACCTTCACCGTACACAGCACAAATTTTATCACAAGCCTGCGCAGCGTTCTTCCCCTTATCATAATAATATTGCAGAATATAGCGAAATTTCTCATTATTCTTCTCCATTTTCAAGTGCGAATAACTTTCCAACCACTGCACCGATTACAATGTTTCTACGCTCAAACTAACGTTCGGAAGGTCATCTAAAAAACGAGCCGTCGGTGGTGTCGCTGTGACTTGTTGTTCTTTAGTTATCGGCAACCAATGCCATCTATCGGGAAAAACGCCACGAACTTTTTCCCAGACCCAATATTATTGAATGTTAGAGCAAAATTTTGTTTTCAAATAAGAATTTTCAGAGACCAATTAAAATTCCTTTCCTAATAATGTATTTAAATGATTGTTCAGTAGAGCGTGTTAGATGGAAAACTGTTATTTTTTAGTACATTATTAACCATTAATAAATTAATTTAATCATAGTTTGTAAGTTGTAATCGATCGTTGAATTTATTTGAATGTTAGAGATTAATTGTTAAGCCTAGTTGATTCAAAAGAACGCCAGTTCAGTCCTTAAAAAGTTTATAAAAAAGAATTGATACAAAGTCTCAAATTTAAAAATATTGTCCTGAATGAGAATACTTATCTCGTAACGTATTCTCAAAATTTGTATGTATTACCTCAATAAGCACGAGGGCAAGTAAAAGCTTACATGTAGTAGTGCGTAGTATACACTTCGCGCAACATGAATAGGACCAACTGCATATATGACATTTGTAGTTGGTATAAACATGGTAGCGCGCTGGAATCGTTATTTTCGAAAATAAGAGGGTTGATAAAAAGATGTACGTAGGTACGAAATATAATTTTTGTAAAAGTCAGTGCAAATGTACGTTACTAATGACAATAAGTAGAGTAATTAAACGCCACTTGAATACGACCAATCTACAAAATAAAAGATTCGTTTGCAATAACAAAATACTTTATTGTTCAATAATGAGTACTTTTGCCATTATTTCTTATAACCACAAATAGTCGGGATGGAATGGAATTATACAGGGTTCTCAAGTAGTCAACGGGAAGTTCCGCCCAACTTCGTTTCAGCGCCTGCTCTAGTTCGTCAGCGCAACTGAATTGGGTAGCATTGGAGTACAATTTACGCGACAACCATCCCCAAACATTTTCTATGATGTTCAGGTCGGGGGAGAGCGATGGCCAATCGAGAACCTCCATGCCTTGTTCTTGAAACCAGCGTCGAACAATGCGCGCGGTGTGAATACTGGCATTATCCTGTTGGAAAATAAATGGCCCACCTGCCATAACGTTGGAAAATTTGTCTTTCACCTGTTGCAGCAGCTGGACGTACTTTTCCGAATTCTGTCTGCCCTTCACTATTACTAAATCAACAGGTCCGTTATAGGAAACAGCTCCCCATACCATGACTGAACCAACATCGGCTCGCCTTCGTGACTGAATCACTTCATCTTTACGTAAATCGTGGAAATAATAAGAAAACCCATCCGGGCCATCTAAATTAAACTTCTTCTCGTCACTGAAAATAACAGTTTGACATTCTCTTGTCCACCCCATTTTTGCTCGAGCAAACTTAAGACGTGCAGTGCGCTGAAATTCCCTTAAAGGAGACCGTCGTTTAATTTTCAAACGTTTTAAATGCGGACAGGTCTTCAGTAACTTCTGTACAGTTCTTACCGATGCATTCGTTCCAACGTTATTCGCGATTTGTCTTGCCGTTAATGCCGAATTCGATGCTTCGCGTAATATGGCTCGACGTTCTCTCTTAGTTGTAACGGATGTTGTTCGCCCTTTAAAACGTTTTCCATAATTCTCGGGATCCCTAATAAAATTGTTCACAACCTGGTGTGATCGACTTATTTTCTTTGCAGTAGCCCTTGAGGAATACCCTTCTTGATGGAACGCTTTAATTTTTCCAATTTCTTCCATACTTAAGCACTTCTGTCGTCCCATCGTTGCACAATACCCTTAATTACAGATGTTTGTTTATCCGGATACACGTTGTAACTCGACACTCATCCGGTAGCTTACTATTAAATACTGGTCGTATCCAACCGGCGCGGTGCATTTTATATGTATGTGGTACTTACGTCACCCAATGCATAACGTTAGGCACTACTGCGCAATAATGCGTATTATTTGCCATATCATACCATTACAAACCTGCATTGTATTTTTAGTAAATGAATTGTTTTTCAAACCACCGAAAGCTTGCAACAAGTCGGGTGGTCCTATTCATGTTGCACGGAGTGTATGACAGTAATAAATAGTCTGTCGCAGAGAAAACCGAGATTTTTAAAATAAAAACAAAAGCTTACTATTTTGGTAAAATTCATTTATTTTATTCAAAGTAGTCACATTTGGTTTCAAAACAACGTTTTGCACGGTCAATTTACATGTCGAATGAATTTCTAAGTTCATCTTTAGAGATGTCCTTTAAGATCGCTGTTGACGCCTTTTTAATGGCTTCGACGTTGGCATAATGCTGTCCTGTCATTGGCAAATGTAATTTGGAGAATAGATAGAAATCACAGGGGGCCAAATCCGGTGAATAGTTAATGGTTAAAATGCCATTTGTAGTTAGAAAATCAGTAATAAACGTCGAGGAATAAGATGGTGCAATATCACGTAACAAACGCCAGCCACCATTTTCACGATATTAAGGGCACACACGACGAATACGCGCCAAAAGACGCTTCGTAACACCAAGATAATATACAGCATCGACTGTTTAACTAGTTGGTACAAACTCTGTGTATACCATGCCTTTCGAATCATAAAAATAAATCAATTGTCTTCACTTTTGCTTCAATTTAGAGTTTTCACGCTTGGTCTCTCTGGATCGTATTGAAAACACTATATCACATTTTCAGTTCTAATAGAATACCTGAAGTTTTCGTCCTTTTTTGAGCCTTTAATCAAGTCTGTACAATGTTGAATTCAATTAGCTTCTGGTACAAACCTTACACAAATCTTTCTCAGTCCCAAATGCCGTGTCAAAATGCAACGAATTGCATTTTTGGAAATATTTAATTCCATTTCCACGTATCGCAATGAGGATTGCGACACATTGCTGATAAATTAACGCAGAAACTCGATGTTACTTTCCGTCTTTAAATCATGTATATCATTCATACACACCCATACGTGATAAACACGCATCACCATACACTTGTTTCATCAAATTAAATGCTTTAGTAAACGATTTAACGAGTTTAAAACAGAATATTTGCTCTTTGTCCAAAACTCATTTTTCGACCAATGCCAAATACACATTGTTACTTTATGCGCAATTTCTCTGCTTATAATAATGCAAATGTGATGATATTTTGACATAACATAGCGACATTTTAAACGACGTTTTAAAAAGTTTCAGTTTTCTCTGCGATAGACTGTGTATGTATATTGTCTTACTGCATGATGTAATTGGTTTTTTTTTGATACCATTTTAGTGTATTAAAAACATCTTTAGGTGTAAGACTCCTATAAATCTCATCGAGTGAATCTTTTTTAAAAAAAAATTCTGAATAAACTAACCATATAATGGCCAAAATTTTCATTCCAAGCAGAGTTAAAATCAAAAAAAGATTCTGTAAGCCTATCAGACAATTAGGTGCTCAAAAGTCCTTGTAAATTTTCTCACACTTACTTTGACAGAGTATGACTCACATATTAACTGAAAAGAATTTTCAATACAACGCTTATTCCTCATTACTACGTCGTCATGAATGTGAATCATTTTTAGACAGAATTGTAAAGGGTGATAAAAATGGATTATCTATAAAAATGTGTCTGGAAGAAGATATTGGTCGCCTAAATGTGGCACGCATTCAGATGTTATCAAAGAAAACAAAAGATGCTGTTGGTGACATTCGAAAGGTATTTCTTGAGCTTCTTGAAACTGGTCAAACGGTAAATGCTGTAAGTATTGTGATCAAGTTATAAGTTAAAAGTAGCCTTATACGAAAGGAGACCAAATTTGATCAATATAAAAAGGATTTTTTTTTTCATAAATTCGCATTCATTGGATAATGCACCATCAGAATTTTATTTGTTTAGAAACCTGCAAAATCACTTTCGTGGTAAAAAATTTAAAACAATTATGAACTTAAGACATGTTAATGACTATTTTCAATTAAACCTTGAAGAGTTTTATAAAAATGGTACATTTAAGCTTCCTGACTGAAAAAGGATATAAATGTACATATATAAATAGAAACTATATTGAATTAAAAATAATTTTTTAACCAAAATATATGACTGCTTTTGAAAAACACAAAAGAATTTATGAATAACCATGTACTTATTACTCTCAATCGCTTGCATAATATCTAAAACATTTCTTATAAATCATATTTTGAATATAAAAAAAACATTTACAAAATCAAGTAATTATCGTAGAGAAGGCATGAAGAAAGAAAAATTTTTAAAACTCACTCAAACAATTACATTCAAATTATTTGAAAGAAATTCCGAGAAAATTTTATCTATTTGGTAATACCTAAATTACATATAAACAGAGTAATTTTTTCTAAACATACATATACTGGTTATATACTTGTGCCAAAATGTATTTTTAGAGCTTTTTCTTTAATTGTACATCTAATTATGTCACGTCAAAGAATTCAAACAGATAACTTAATGTGTTTACTAATTATCATATAGTTTCAACATATTTTACGTACCCACTTAGATATTTCTAGACACTTACGTTACATATGTGTATTTTATGGATATTTCTGTTTTACAACATACATTACTACTGCCTATCATTTCATGCATTTTAATACAGGAAATACACTATATTCGTATCAGTCAAATACCGCTTCAATAATTGGACCAACGAAGATAAAAATGTACAAAAACGTCAAAGAAAAGGTAAGTAAAAAAATATATAAAATATTCGAAGTATTGTTGGTGAGAATAGTAAAAATTTAAAATACAACATGAACCGATCATCGCATAATACGAGGGTAGCCCTTTAAGTTTCGGAAACTGGCAACACTGTTAGCGTTGTCTCCGATCTGATGATTGCATCGTGCAGTTTGTCATTTTTGACAATATATTTACCTTGACAGTTTTATTATCCGGTCGCTACTTCTATTGTTGACAGTAACTTGAAAATTTTATGTCAGCGAAAAAGTGTAATTAACTCGCGAATATTTTCGTGCAATTATTTTTCACAACTTTCGACGTGGATTATTTCAACAAGAATGCATCAACGAGCTGAATTCTCTATATGGTGATTAAGCACCATCGAAAACTACAGTATATCGTTGGTATAGTGAATTCAAACTTGGACGGCGTTCTTTCGACGATGAATATCGTGAAGGTCGTCCCACAAATGTTGTTGTGTCGGAAAACATTAATGCAGTGTCTGAATTAACAATGCAAGACCGTCATGTAACATACCATGAGATCGAGGCATCTCTAGGTATTAGTAACACCAGCGTGCATAAGATCCTGCATGAACATTTAGCCGTTCAGAAGTTATGTTCACGTTGGATACCACATAATTTGACAACCGCTCAAAAAATGATTCGCGTCGATTGGTGCCAAGAAATGCACAAAAAATACAATGGCGGTGCTTCAAAGAAAATTTATAAAGTCGTCACAGGTGATGAATCTTGGATCTATAGGTTTGAGCCCGATAGTAAACAGCAGTCGACTGTGTAGGTATTCCAAGATGAGCCAAAAGCAACAAAAGCTGTTCACACTCGAAACACGCCAAAACGAAATAGTCGCCTGTTTTTTCGGAAAAACCGGTCACGTTGCCACTGTGCCTTTAGAGAGTTGTAGAACAATTAATTCGAAATGGTACACAACTATTTGTTTGCCAAAAGTTTTTGAAGAAATAAGGAAAACAAACCGAAAACGACAGATCATTCTCCACCGTGACAATGCGAGCTCTCACAGGTCGGTTTAAACAATTGAATATTTGACCGGGCAAAATGTTGAATTGATGAACCATCCGCCGTACAGTCCTGATCTAGCACCCTGTGATTTCTTTTTGTTCCCACACGTGAAGAATAAACTTCGTGGTCAACGGTTTTCTACGCCGGAAGAGGCATTCAAAACTCATATTTTGGAGGTACTGCCTTCACATTGGCAGCAATGCTTTTCGGATTAGTTTAAACGAATGCAAAAAAGTGCATTGGTTTTAAAAGAGAATATTTTGCAAAGCAATAAAACTATTTTCGATAATAAAAAAATTTTTTTTGTTTGCTATTCCCGAAATATAAACGGCTACCCCCTGCATGGATCACCGCATAATACAACTTACAGACAGATATTTGTATTTCGTCAAAATGCTTCATCTTCAATTACCAGAAATAAAAAAAAATTGCCTTTCAAGAATTGATAGCGTATTCCGTATCAGTATTACGTTACACCTAAAAGTTATAAATGTATTAAATAAGATAGATAAATCAGTTCTATTTTCTTTTCCGTTGCTAAAAAAGAAAATAATTTCTAGATCTGATTCCAATTTTTAAATAGAAACCATACCTTTATTTAAATTTTAAGAATAATTACTTCATCTCCTTGGAAATGATAAAAATCGACTTATGAATTATGAAACACAAATTTACGAAATACTAACGAGAAATAACTGAGCAATAATCAAGAAAGGTTATAAAGGAAACAGATAAGAAATCATACAGGAAGTTTTGTAATATTTGAGTCGCCATAATGATTCTTGTTGGAAAGAAATTGGTAAATGTAATTCACGGAATAAAGAAGGATTTTATGAAACATACCAGGTCTATTCAGAAAGCAAATACTATTTCATGCTTTTGCTACGGATGGAATTCTTGATTAGTCACTTTTACTCCAGCCAGATTATATATTGAGCTAATTGAAATTTTTGAATCTGTTCCAAATTCGCAAATAGTTTTACATTTTCTGCATTCAATACTGACAATGTATAACAATCAGTGAATTATTCCTGTATTAAAAACCAATATATACTTGCTTATCAATGTGTGTATTTTCATATTATTAAAATAAACGATATTATAGCCTAAGAAAAACCAATGTTATTAAATTTGAATTGAAAAATAAACATAATTCATACATATATTGTTGTGTATTTATGTATTTAAGTAAGTAATAAAACTAAATTATCGACAATAACCGTTTTACAATCCAGGTAAGGTGATTTAAAGTTTCCGAAAAAAAGAGAAATTTTACGATTACATTAGGCCATAAATTAAGTAACGAGAGATATTGTATTTGTATAAAAATTTTTGTTTTGTCTATTATTTTAAAATAAAATCCATATTTTGAATATTGCCGCGTAGAAAAGAAACACGTGCTCTTATATTGTCTCACCATGATATTGGCGAAAATAATAGACAAATCGCAAAATTACTGAATTTAGGGCGCAGAACTGTGGACTATAATATTAAAAAATATTATAAAATTGATAGTTTATTAAATAAAAAGTAGCCAGATCGACCAAAAATAACACTAGCAAAGGATCGAGCAATAGTTTTGTTAAGTAAAAAAAATTGACGAAAAATTGCACCGGTAATTGTAGCAGAGACAAACATTCGGAATAAATCAGTTGGCCTCGCAACGGTGAAAAGGCGTTTACGCAAAGAAAAACTGTTCAGGAGAATTGCTATGCGAAAACTGATATTGCGTATGCAAAATAAAACGGTTAGCTTTGGTAAGACGACACAACGACTAGATGCTGGAAGAGTGAAAAAATAGTGCTCCGACGACTCCAAATTCGAGATTTTCGGTTTGACCGAAGATCAGCGAGAGAATGATTTCTTGAATAATGCATTGCATCCACCACGAAGCATGAACGGGCATCAAGGGTTGATTTGCTGGAACATCTGTAGGCGATCTTATTAAAATAGACGATATTCTAAGAAACAAAAGGTACAGAGAAATTTTGGAACAGAACGTCGTTTTCTCTGGAATACGACCAATTAGAGAAAACTTTTGTGTTGCAACAAGACAACAATCCTAAACACACGTTCAAATTTTGTCGCGGGGAGGAATTAGAACGGGAAGGAATCATTATAATTATGAAATGACCTCCTCGAAACCCCGACTTGAATCCTGTAGAGCTGTTATGGGGTGAGATAGACAAACAAGTGCGAAAATCAGCTCCAACATCCACAAAAACACCATGGAT
Organism: Dermolepida albohirtum; assembly: GCA_031893035.1. NCBI lineage: Eukaryota > Metazoa > Arthropoda > Insecta > Coleoptera > Scarabaeidae > Dermolepida > Dermolepida albohirtum. Next base: position 494,053 of record JAVIWB010006200.1, on the reverse strand, counting down.
GCAGGATTAAAAATACAACCGGAAACTCTGGCCAAATTATTAGAGAGGATGTAAAGATTGTGACAGCCAGTAATAACAACTAAAGGTAGCCAAATCGACGAATAAAAAATTTAAACAAATTTAAAAGAATATTTGTTAAAATTGTTTGAAATAATACTTTTTTAAGATTTTAAAAGATTTTGTACAATTAAATAATAAAATTTCAATTTTACAGTAAGTATTACACTTGTTTTCTATTATTTTCTGGATGGGCAAACGCTTATGGCCGGTAGTGTACATGTACAATAATCATTCAAACAAAATTTGTGTTTGACAATTCGATTTGATACAAAGTTCTAATTGGCAAGGGCTTAGCTTACCTACAAATACGAAATTTGTGTTATACACAAATGAATAGGGCGTCTCATTGTTTTGTTTAGAAGACTGATATATATGGAAAAACCGCAAATATTTCTGATATTTTTAGAATATACCTTGTATATTCCACCTACAAAATGTATTAATAAAAAGGATTACAATGATTGCAATTAAATATATCAGTATGTTAGAAATAGAAAGTTGGTAATACCGTAAGGTAAACAGTTTGGTCAATACAACAAGTATTACACGCCAACGGAATAAATTTTAGAGCAGCTTATCGTATGATATAACTGAAGTAAATGAGTTGGCATACAAACAATCTGTCGGAAATGAATTATTTATGAATCTATAAGCGTCTCTCCTATACAATCAGATATTTATTTAAAATGCAAATTTAATGACAATATATATTTTACTGCCTATAATAGTTTGATACAACACAGAGGAATGAATATAGCTTGCGCAAACTTCCAAAAATCCTACTCTTTACGTTTTTACGTCAAATATAAAACGTTCAAATATTGGAAAATGTCTTCTTTATTATATTCAAATGTTAAAATAGTAACATATGTGTATGTATGTATTTCTAAATGTTTTGAATATATAGAAAAGTATGAATAAATAATACAATTACTATTCATTTCCGGCTTCTAAATTTTTGAAAGCACAGTCAGTAATGATAAAAAAAAATTCACAATAATAGAAAACTAACTACTCTATAAATAATATACTATTGGGAAATAGAAATATTAGATTGAAGGAAACTTATATTATATAACAAAATTGAATTATCTACACTCATGTAAAACTGTTTACTAGCAACAAAGATGAAATATTTAAGAAAAATTACACACTAAATTAAACTATATAGAATAGCGAATCAAACCTAAAGATATCGAATCAATTATGGAAATATAATCATAAAAACTGAAAACTTATTGAACAATCTGGTATGTGCTTCATAGAAGTGAATCTATGAAGCACATACCAGGTTGTTCAATAAGTTTTGTCGTTCGATATGAAAAACACGATTTTATAGTTTGAAATACATTTTATTATTTATTATAACCTCCCCGAACTTCAATACACTTGTTCCAGTGATCTTCTAATTCATGGCTTCCATCCCTGCAGTGCTAATCTGCAATTACCTCATCGTTAGATGAAAATCGTTATCCACGCATGATACAGCTCAGAGGAAGATAACAATTCGTACTTTAATTCACTAATTTTTGTGATGATTTTTTGAGCTGTGTGAGAGAGCGAATTGTCTTGATGAAAAATGATTTTTTTCTTCTGTAAACCAAATCTTTTCTCACGAATTTTTACATTCAGCTGGTTCAAAAGGTTACAATAATAATCTGGATTTATTATTTTACCAGTTTGGGAGGTAATCCAGGAACAAAATGCCTTTTGTATCCCAAAAAACTGATGCTAACACCTTCTTGGCCGATTTCTGGAACCTAACTCGCTTCAGAGCCACATTACCGGATTCATACCACTCCTTAGCGGCTTGTTTTGATAGACAATCATGGCGGTAAATCCAAGTCTCATCCACAGTGATGAAAAGATGCACAAAATCGTTTTTATTCTTTCTAAAACGCTTCAAATATTGCTGAGACAGTTGTATCCGAATGTGTTTTTGTTCCATTATTAATGAATGAGGCACCAATTTTACACACAGCTTTCTGAAACCCAAAACTTCGGCCAAAATATTGGTCACACTGCCGAACGAGATGTCTAGGGTTTCTTCTAAATCTTTCTCAGTTATTCGACAATCTTCCAAAACCATATTTTTGCTACGATTTCTGGTGTTGATACGTCCTTCACGTGAATCGTCTTCAAGACTTGTCCGACCACGTTTAAATTCAGCAATCCATTTTTATACTGTTCTATGTGAGGCGAACACTTTTAACAATCGTTCATGAATTTGTTTTGTTGCTACACTTTCCAAAAATAAGAATTTTATCACTGCACGATATTCAATTTTTTCCATTGTAAAATAAACTGTTACACGTCGACTTTGAACATCTTTAAATATACGAATGAGAAAATATAAAATGAGAAAACTTCTCACGTGTTCATAAAAAAGTAGTACAATTTTTTAAAAAATAAAACGACAAACCTAATAGCGCCATCTCTTATCGAACGACAAAACTTATTGAGCAACCCGGTAGTTCGTATGAATCTAAAAATATTATTTAAAACAATACATGAAGCTAAATCTGAAAGAAAAACGAACGTAGTACTCACAAATTGAAGAAATAGGTAATAAATATAGTAAATTCAAATTGAAAGAATACTAATGATCGTATCTTTATTTTCCAACATCTAGAAGGAAATTGGAGAAAAAAAAATGTCTTTCAATATTCTTCTATATTTTCGTCCCAGATATCGCATTTGTAATAGAATTAATTTTATTTTTTTTATTTACTTTCTTTTTTCTTTCTATACAAACTTGACTGTGTATACATCATAAACGATACAAAATATTTTTTAAGCGCATTTAATCAATGACAAATACCGCAAGTCTTATTTGTTATTCAAATTGAATAACAGATTACATCATTGTAATATGAACAGACTTTTGATATAGTTTCCTAAATAAGAAAGATACACATTTGTGTATATATTTACATACATAGAACACGAAAGTTTGACGCACGGCAACCCCAAGTAAGAAAATAAAATATTCATAAAACTAATGAATATAATTGCGCAGTAAATGTATATGTATAATTTATTCTCGAAAAATGCAGGCATATACATACATATACAGTTCGCGAGCAGCTTCTATGACCACCGGACGCTACATGATCCCGAATGTACATGAATCGTAAATATAACCATTTAAAGCTAGAATAATTATGTGCTTGTACAATAAAATGATACTATGCATTATAGTGTAATAACTGTTCACGTTTTTTATTCAACTTAATTCTAGATTTACATATTAAAAGTAAATGAAAATTAGGTCCAAAAACGATTTAGTAATACCGAATGGTCTGTTTCTTATTGGTTGAATTAATAACGTATTACTAAATTATACGTTATAAATTCAACCAATTCGAAATAGACCATTCGGTTCTATACGTAGCATGCGATTATCACTATTAAGAATTGCCATCCGACAGCATATAATAGCTTGCTATTTTAGGTAAGTGGATAAGTTCGTAGTGTTTTAATCTATCAAAAATCTACTAATTTTTTAATTATGTTCAATTGGTTATTCCCAAGTTTATAGTCATAGATCATCATAAATTTTAAGAGTTTAGACGATCCTCTTTCTGAATGATTAAAATCGTTTGTGCTAAAATCACCATCATTAAATTGAAAAAAAAAACACTTCCGTGTTGTACTCTTCCCAATTACGTTTTCTCCGTAAACGATAAAAATAATATTAACGGCTTCCGATGCATTAATTCCTCTGTTGAATTCGAACAAAAGGATATTTATACGACATTCAAACGCTATAAACTTCTGGATCAACCTGATGTATAAATGTTACGGAGAGTTTAGTCGGTTGATATACAAAAATACATTCACTGTCGCAGAAGGTCCTGAATATGTATAGTGCTGGACAGGATATTGTAAAATTAACACAATTAACTAACATAAAGCGGTTTAGAATCTCGACACCGAAAATTTCTAAATAAGGTCCTTTACTACTTGGGAAAACACAAATATTTAAGTACTCGTTAAATGCTAATTACTTAGATTCTATGCCTTAATCAGATTATCATTCTTTGAATTTTATTTAAATTATTATTTCTAGAGCTACACATTTTTTAAATGATACACTTCTACACTAAGTTATTGGAGACGAAGTTTTACTTAAACAAGAAATAATGAGAACTGAATAATAACTATATAAACACACCGATTTAAATGTAAACAACAGAAATACCTTTCCTGAAAACAAAGTAAATAAAACACGTAATCCGACCAAAAGCAACCACGAATATCTTCAAATAATATTGACACAATGGACATTCCACAACAATCATTTCCTCCAATTGGAGTCATAAAATATACCAGGAAAGAGACAACTATTGTTCTTCTTCTTTACAAATATCTGGTATACTAGTATTATCAATTATAAAAATCTTATCTTAATAACATGACTACGAACAATATGCGTATAATTTAAAGTTATCTCTCCTAAAAAAGTTTGCATAAAGATTAGGACTTTATTATTGTTTATACAATGAGTCAGAGAGACTCATTTATGCATTTACAACAGACTGTGTGTATACAATACATATGATTACACAAAACTCGGTTGCTTTGTACTATGAATACATAGATATAAGGTATATTGGATGTAAATACATACATATGTATGTTAGGTTAAGCGACTCAGACGTGTAAATTCGCCAAAGTATCTTACGCATTTGTCTGTGTTAGTCATCATAGTTTTATATATTTAATAACAAAAAATTACACAACTCAACACTAATAGCTTCAGGTAATAGTAATAAAAATAATGTAAATTAATTTAGCCAACATTAATTTTAATTTAAAAAAATAACATTTAATTACATTTACATATTAAATTACTACAAATGTAGCTACATAATTTAGTAATCATAATGTCTTCAATACATGAAAAAAAAAACGAATTTCCTCCATTGTTTAACATAATTTAAGGGAAACAATCACAGGGAGACAAAAAATCACTGAAGGTTGATATTTTCACATTAATTTTTGTATTCTGTATACGTACTTCGACAACTAAGTTGTCATCATCAACAGATAATTAGAGTGACGCGTCTGGGAAAGAAAACCCTTAATTCAACGGGAAAACAGGCAAAAACGACAACGATGGGCAGAAACACACAATGACTGGAAAAGGATCTTACGGACGGATGAATCAAAGTTTGACGTGTTTGGACAATCAAGGCGTGTTTTTGTGAGGGAGTGGTCAAAGAATACTGCAGGATTATATAGTGCCAACCGTCAAGCAAGGAAGAAGTTCTGTGCTTGTTTGGGGTTGTTTTTGCTACGCCGGCACAGGGAACTTAAAGCGAATCAAGGGTATTTTGCGAAAGGAGGGTCATTTAGAAATATTGCAAGAAAATGCATTAGAATCGGAGCTACGTTTAATCGGCGAAAATTTTGTTTATGCAGGACAACGACCCCCAAACACTCAGCAGTAATATGTAAGAATTTCTTAAATAGCGAACAAAACAATAATATCTTACAAATAATGACATTACCACCACAAAACAAAAAGTGTGTCCTACCTCAACAAATCACTTGTGAAACATATTGCAAGAAGAATGGAATAGTATATCGAATAGAGTTCTTGAAAAAAAATTCGTGAAGCGGATGCCTCGAATTATACGGGCTTGTTCTTCGCGTAAAAGGGGGTTTCTTCGATGAACGGAATGTTTAGGATATATTTGTTTATTTAACGTTAGAATTACACTAATTTATATTATTATACTTTATAAACATCTATAAGGAATAATGCAATAAAAATTTTAAGTTTTGACATAAATTAGTTAGTTTAACTGTTTTCCCTTTTTTTAAATTTATTCGAATATTCGAAATATTGGGTCTGGGAAAAAGTTCGTGGCGTTTTTCCCGATAGATGGCATTGGTTGCCGATAACTAAAGAACAACAAGTCACAGCGACACCACCGACGGCTCGTTTTTTAGATGACCTTCCGAACGTTAGTTTGAGCGTAGAAACATTGTAATCGGTGCAGTGGTTGGAAAGTTATTCGCACTTGAAAATGGAGAAGAATAATGAGAAATTTCGCTATATTCTGCAATATTATTATGATAAGGGGAAGAACGCTGCGCAGGCTTGTGATAAAATTTGTGCTGTGTACGGTGAAGGTACTTTATCGAAAACTGTTGCGCGGAAATGGTTCGCTCGCTTTCGTTCTGGAAATTTCAATGTGAAAGATGAGTCACGCTCCGGTCGTCCAATCACTGAAAAATCTGATGAAATTCTTGAAAAAGTCCAACAAGATAAGCATATCAGCAGTGTCGATATTGGCATGGAGCTAGGCATTGACCACAAAACTGTTTTGAACCATTTACACAAAGCTGGTTACAAAAAAAGCTTGACGTATGGGTTCCTCATGAGTTGAGCGTGAAAAACATGATGGACCGAATTAACATCTGCGATGCGCTGCTAAAACGGAATGAAATCGAGCCGTTTCTGAAACGTTTAATAACCGGAGATGAAAAATGGATTACGTACGATAATCGGAAGCGTAAAAGATCGTGGATAAAGGATGATGAGCCGTCACAAGCGTTCGCTAAGCCAACATTGACGCCAAAAAAAGTGATGCTGTGTGTATGGTGGGACTGGAGGGGAATCGTCCACTACGAGCTACTTCCAACTGGTCAGACGATTGATTCTCAACTCTACTGTGCACAACTAGAGAGATTACGCCAGGCGATTGAAAGAAAACGGCCCGAATTGATTAATAGGAAAGGTGTTGTCTTCCATCATGACAACGCCCGACCACACACTTCTTTGATGACCCGTCAAAAATTGAGAGAGTTTGGTTGGGAAGTTTTGATGCACCCACCTTACAGTCCGGATATAGCACCCTCTGACTATCATCTGTTTCGATCTCTGCAGAACTCTCTCAATGGAATTAAGTTGGTTTCAAAAGAAGCCTGTGAAAACTACTTGATTCAGTTTTTCGACCAGAAACCACAGAAGTTTTTCACCGATGGGATCATGGATCTACCAAAAAAATGGCGAAACATTGTCGATAATAATGGAGCATATTCGGTTTAAATGAATTCGTCCACGCGCCATGCGGAGACCAGTTGAATTTTACTGAAAAAACGCCACGAACTTTTTCCCAGACCCAATAATATGGACGGTATTGACGGTGGAATTCGAAATGGTTCCTTGTAGCATACTATATTTTATCATTAATTTGTTATTATATTTATTTCCTCTTTTTACAATTAAATAACGACATTCGACTAAAAATATCTGACAAAAGCGAAAGTGAAGATGTTGGGTATTGCATGGATATTCATTAACACACATATACACGGTCGTGTACAAAAATAATAGCAGTAGTTAAAAGTATTTATCTAATACTAATCAAGGAATGGAAACAACTAAAATAGATATTTCCAATATTTAAAATATTTATTTTTCAGAAGAAATTCAAATATACAATTGCTTTATTCAAAGAATATAAATACTAAAAGCATAAAAACAACAAAATAATGTTTTGTTGTGACCTTTTTTTTAACGACTAAATGCATTAGGGGTGGCATAGATTCCATTACGTGTTGGCATCTTTCTACTGGAATGTATTTGCATGTAAGTATTTTGAACGTCTCATAATTCTCAGATATTGACCGATTTATCAAATAGTATCCAAAGATTATCGACAAGTAACAATCGAAACTTTGAGCGCATCAAAATACTACATTGATACCACGCTCTGCTAATTTTTGACCCTTCTGGCGACATATTTTGGATCGTTGGATCGTTCATCGTTCGTGCATAAATTGCATTTCTCAATATACTGAAATACACTTCTGCTGTCATAATTTCATTTACTTTATAAATTGGTCCTACTTCAGACCAAGAAAAGCATGTTTCACATCATATATAAATTACTGCCACAATCTTTGATAGTCTTTCTAGTGTATTATGCAAAAAATTATTTATTGATTTTATTATAGTATAATTCTTTTTTAGTTTCGTCAGATCATAAAATATTGTCATTTAGATGCCGTCCAATCTTGATGTTCCCTTACGAATATTAGATTAATGCTTTTTATTAAGAAATGGCACTTTCCTTGATGTTGTAGCATGCAAATTGGCTTCTATCAAACGGTTTTTAACAACTGAAAGCGCTAATATTTATATAAATAGAACAGAGATAGCAAAAGTTGACGTTTTGTTGTTCCAATAATATCTTTGTCTTTACCAAAGCTTTTTCCCCTCTTGTTTCTGTTTTACTTACTTAGATTTAGTTGTTTTCTTTTTTTCTTTAACCTGCAACTAATCTAAGCACCTAAAAATTTTGCTAGCAAAATCTACAATAAAGATACATGTAAAAAACTAAAAATTCCGCACATCTCAAATCTATCACGAAGTAAATCTAGGAAATAACAACAAACAAAACGTGTTTTTTATTAAGTCGATCCTGAAGAAAGTCAACTTGTAGATACATAAGCCGCGCCTTTGCCATATTTAGATTTGAACGAATATTAGGTAATCAGGACAAACGTATTAATATAAAGATCAAGAGAGAAATATGTATGAACCAGTCCAAAGACATTTATTAATGTCAATTAAGTATTTACAATAACAAAAAAAAAACTCAATTTAAATTTATTTCTACTTACAGTTGGTTCCAAGCAATGTAATAAAGTTTTCGCGATAATTGATTGAGCTGTTCGTTACACCTTTAGTAAACGAATAATTACATAAAAAAGGAATAATTTCGAAATATGTTAGTATAAGTATTACTTCATTTTAATTAAAAAATATATGTTGAGAAATTAATACAGTTTCGTGCTATTTTTCTGTTGTAAACAACATGAATTGCATTAAATTATTAATTAGTAAATTGTATAATATATTTGTTTTTTATGGGCATCAGACGTTTTCCACAGGACGTTAATTATGTATGTGTGATCGCAAATCCTTACATAAAATTTCATAAATAATTCGATTCTTCAGGAATCAACAGCAATTTGCTAATTTTTCCCGGTTTGAAAATTATTTTGTTGTTGTATTTGCGTAATACTTTGTTAGCGAGATTTATGCCGTCTTTAACATTCAAGTTCATGGGCCTCCGTGGCAGTAAGAACGACGCCTGTCCGGTAAACGGAAGACGTGAGTTTGAATCTCACCAGAGGACAGCAAATTTTTCAAAAATTTTCAATATTATATGCTATATATAATAGCAGCAAAAATTAATTTTAACGTAATATATTTTATTTCAGATCTTAATATTTTATCGGATTTTGTGAAACTATACATATATAGCTGTATATTATAAACTTCGCAAATAATTTAATTATTTATTTAAAAATAGCAGTATTATTTCCAAATATTATGAAAAGTGTCCAGCCAGTAACAGAACAAGTAATAATGTGCCGTCGTTGGTTATAATTATAGGATCAATTAAAAATGTCTGTACTGGAGCAGGTCTCGAACCTGTATCTGCCGTCTCTTAGACGGCTGCCTTACTAATTAGGCCACTACGCAGTACAGTTTCGAATTTGCTTAGTGGTCCATTTGATAATGCAGTCGTCTAACAAACGGTAGAGACAGGTACGAGTTCAGCGTAGAAAAATTTAATTAATTTCTATGATTGTAATCAACAATAACACAGTAAAAAAATACTAATTTTCTTTAATTTCCCCTCGTAAAGTTCATAATTATATATTTATAAGTAATTATCAGCAGTAATGTACATTAATAACTAAACAATACATAACACAGTTTAGATGTGATTCTCTAAATACCTGTTTTCTAAAGATACTTAATTTTCTTATAATGACTTAAAAGTGATCATTACATAATTCAGTACCTATTGCAAGTAATTGTATCTATAAAATTACAATTTTCTTAAATTATACTTAACGAATACTGTTTATATTTTTGCGAACAATAGTGTATCTAAGTAGTTCTAGTACTAAATCAACTCTTTTTGAAACGTGCACAAAATACGGTATTAGACTTAAGTTATTCGGGAAGATATCCTAGGTAGGTATTCTAGAACGAACGTTGTAACAGATATTTTACAATTCAATGACCTTCAGGCAGCCTTGAGCGCCCAGACCCCTTAACTCATCTATGTATGTTGTACATACATAAATAAAAAAAAGATTAACTCAGGCGGAGGCCATAGATGTAATTTAATACCTTTGAAAATTATTAAAAAAATAACAATTGAAGTCCCAATATGATTTTTTAACAAATTTCTTTATCCCGGTTTGACATTAATTTTAAAATTTCCTTATGTATGCATATATTGACAATATGCATACATAAGTACACTGATATTGTTGCCTTGTATCACATATTTACTTTTAAGATTAATTATCCTTGGCCCAATAATATATTTTATTTTATTCTATTAGACCACACCCTTAATTTACCACATGTAAGTGTATATACAAGATACAGTTATGTAAAAGTTAATGGTTTTATACAGCGGTTTTAAAAATAAATGTTTTGAAAAATACAAAGGCAGTCAACAGTATATATTTTTTATAAATATATTTATAAAATTATTAAAGTGAAAAGTATACATTTGAAAAAGTCTTAAAAATCAAAAAGATAAATATTATCATTAATCATTAAGAACAAGAATGACATTCAATATCTTACCAATATTTATAACAAAATACTATCACAACGAAAGTAAGAGTATTTTTTGCATTCTGTATATTTTATATGTGACATACATATACAATACATCATAAAATAACAAAAGTGTCATTCTCAAAAGAAAAAAATGTTGGTAAAGACTGGAGGTTATTATGGTTTAATGATTAGAGTCTCTAAACTTGTCCTTCATAGATAATCGGTATATTTTAAATGTTCCAAAAACGACGGAGTCAATGGAAAAATGCACCACTTTCTCCATAAGGCATAAATTTATATATTACTAGTTTTTTTACAGTTGCAACCAATTCTGGCTTCTCGATTTTCAAATTTTTCTTTCATTCCATCTTCTTAGAAACCTATGACACATCGTCTTCCAATTCATATATCTGTTTTGAACACCATAAAGACAAAAAGACTAATGTGAGACAATCGCCTCCAAAGTAAGTCTGAAAAACTTTGACCAATCGCCAAAAGTATTTATATTTGAATTTCTGACTGCGTTAATTTATACCTTGAGGTTTTTAGACACAACGTACAACTCGGAAGAAGAGGAAAAGCAAAACAAATTGTCTATATTTGCATAGAATGATAAAAAAATATATTATGGCAACAAAATGAAAGCAAATTGTCTATTTAATACTAAAATAAAGTTAAATTAAAGATTCAAAAAAAAATTAAAAATGTATATTCAGTGGTATTACGTTACATATAACTCGTGTATGTACTTAATATAGAATACTGCTTGAGCATAAAATTTGTTTATGTAGAGCTTGATTCAATAAAAAAAAGAGAGTATTTGATACCTGCAAAGACCATAACATAAAAAAGTATAATAAATTCCATTCATTGAACGTACTGTATAATTTAACTTTACTCCCAAGGTAACTTATAACTGACAAAAAAATTAAGAAAAATAATTAGAGCAGATACTTATACATCCTTTTCGTATAATAAAGAAATGCCGCAAGTTATGTTAATTCTTTAGTAACATGTAACTAAACCAATTTGATTAAATATGTTACTTGTATAGATAATTCAATTTTAAACATTTTACAGTTTTAAAATTTGTTTACTACATTGATTTTTTTATTTTTCCATCTACAGTTTTTTCGGCTTTTTAAGTTGTATCTTATTTTCCAGATTATAAACAAACCATACCGTATTTTTTACGAATATACAATTTCTAAATAAAAATAAAATTCACTACACCCACAAAAATAAAATCCAGAAAAACATATTTGAAACTTTGACATTTAAAGCACGACATTCAAATTATAGAATTCGTAAGTTTTAAAATTGGAATGTATTGACAAAAAAAATTTCTAATTCTATTCTTAATTTAAATAATTTTACAGAAATTTATTTTTAGCACATGTTTTTTGTAATAAATTCTTATGAAAACGAGATGAAATATTTTTTAAATAATCTTTAAGAAAGACTATACACATCCCAACTATTAATAAAAATTTAATGGTAACATAACTTTAACGGAGGCCAATGTAATATAAATTGCTTCTGTTTCATTAGAAAACGTTTAAATATTCCATAACCTTAAAAATCAAGTTTAATTTATGAAAATTACCCGTTCTTTGAAACACAGTCAATCTAAACATAAAATTAACGTTATGAAATCATATATAGTAAAATCTTGTGCCTTACTTATTCAAATGTAATGGAAATTATAACTATCTTAGGAACAATTTTTAAAGACTCAGTCAATATCAACATATATATACACAACATATTACATACATATATTTAAATATGTAATTGGTAGACCACACATAAAATGTAAAACGAAGAAATAAAATTTATCAACTCTAACGTAAAGAATTCAATTTATAACGATAACAGAAGTGCAATAACTGTTCAACATTGTTCAAGTTTAATTGCTTGGAACATAATAAAAATGTAATGCAGTGTCTTCTATCTTGTCTATATTTCATAAAATGATATTTAAAAGCAAAGGTCTTCTAAGAAAGTTTACGCCTACGCTGCAATATTTTGTTTTGTACATATCTTTAGTATCTATGTTGTATATTAAAAATTTTACATATCGAAATAAGTTGAAAATGAAATACAATGTTTAAACGTATATTTTTAAATTTAAAACATCTTGTAGAAATTTAAATGATAAACCTATATACTGTGTATTTAATCACTATTTTCATAATAATAGAAACGTTCATAATGGTAAAGTGAGTTGATATTAAATATTTAAGGTTAGAGTTGGGAATACATTATACCACGTATCAACTATATAATAATTCAGTTTATAATGAGGTACCTAATTTACCTTTTCTTTGACAAAATCCGGATCTGTATAGATAGTCAATGTCGATTTCTTACAATCAGAAGACAAACTGCTCGTACTTATGGTGTTGTACTTCATTTTCTATCAAATTGGGCCGTTTTCTTCCCTTTAATCACATCCAAAAAGCACTACACACAAAATTAAACCACCATATAAAAAAGGCACAATTTAAAATGAATAATAAACAGTTAGCTTTTGAAACTTCTACATAGTTCTAGGGTCTGACAAGAGCTGTAACCATGAAATGAAAGAATTTTATTGTCGAGAAATATGTAGATAGCAGTACATAACACAATCATACGTTTTCTTCAGTTCTTAGGTATGTCAACGACCGTTTTGTACAAATTCAAAACAGCACGTGCTGTTACTGTCTTGATATTTCCTTTCCTGTTCTAACTTCTACAATAAAACTTTAAATTCGGTATATTTTATCGCACTCACTTTATTATTGTGTGTAAACGTCGTGTTGAAAATTAGAATTCGCGCCAATTTTATTTTGTACGGTTGTCAAAATGTTTGAATCGCGTATGTTACTTTTCCGTCTTCATATACAAATATACATTCCCAACAAAGTCGAAATGTAAAATAAGCGTTGCACAGCGAATGAATTCTATCCTAGCTGAAAGTTGTTCAGTCGTGCTGAGGACGGTTACGGCGACCCCCTCTCCGCACAGTTGTACACAGATACACACACACATATATACTATCTCACCTGACCGACTATACCCAATGCGGGCGCAAAGCAAACCAAAAAGCAAGTATGTACAGGTAAAAGCATGGATGCGCAAAGAATGTGCTAACGTAATTCCCGAATAGATTACCATTATTAGAGGCATATTGTGCTGAATGAGTTTTCTTTTAAGGTGACGGAAAATTATTTCAACATGTCGGTACTTGTTTTAAGTGCATTATGACGTTAATAAGTGGACATACCTCATTCAAAACGGTTCGTATATTGGACTTTCCCACTTTCTATAATTGGTATTATATTTAAATAGATATAAATAGTAAATATTTAAAAAAAAGTTTTCAACAAATTGTTTTCTTTTATATAAATCTTAAATAAATATAGCATTTATTTATATAGTTATAAACAATATCTTTCATTTGCAACATAAACTGTATCTTGCCGTCGTTTAAAGCTTATCATCATATTCAGTATTATATATATTCAAGATAAGTACATACACACATATTATATATTAATAAATTCAAAGATAGCATAAAATTTTCATTATTCTTTTTATTCTAAAGACGTATTCATTTGGAAATTGTATTATAGTCGGTCAAAATAAACTGGTACATGTGGGTTTTACCCCATTAGAAACGAATGTGTCAATATAAAAAATAATTTTTTTTGGCCCTTTTAGAATTCCATCAGTGGTCAGAAAAATATAGGATGTTTACGACGGCGGTATCCCAGAAGAACCAACCATTTGCAAGTAATATGCTAAATTTAGAGCTACTTATTTAGGCTTCGACGACCACATATTCAGAAACACCATCCACTTATAATTAATGTAAAATAAAAGCTTTAGTTGAAAACAACCACCGCTACACTACAAGACAGATAGCAGAAGTACTGAACATATGAAACAACCATATCCATTTGTAGAAGCTTGAGTACGTAAACCGATAAGATGTTTTGGTTTGTGATGCTTTAAAAAAATGTAATGGATATGTCATATCTTTATAAATGCAATTATAATGACTCATTTTGTGTGATGATGAAAAATAGATTATTTACAATAATATTGAAAGCAAAATATCGTAGATATGAAAAACTATCCAAAGACAAATGTACACCCAAAGATGCTTTTTGTTTAGTGGGATTGAAAAGGAATTCTACGAATTTCTTGGCTTTAACGAAACTAGTAATTCATATAAGTTTTTTTGGCAACGCAATTAACTAAATTTGGCAATTAATAAAAAACGAACAGAACTGTATATTAATTAATTAGTTATTAAAAAGGTATTGCCTTTCATTGTGAGAAATTATTTACGCTTCTTTGCAAACACCCGCGATATTCCATTGGACTTTCCGATTTGTTTCATTCATTACAAAATCTCTTAATCGCAAACATTTAAATAATGCAGAGGTACGGAAAATGTATTTGGAAGAATTTTTGTGAAGAAAACATGTTTTGGATAAGCGAAATTTTCAAACTCAATAAATAGATGGTTAATAATTACCAAGAATTATTATGTTTACATTATTGATTAAAATTTTCTGTAAAAATCGTTACGAATTTTCCAAACAACTTGGTACGTTGAATGAAATATTGCGGATCTGGTTTATACAGTTCCCCTGTATCTAAACAATTTCATAGTGATCTGCGTATAAAATCAGTCATTTAAATTAAGTCAGCAATTATTTTAAATTCATTACGTTTATTAAATAAACATTTACTAAATTATACTCATCTTTATTTATAAAATTATTCTCGGTCAAAATATGTTACTAAGCGATATAGGCTGTAAGCAAAATGACAAAGCACTGCGGTTTCTACAATGTTACGTTACAGCACTGATACACCGCAAAACAATCTAGGTTAAGATAATTCTATATCTCAATAATTGACTAAGTTATTTCGAACGAACCTTTAATAACTTATTTATCACTTTGTTTAATGTAATACAGGTATATATTCAATACTATACGTAAATATATTAATGTATATATGTATCCGTTAAGTAAAATATTCAGAATACCGATACGTATAAGTAACTTATAGCAGAACGTTTTGGAAATACCGAAAATAAAAATATTTCGTTGTACTATATTAACAAATACGTTATTAAATTGTATGAAAGGAGGAACTTTCACCTGTGATTGGATATACTGAAATTATGAAATTGATATTATGTATGCGTAGGTTAATGAATACAAGATTTGCGGACGTCATCAAATACTGGACATTAAGGATGATCCCTCACTTTTATTAT
Source organism: Dermolepida albohirtum (assembly GCA_031893035.1). Classification (NCBI taxonomy): domain Eukaryota; kingdom Metazoa; phylum Arthropoda; class Insecta; order Coleoptera; family Scarabaeidae; genus Dermolepida; species Dermolepida albohirtum. The sequence continues at coordinate 478,094 of JAVIWB010006200.1, read as the reverse complement.
TTTGATGAGGTGTAAACTCTTGTATTTAATAGTAATAATGGTAATAATAATTAATTAATTACATTATACAGCGTGTTTCAAAAAGAATATACGTATTACAAAGTATTATTTTGTCCAAACTATCGATCGCTGCGCCTCGGCTCGGCTATTGGAAAAACGAATACATAGTCTAGTTTATTTAATAGCCGCTAGACGTCAGTTGTCAGAAATCATTTTGTGTTCTCGAGTTTGCGAAGTGCAATTCCGTGATTACAGTGCAAAGACGTTTCAGGTTGAGCTACCAAATTGATCTTCCGAATGGGTGGAACATTCGCAGATGGTATCGACAGTTTGTAGATACAGGACGTGTATGTAAAGGAAAGAGTCCTGGTCGCCCTCGTGTTTCTGAAGAAAATAGGCCCGAATTCAAACTGCTTTCCAACGTAATCCTTCGTCGTACCAGTCGGGAGTTACAACTGCCTACAACAACAATTTGGCGTGTTTTGAGACGTGGGTTGGTTATGAAGCCGTAAAAGTTACAGTTGTTGCAAGCTCTGCGTCCTGATGACAAATGGAAACGTGTGGCATTTTGTAACGAGGTTCATGATGCTATTGACAATGATAACACTTTCGCACAACGCATCGTGTTCAGTGATGAAGCGACTTTCCATGTTAGTAGTCTGGTAAACAAACACAATGTTCGAATTTGGGGTCTACAGAACCCACATGCTGCCATTGAACATGTACGAGATTCGCCTAAAATCAATGTGTTTTGTGCGATATCCCGATCATCTGTTTACGGTCCATTCTTCTTTGATGAACACACGGTTAAGGGTCAGCAGTATCTCGCTATGTTACAAAACTGGTTGTTTCCGAGACTGCACGAAGATAACTTCATTTTTCAACAAAACGGGGCACCCCCTCACTGGAGTCGCCAATTGCGTGAATATCAGAATGAAACTCTACCGAACCGTTGGATTGGTCGTCCAGGAGCTGGCGACTTGGCATGTCTCAGCTGGGCTCCACGGTCACCAGATTTGACACCCTGTGACTTCTTCCTGTGGGGTTTCGTTAAAGACAATGTTTATGTATCACCGCTCCCACAGAACCTGGAAAAGTTGAAAAACCGGATCCGTACTGCCATAACGTCTGTGACGGAGGACATGCTTGCCCGAGTATGGGAGGAATTTGAGTATCGATGTGATATTGTTCGTGTCGCTGATGGATATTGAACATCTGTAATCTGAACTTGAGAGGTTCGCAAATATGTGTGTAAAGTTTCATATTCGTATGTTTTAAAGTTTAATAAATATATCCATTCAAAATAGGTATATTCTTTTTGAAACACACTGTATTATGTCCATAAAAGATTTTGCCAAGTTACAATTGCGTACCTCTACATCTACAATATACAGAAAATTCATGAATACAGACGTCAGTGCATGTTGTGTTTGTAAACCATAGACTGTTGTCCATAAAATTCATTTCAAAAACTTTTCGTTGTATTAATTTTTAAGGGAAGCAATGCTTAGTTACGAGGGATATTTTATGTAATGTTTTATTATCAGCGTTAGAAAATGGTTTGCGAGGTTTAAGGAAAGTGATTTCAATTTAGAAGGTGAATCTCATTCGACTTTAGATACTTGAAAATGATATTTTGCAACCAAAATTGGAACAACATATTCAACATCAATGACTCTTGAAGGAGTGTTGAATATATTATTTCATTAGGCAATTTTTAGATTTGCTTTGAAATATAACAGGTGATTACCCAATGTATTAACTAGTAGATCGTATTGAAATTTATTCACAACTGTTAGTATTGAATGAAAATAATTCATTTTTAAATCGTTTTATTATAAAAGAGGAAAATACGTTCACAATAGTAATTCTGTAAGAAAGAGTACGCAATCAAACAGCAATTTCAAAACTGAATTTACGTCAAAAGAAAAGAGTGTGCTGCATATTTGGTAGGATATACAAGGTCCCGTAAATGCATTTAATCACTAAGGTTGATATATAACCCCTTTCCACATCTTTTGTAATTCTGTATACGCATTTCGACAACCAAGTTGTCATCATCAGCAGATTATTTATTAATGTGTACTGAAAATTTATTTATTGTACCAATACAATAGTGTAAAATAAACATAAAATAGTTACATTTTTCTTATATAAAAACTTTATCATTAATTATTATTAAATTTTGCTCTCATCAATGTGCCCACCTTTATTTTTGATAATTGCGGCACATAACCGTGGCATCCTTTCAATTAATTTTTGCAGTGTATCTTCTGTAATTTGTGCCCAGGCATCTTGAAGTCGTTCCCACAGTACAGTGGTGGATGGTAGAGCACGTTCTCGAACCTTCCGGCCCAATTCTTCCCAAAGAAGCTCTATTGGGTTCAGATCAGGACTTTGAGCTGGCCATACCATTATAGAGATTTGTCCTTGCTCTTCTAGTTGACGCAAGTAATCGCCACACATTCTAGAAGTGTGTTTCGGATCGTTGTCCTGTTGAAATACAAAGTTTTCGCTAAGAATCCTTAGTACTGAAGGAACAGCGTTATTTTCTAAAATTTCCTTGTAGCCTTCTTTTCTTAGGATTCCCTCAATTTTGAAGAGATCGCCTACAGATCTTCCACCAAAACACCCCCAAATCATTACTGAACCTCCTCAATGTTTTACGGTAGGCGCAATACATTCTGGTAGTAGTCTTTCTCCTGCGGATCTTCTTACGAATATTCCCTTTTACTACCGAAAAGTTCAATCTTCGATTCGTCTGTCCACAACACATTATTCCACTGATCAATCGTCCAATTCTTATGTTCTTTAGCCCAATTTAGTCGTTTTATCTTGTTTTGCTTTCGTAGTAGTGGTTTTCGCAGAGCAATTCTTCCGTATAAACCCGCTTGCCTTAACCTTCTCTGTACCGTGGACACACTAATTGGTTTAGCACGCGCTCTATTCATTTCAGCAGCAATTTCTGGTGCTGTTTTTCGTCTATCGCGTCTACTTATCCGTATTAGATGCCGGTCATCTGCAGATGTCGTCGCTCTGCGTCGTCGAGATCTTCTTTTGTTGGAAAATGTACCACTTTCTTCAAATTTTTTAACGTTATAATCAACGGTTCTGCGATTTAATCGTAATTCTTTTGCAATTTCGCGATTACTTTTACCCGTACGATGATAAGCAATTATCATAGCACGCACTTCAACAGATAATTCCTTCGTCTTCGGCATTGCATTAAAATATTCACAATAACTCTCGATTTCACTGTTTTCGCAACAAAAGATGAACGATGACTGACATAAAATTTATTTTCCTTTTTGAAGAACACATCCTAATATTGTAATTAGTTAGTACAATAACACAATATTGGTAATACCTTTCGGAAATGCAGGTAAAACTGTTAATACTGTAGGAATTAGCCTATGTAATATTTATGGTATTTTTCCAATTTATGACACCTTTTCGATATATCATAAACAATTTAAGATTTTCGTAGAAATTCATATGGAATTACTTCCACTAATAATATTGTTGAATAATTATAATACAGATTTTTCGGTAGATAATCCCTATTTCAGGAAACACATAAAATTGGGGTGGGCAAATAAATATGACCGGTAGTGTAGATAAGTGATTCACTTAAAAAAAGTGAATAAAGAAAGTAAGGACAAATAACGGACTGATTACTGCAAAACAATTAAAAAAATCATGAAAGAAGAAAAATGTACTTTAGCACCGCGAGAGTCACCGGTGATCCCAAGTAATAAAATAAGCGCCTTACACATGCTTACACATTTTAACTTATCAATTCTAAATTTCAATTTAACAATATGAAACGCATGCTAACAAATTCATGTTGGTTCCACGGGTAAACCATGTAAAATTAGCGTGGCATTATTCAATATGTCAAGGAACATACCAAATTGTACATGTAAAGAAAGGGAATTTTTAAAACGGGTACATGGAAGATGCTTGAAGAGCTTTTAATATTTGTCTTTAAAATAATAAATTTATTTCTACAATTGAAAAGTAGTAAAACAATCTTCTGAAATAAGTGAATAAAATAAATCATATTTCATTTTATGAATATTAAATACATTGTGTTTAAAAATGTTTGATCTCAATTCACGAAAAATGTAGAATAAGTGTTAAATTAGTATTCTATACATACATTATTTCATTGTTAATATTTTCCATTCAAACTATAATTTAAGTTACATAAAATAAAATCAGTATGATTATATGCTGATACAAACATACATAAACCACAATGCGTCACGTCTTGCGAAAGAAAATGAAGCGATGTAACGTCATCAATGCGTTATTCGGTAAACAATCGCTGTCACCAAAAACGTCGAACAATATCATGTAAGACATTTTATTGTATTGTTCAGTTATCGCTTTTGACCGCTAGCTCAGAGATACCGTTGCGATTTTGTGATATTGACAAAAAAAATTAACTGGCCTGCCAATGATCTCACGACAGTGTAGTATTCGATCTAGTTTATGTTAATGTTTGTCTAAGGCAACGGAAAAAATCTTTTATTGAACATCTGCTTACATATTAACACACCTGGCCTTATGTTTTTGAAGTATGCCAGGATGTGAAATATGAGGGTACTGCATAATACGGAACTCCCCTAATGTAGACAGAATTCATTATGACTTCGAGCGAAAAAATAAATATGGAGTTTATGGAAAAAATAGCGTTTAATTCTTTACGGAAAATATAAATACTTTTATTATTTTAAATAAGTTGTGATGTTAGTTGTATATGTTGTTTAGGATATATCATTCTTTGAGTGTTACTCGAAATAGAGAATTAAATTTCGTTTTGTACCGTTGTAATTACACCGTTTTACTAAAAAGTCCAAGTGAGACTTGGAGAGTCGATGGTTAAAATTCTACGTCAGTATGTGATATTTGTGAATAGAATAACTAAAAAAAAGTTTTTAAACTGTTGAAATTTATATGCTCAAACATAATCCGTTAAACTGCTATTTCAATTACGCATCGCTTACTATTTGTATGGTCGTTTTTTAGTTTTAGAAATCTAAACATACCAGTTTTGCTTAAGTTTAATAATAATTTTACACTTATTACTTACTACTCTAAACTCTGAAGTATTCACATAATTTTAAGCAACTTTAGAGAAGTAAGCCACTTGTAAAATACTAAATTTGCATATACGATGATCCCTTTGTTCCACCCCTGACCAATTTTGCAAATATTTTACTTTTATTTTTCTATATAGTCTAAATTAAAGTTAACAGATTTTTCCCATCGATGTTCTAGCATTTCTAATGCTTCCCGAAAAAAAAATTGTTCAACCTCTGCGAACCACTGATTTACCGCAGATATCACATCATTATTTAATGGAAATCGTTTACTACGCAAGTGTTCTTTAAGTTTTGGAAACAGTTGGTAATCGCTGGGGGCCGAATATGGCGGATGTTCAACTAATATCCTGATGCAAGAGAATACCTTTACGCAACTTCCCCCGACGTTTGTCTTTTATCGCGTCACGTAATTTGGGAATTAAATTCGCATAATAAGCACCTGTAATTATGGCCCCCTTCTGCGGGACATTTACTAAAATTACGTCCTCAGCATCCAAAATACAGATAGCATGACCTTCCCTGCTGAAGGTTGTATTTTGAATTGTCTCGGCTGTGGTGAACCTCGATTTGTCCACTCCTTACTTTGTATTTTGGTCTCTACATTATAATGATGAATCCAAGACTCATCCACTGTCACAAATCTTGCAAGAAAATTTTCTTTCTCGTGTCTATACCAGGTTAAAAGACGACTGCAAATATCTTTTAGAGTCCTTGTGTGCATCTGTTAACATTCGTGGTACACATCTTGCAGACAATTTCTTCATGTTCGGCAGTAATTATATTACATACCACATAGTATGAGAGACTAGTATCTTCAACTAGTTGTCTAATAGTCACACATCGATCTTACAGCACGAGATCATGGATCTTTTTAATATTTTCTTGGGTAGTGATGGTTATGAACGCTCCACCTGGATGTTCGTCTATACACGACTGCCACCGCTCGTTGCTCGACACGATCCATTTTGATACTGATATGTGACTCTCGACCTCGAGCGTCTACTCTAGGCATACTTTAATAGGTTCAGGCTTGTAAGTTTGTAGCGCGTCTATATATAGCGGGTTGCAATACGTCGTGAAGATAATTGTTTTGGTTTATAAATGGGTCAAGGGCGGTCCAAAGAGATAAGCCCTCGTACAACGTTAACGGCAGTACACAAAAATTATATTTACGATAGTTTCTCTAGATTACGTAGTTGACGTATTTTAAGTAGTTTAGAATATACCAGAACAATTTCTTTATTGTTCTGTTCTATAAAACACAATCATCAAGTTTTTAGTAAACGAAAATGTGACACTAACTGATGTTTGAGTAATATTCAGAAAACAATTTACAAGAAAGTTTCTTGCAACTAGTATCGGTTGCATAAGAAAAATTATTTCTGATGAACTTGTTTGAAAAAATGTACTGGTTTAATTCTGTGTTACTACAATTTACTCAAGTTCACATTAACATGTAATAGAACTTGGATGTATCATTTTATTTTATAAAAAAAACGTCATTGAATGCTTTGCTACTCCCAACATCCAAAAAAAAAACAAAAACACATACTGTCTACTTAAAATATAGTGTTGATTGTCTTTCTTCTATATGTATAGGTTTACTTTGAACTGAAAATTATAAATATGCTTAAACAATATTACAAAATGAAATAAAACGCGCGTATTGAAGTAAGAAACAAACTCAATAAAAATTGCTAGACCTTTTCAAAACAATTTTAGAGCTTCACACAATAAAATAGACACCGCAGACAAATACACATATTTCAGGCTGAAAGAGTTGTTTGTGTAGACAGCCGCAAACATGTTACTGCTTATTTATTCACCTCTTACATACTCATCTTCTTCATAGTTTCAATATTTCTGCACAAATTTCAGGATTATTCTTTAACTTTTTAAGAAAATTGTGATACTTGTGATTACTTGAAAAACTGGTAAATATAGATGAATGAACGTAGTAAATAAACATTTTTTCAAGGCACAAATGTTTGTTGAATTTATGTTTATCTTAAATACGTTTTTATAAAATGTAATATACTCATGAAAAATTATTAATATATAATTTAACATGATCCTGCCAGTCCATATCAATCTTCAAAAATGCCATAAGTTGTTTCAGAGGCGATTAAAATCTTATTGCTCACTCACTTAATCGTTTGTAACATCAGTGCAAGTCAGTGTATACAAATATAATAATTTAACAAAGACACGTAGTAGTAAACAGTAATATTTATAATTTCGCAATAAAAAATGAGTTTTGTGTAATTAGAACATCGCAGTGACATCAAATTGTGGACAGAATTCTTCTAAAGCTATTCACGAAAGTGAAATTTCGGTCAGAACAGTTTCGGTGGTGTCCTCAATCCATTAAAGATAACATATCACTTTTTGGAACCAAGCAGAAGTTATTTTGTTAAACAGAGGCCAAAGAGGACTATAATAACAGCTACCTACAGTAATACGCTAATAAAATTACGCGTGGCTATTGACAAAAAACGACTTTGTTTGAGTCATAAAGAAGCCCTCCTTCTTTATGATACCGCGCAAGTTCACAAGGCAACCAAATTCCAACACGTCCTCCCCAAGTGTAACTTCTTTGAGTTGGGCCACTCACTATTTAGTCCGGATTTGGCACCATACGACTTTTTTTATTTAGAACATTGAGAAAGCATCTTAAAGGCACAAGTGCGTTGAAGTTTAAGGAAATTACGTTGAAAAATAAAATCAAAAAGTCATAAATCTTTTGTTTCATTGTTAAATAGAAAACTTTTCAAGTTTCCTTCGTAGAAACAATTACTTAATAGAATATTTATTAAGTTAAACGACATTTGTAATAATGTATTGGTATAAAGTATGTAAACACTATACAAATATTGTATATATTAGAATCATTGTGAAATTTTATTTCTATCTATGTTTTAAATAATTTATATTTATGTGAAAATGTTTTGAATCATTAAAAAAATACACATCGTACTTACCTATAAAATTATTTGTATACAATATTACACATAAATGTGCAAGAGAATAAATATTGTTTTGAAAATTAATACTGTTATTGTATTATTTTCTAATTTATTTTTTATCCTTGTATTACTAATTTAATTTACTTTTGAAAAAAACTTAGATGATGTACTTTTCTTAATAAAAAATATAACCAAAAGCTCATATGTCTTTTGTCGACTTTAAATTTATTACTAGAGTGTAATATTGGTTGCATAACATAAAATATGAACATTCTCATTTATATGTACTGGCACGACATTCATCAAATATCTATCTTCTTGTAATGAATAACGTTAGCTGCGTATGTTAATTCATTAATGTATATTTTAATTGTATATTCTAGAATTATTTTTTTGCAATCATTGATGAAGTAAATAAAGACATTCAATTCAAGTTATTGCTTTATGGGCATACTTAAAAGCTGCAGTTTTAATACATAATTGTTGTTTATTTCCAACATTTATTAGCGGAAACATTGATAAAGTTAATGACAATAAATTGTTAACGCACGATGAAAATTAATATCACATTCATTGAGAGGTCGTTGGCAAGCGATATACTTGTTCTAATGTAGGTAATTAAATTACATCTAGAAAAATTACGTCGCAGTAATAACACCACACATAGTTAATGTCTGCATTATCTATTTTTCACATATGCGTTAATGGTAATTTCTACTTAATGCTAAATTGCCCAAAATTGGATTATTCAGAATAGTTATTTGTTTCTTTAACTGGTATTGGACACTTTATTTATGGTGATTTTGATGGAGCCTGTGGTTGGTTAACTTAATCACTAAAGATTGATATATAACCCCTTTTCACATTAATTTTCGTAATTCTGTATACGTATTTCGCAACTAGGTTGTCATCATCAGCAGATAATTAAGCAGTGTCGCACCTGGGGAACTACAGCAAGAAATACCCGTACGAAAAAACTAATTCCGCACACGATACGTACCGTTGACTTTTCAACTTGCTTAATTATCTGCTGATGATGACGACTTAGATGTCGAAATACGTATATAGAATTACGAAAATTAATGTGGAAAGGGGTTATATATCAATCTTTAGTGATTAACTTTATTTATGTTTAAATTATATGAATTATTATTAAATTAATATTAAACGAATTATACTGTTCAAATAGTATTTGCCTGTGGACTAGAATTCATGTATGTAATAGATCCATACTGTATTTTCTTAAATGTCATGAAGTACAATTTATTTGACGTAAGTCAAGTTTGAGTTAAGTTATTTTTGAATAAAATGCTTACTCAAGAACAAAAACTATTATTTTCGCAATAAAAATGGAAATTGGTATTATTCTATGAACGATTGTACAAAAGAATTTCGAAAAAATTTCCAAATTTCCTGGTTGCGAACAGTAACATTTTTCCATATTTTCAAAAAACAGGTGTTGTAAATCACCTACCTAAACGGTAAGGCCTTGTCGTAAAAATGAAAATATTGTCGAACTAGCATGAAACATAGCTCACGAAAGTCTGGTTAATTCTATAGAGCCTATCTCAATAATTAAATTTATTTAAAGGATCGACGCAAACTGTTCGTAAATGGGACTTTCAAGTATTACCTTACAAATTATAAATATATCATGAACGGTTTTTACTAAATTATGTAACGAGAGTTACATATTGCCATAGGTTTAATAATAGTATTAATTATGATAATACTACTTTTGAAGAAAGTATTTTGTACTGATGAAGTATGATTTCTTTTAAATAGATATGTCAATTCTCAAAACGTGCGCTTATGAAGCACTAAGAATCTTTATTTTCGCGAAACTGCCTTATATCCTTTAAAAATTTAAATGTAAGTAGCTATGTCCAGAAGGAAAATCACTGTATTGACTCAATACTTTTTGAGGGAAATATTAACGGAGAACTTTATTGCAACAATATCCTTGAACCGTTTATATCATGACGAACTTCAAACTGGCTGTTTCCAAGATTCCGCTAGACCACGTGTTACACAAACTACTGTGGACTATCAGCGAACATTTTTCGATAACAGACTTGTCAGTAACAATCTATTTCTTTCAAAATTGTGCGATTTAACATCTTTAGATTAATTTGTGTTTTCTTATTTAAAAAAATTCAATTTTTAAAACTCCAGTTCGCAACACAGACAATTTGCACGACAACATTCCGGGACAATGTCGACGAATTAACGAAGATATGCTGACTCATGTCTTCCATTGTCAATATTTTCAACATCTGCTGTGATAAATTTAGTAAAACATATTGTCCTCGTACATTTTATTAATTTATTCAATTGATTAATTATACTACAATTAATGTTAATTTTCTGAGCGACTTTGAATGACATCTTATTTAGATTTAAGTGCGTTTTGCAGTTCTTAGCTGCCTAGGATTTAAGGACTTTACAAAAACCTGTAATAAGTACAACGTATATTATTTTAACTTTTAATTTTGGATTCCCATAAGTACAAATTATACTTTTCACAAATTTTTTCCTTTTTCCCGTGCCTTTTTACATAAAATTTTGTATTAATCTTAAAAATTATAATTTATTAAAAAATTCTTTTGTTCAAAATTGTCATCCTTGTCATTTTGTTATAAAAATTTAACGGACGTAGCCGCGCCAAATTTAGAAATTAACAAATTAAAGTTTTTATTCGGAATTTATCGCTAAAATGTCTGTTGAACTAATTTCTACACCGAATCCCCACTATATTCCCGGGTAAATGTTAAAAACACGAAATCATAAAAATAATAACCTTTTACTTTTAGATACACAGGATTTTGCCCACAATACAAGTACAGAATTGGAGATACGTATGGATCGCAAACCCATAAACTTTTATTAGACCCGACAGTTAGTCATGCCGAAAAATTAGTGTTATCTGATAGAACTATTGATGATTACCAAGTAAAAACTTAACTTTTTATGTCAATAGTCCTACAAATATTTTTAAATAGGTTTCCAGACCTCCACAAAGAGATATCGATATAGTAAACGCTCGTTTCAAGAGAGGTGACGCAATTTACAAACATCCCTCAGTGCCTGGATATGAAGGTATTAAGTAGTTAGTTATTTATTTAATTCACTTTTATGTAATCAAAGTATTAATTATTGGAGATAAATATGGTTTAACTAATCCTCAAAAAGTCCTATTTGTTCAATTTTAAATATGTGGATCATATTTTCCACATTTTCTTCAAAACTATATAAATAATTTATGGAAATTCGGGAAATATATTTTAAATTTATATGGCGAATCGTTTCTCTTTTCTGTTCGTTCTTACTAGGTTTCGTACCAAGACTAAATGGTTTATTCGGCCAAAGATACTCGGTCCAAGCCACTGAAGCTCTTTCCGAGTTTGAACAACTTCAAGATAAAGATAAAGCCGCATTAAATCAGTTAGTAAGACAAGGGGCGCTGCAAGACGGTAAATGGAATCCGAAAACTCTTCAAGATAGAGAGGTACATGATGATTGACTTAAATTTGTCTTTAAAAAGTTTATTTTAATTTTAGATTGTAAAATCAGAATTTAAATTGCCACTTTTGGCAGTCAGACCGGAATGTGCCGGTGTGTTAAGAAATTTGCCTGTAGACGAGCCTCCGCTAACACCTCCGGACCATTCTGCTAGCCCTTACTTTATGGACAATACAGATCCGGAAAAATATTTAAAAGAAGGTACAAATTATAAGCTGATCCAATCAATAAGTAAGAATAAATTAAATTAGATATTTATGGAAATAGAAAATATAAATTTGGGTTGTCTCTTCTATCTGTAATTTAACAGTGAGTTATACTTTTTATAGATTTTGTAGAATAACCATTGATTAATTAGCTTATCTTCTAATTGTTTACATTATTATCAAGTTAAAGTCGTTCTCAGTAATTCTAGAACTTATCTCCTGGAAACAAAATGTGAGAGAATTTTACATTATACCAATTTTGGCTATACATTAACAACTATGCATTTTATTTTTAAGAATTCTTTTGAATCCTAATAATATTGTTGAACAAAAACACAGATCATATTTTTATCAAATCAACAATATTTTTTAATAATTAGGTATCATATATGCAAATATTTTAAGTGTATAGTTTGTTAACTTATTTTATTAAAAATAAATCGCACGTGATGCTTTTTTATTCTCTCCTATTGTTGACACGCGTGAATAGGTGTTTTCGAAGTTCCAACCCAAGAAAGGTCTTTTTTTGTGGATGTTTTCCCTTTTATATTTCAATCCCCCGCCACAGAACACCAATAATTAAAGTCCATGAGGAGAAGACGATTTCACATTTCGGTGATATTTTTGATTTACCTAATCCTAAATATAAAACGTTTAAAAAGCTATTTAAACACACACTGGCTTTTAAACATAGCAAACATTGTGAAACTCAATGCAACTTTGGCAAGTGTCAATTTTGTCAAAATCAGTCATGTCAAATATTGTTAATCATCACTAAAAATGTACGAGAAACTTTATAATTCTTTTGCGCAGCAACAAAAATACAGTAAGTGTTTCGTAAAAGAGGAAGAACTTGAAAAATTAGTGATTTATACTAATTTTTTTTCTATTCACAGGTTTTACTGGTCATGTTCCCTTCGGTTACGCGTCGTTCGGTAAAACTAATCAGGCGATGACTAATAGTGCTCTCTGCGATTTCACATCCAATTATCGTAAGAGATTAAGTACGGAGTGGGCTCCAGTTTCCGTTAGCAGACCCGACCCACCATTGCTCATTCAACCTTCTGAAATCTACCATAGACACATTGGTCAGTTACCTAATTACGCCGGACATATACCTGGAGCTATATTCAGGTAAAATACTAATTTCCCCTAAAATATCTGTTTTGTTCTAAAAATAAAATAAGAGAACCAACATAGTGATATAAAGTGCACTGAAGTTCCCAAATCTCTTACTTTATTTTGAAAGAGTGTTCACCCTAGATATTCGAAACTGTCACCCACCGCTTAATATACAATCGTGGCCATATTTATTAGACACTCGGCGTTTTACGGGCTTTTGGGGAAAGTATTGCAAATAAATAACTACATATGTAAAAAAGCTTTTAACTACAATTTATTAATACTTTCAATATTTTGTGAATCCACGACGTGTCTGTATTACAGCACGGATCCTGCGTGGCATGCTGGATACAAGATTTTTGCACAGTTGTACTGAATTTGTCGCCCATTCTTCCAACATTTTATCCTTTAATTTTATTTTGGATGCCGGCCAGTCTAATACGAGCACGTCATTTTCAGCGAACCAACGCATCACCTCGCGTGATTTGTGGCAAGGTGCATTTTCCTATTGAATGTAGTATTTTGGATCGTCTCCATCAAATAATTTAATGCAACGGTTCTAGAACATCCTCCAACATGCTGAGATATCGCCGACCATTTATAATGCTGTCGCACACAAACACCTCTCTCAACGCCTGAGGCGGACCTGAATCTCCATATCAGACTACCTTCATCAAATTTCGTCGTTGGCACAAGGCAATCAGGATGATAGGCTTCCGTTTTTTTTGCATCGTACGTACTTTGCATCAGATTGGAAGAAAAGCTGTATTAAACACGCCAAAGTTACTTTACTGTTTCATGAATAATATCATATCTCCCTCTCTCGACCAATACATAAATGTATTGACCGACAAAGCAAGAACGCTTCTATCTTACAGATCGGAGACTATGTTTCCAGTGTATAATAGACAGAAACTTACATCTAGGCTTTATGCCAATTAAAGAATGTTAAAAAGGAATCATTCTATTATTAATAACACCCTATCAACTACATATGTTTCATCGAATTCACGAATCGTCAGGTTGATTTGTGTTATTAATGAACGATTCCTTCAGAGTGCTTATCATATCATTTCGATACAGAAAATAATGAATAATATCATATCTCCCTCTCTCGACCAATACATAAATGTATTGACCGACAAAGCAAGAACGCTTCTATCTTACAGATCGGAGACTATGTTTGCAGTGTATAATAGACAGAAACTTACATCTAGGCTTTATGCCAATTAAAGAATGTTAAAAAGGAATCATTCTATTATTAATAACACCCTATCAACTACATATGTTTCATCGAATTCACGAATCGTCAGGTTGATTTGTGTTATTAATGAACGATTCCTTCAGAGTGCTTATCATATCATTTCGATACAGAAAATAATGAATAATATCATATCTCCCTCTCTCGACCAATACATAAATGTATTGACCGACAAAGCAAGAACGCTTCTATCTTACAGATCGGAGACTATGTTTCCAGTGTATAATAGACAGAAACTTACATCTAGGCTTTATGCCAATTAAAGAATGTTAAAAAGGAATCATTCTATTATTAATAACACCCTATCAACTACATATGTTTCATCGAATTCACGAATCGTCAGGTTGATTTGTGTTATTAATGAACGATTCCTTCAGAGTGCTTATCATATCATTTCGATACAGAAAATAATGAATAATATCATATCTCCCTCTCTCGACCAATACATAAATGTATTGACCGACAAAGCAAGAACGCTTCTATCTTACAGATCGGAGACTATGTTTCCAGTGTATAATAGACAGAAACTTACATCTAGGCTTTATGCCAATTAAACAATGTTAAAAAGTTTCAGTTGATTTCTGCTGTATTAAAGTACGTCGACTTTAATATCAATATCGCTAATACAAACATCAACATTATTCACAACATACCTGTATGTTGGATTCGTCGAACCACATCACCTTTTCCCAATCATGCACCGTTCAGTGCTCCTATCTTTTCGCCCATGCTAAACGCTTCCTTTTGCGCTCCTGAGAGTGGTACGATTTGTGTAGGGGCTTACAGCCGCTCAGGCCTAGTTCTGTAAGACGTCTACTGACTTGCAAGCTGTTGCCAAGTTCTCTTGCGATTTCGCAAGCACATTCTTTCTAAGGTTCGATCATCCTTTACGTTGTCTTGCGTTTTCGACCGCTCTTCGATCTATTCTTGTATGAGCTGATTTCCCTATGTTCAATTGTAATTCGGATGGCGCATCTCGAACATTTCATTTGTTTAGCGATTACGGAAAACGACATTCCTTGCGTTGTAAGTAGAATTATCTGATCACGGTCCGCTTCTGTTAATTCGCGCGTCATTATTTGATAGTCTATATCAGAATAATGGAAAAAAATCACACAAAATGTCCCTTTCTTTTACTCTACAACCGCACCCTACTGCAGTTGTGCAAGAAATAAATATAAAAACAGGCCACTCTTATAATTACACCACTGTCCCCTAACAATGACTAATATTGAATCATAAAAATATTGTTATTCTGGTGTCATCTACATTTACTACCTGTCCCGCCGGTTACAATAGCATCTAGTTTTACCAAGGGTGTCTAATACATATGGCCACGATAGTAGTGGCTTCGTAAACGTACGCGTTTTTCATAAAATAACGTTTCGGTTATGGATACTACAAAATGTCAAGTAATAGAATTCAGTTAAAACTTTAGAACTTTTTTTAAGAAATTAAGAAAAAACATTGCGCTCTACAATGGGCACTATATATTTTTTGTATGTGATAAAAGCAGCAACTGTATACTCACTATATATATTTTGACAGTCATTTATTAATTTTTTCAATATTTTCGTTCAAAAATAAACTAAATAATTGAGTACTTCCTTATTTTTTATACGAATTTTCTTTATTTCTTTTGGTATTTAATTTTTTATTTATCTTATTATAATTTCAATTTTCAGATTTGGTAAAACATACGGAAACGATTCTAGAGATGCAAAACGATGGTTACGCGGCGACTTTAGCACATAATAAATTTGAAAATGAGAAATAAAAGATATGTATATACGAAAATATAACTTCTATATTTTTGTTCAAATTAAACAGATAAGAATAATCATTTTAAAATTCTTTAGTTAGTTGCAGATTCTTGTTTCTTGGAATTCTTCCAATTTTTCAAAATATCAGCAGCTTTTTGCAAATTTTCATCTTTCTGCGGAGCAAAAATAAAATTTAATAATAATAGTTTTAAGTTTTCTTTTATTTTTGTTACAAATACTCACCTTAATAAAGCAATACCTCACATAGTTTTCGGCTAAATGCTTATTGCCTTCGCTGTAGAAAGCTGTTGGGGGAATGCCTTGCAATCCTACGTTTTTGGTCATCCATTTCGTGAAACGATAGTCTTTGTATTGGTCATTTTCAGATGCCAAATCAACTTTTGATGCTAAGAAAGTCAAAAAGTATAAATTGTTTTTAGATCAATTTGATAACTTTGATTGAATATTTAAATTTGGTAGTTTATACTCATTACATACAAAACAAAATATGTCTAAAGAATTTTAAATACCTAAAGGAGACCAATCAGCTACCATAAAATATCCACCTTCAGGGACCGTGGGTACCATACCGACGTCACTCAAGAACCTAGCCATGTAATCCCGTTTAGACACTAGCTCCCGTGGTAAGGATATGAAATAACAATCGTCTTGACCTAATCTGGTCAATTCCTTTTCAAATCCCAATGCGATAGCCTCTTGGATCGGAGTTGAACATGTGTAAACGCAGTTCTGGTGTACGACTTGTAGATTACGCATAAGATTTGCCGGTCCGTAAGCCCATCCAATTTTCCATCCTGTCACACTGAAAGTTTTTCCTGCTGATCCGATAGTTATGGTGCGTTCCCACATTCCAGGCAGAGTAGCTGTTAAAAAAGAGAAAACCTATTAGATTAAAGAATAAATACTTAACATAATGAATTAATACACAAATATTAATGTAAATGTAAATAAAATAATGAAAAATAATGTTAGTTAGAATGAATGAGCACAAAATTTTATTTCACTTTGTATTGCTCTAAGATTCCAAGTCAAAAGTATTGTTACCAAAGCTAGTGGAGCTTGAGTTACTTAACCTTAGTTTTCTTTAAACTTAAGTTGGGGCATTGCAACATTGTAATTAAAAGCTGACAATTGCGTTTAATCTAGAAGCAACTAATGAACTGGCATACGAGTATTAAATTAAATTTTCTCTTGGAAACCGACCAAAAGCGAAATATTTTAGAAAAATGTACCTATTCTAATGTGTTTATTCGGTTTATAAACGATCCATTCGTACACCTCATCAGATATGCAAAGCACATTCCATTTCTTACAGAGATTGGCGATTGTCTCTAACTCGGTCTTAGTAAAAACTTTTCCCAATGGATTATGAGGCGTATTGAGAATTATTAGCTTAGTTTTTTCGTTAAAAAGTCGTTCCAGTTCCGCTGTATCCAGCACCCAATCGGCAGAACTGACGGGCCCTGAAGTTTTGTTCTAAAATTTTGTAAATCAATGTAATCAAATTTTTGAAGATATACAGTCTTCAAAAAAGTGTGTTTTTTCCAAGCATTTTTAATAATAATAATAAATAGAAAGTTATGAGTAGTACAGTCAATTTTTATCGGCGCGACAGGATAGGACCTGATGTAGTAAGTGCGTGAGTGCGTACCAACAAACATAGACGGATCACCGTAAATATTCAGTATGTATTTGAACCTGGCGTGCAGACAAATGTGATCACTCTAGTTATGAGTTTAAAATATTTATCTTAATTTTACCAATATTAACAATATTAACCTCTATTTCCATTAGAAAAAGTAAAAAGGGTGTAAATTTAAAGCAAACTCCTAGTAGTTTCTGAAACATCAGTAACGGTTTTATTAAATAATGTTCAGATTATTTTGTTTCCGGTTTATTGTTTTATTTGTATGTTATTATAATAGATGATTTGTATTTACGGGTTTTACACTGTTCATGATTTCTTTGTGTTCATTTAGATTTTTCAAGTTTGTTTTTTCGTCAATACCCAAAATTTATTGAACAATCAGTTCCTTTTAGAATAATTTGTTAATCAGTATTTGATTAATATTGGTAAGTAAATATTGTTTGCAAAAGAACTTATTTTGTTTTGATATATCAGAAGCATAATTTTATATATTTTGTTGCAAGTAATTTTGATGGAGCCTGTGGTTGATTCACTTGATCACTGAAGGTTGATATATAACCCCTTGCCACATTAATTTTCGTATTCTGTATACGTATTTCGACAACTAAGTTGTCATCATCAGCAGATAATTAAAAAGTGTCGCACCTGGTAAATTACGGCGAAAAATATCCGTACGTTGACAAACTCCGTACGCGATCCGTACCGTTGAGAACCAAAATGTACAAAAGTACAGGGTATTTTTCGCCGTAGTTTTCCAGGTGCGACACTTTTTAATTATCTGCTGATGATGACAACTTAGTTGTCGAAATACGTATACAGAATACGAAAGTTAACGTTTCAAGGGGTTATATATCAACCTTCAGTGATCAATTTTGTTGCAGGGTTAATTTTATTAATTATTTTGCTTATTTTTCTGCTACAAAAATTGTGTACTACTACTGTGTACCAGAGTATAAAAGTACTTTAAAAATTTAAAAAATGTATCGTTTTCCATGCACTGATGAATTAGTATGTATTATAATGTAATGTTACTTTTACAAATATAATTAAACATTTTTTTCAAGGCTTATTTATATTGCGTGGATTAAAAGCATTAATAATGCTAAATTGAAGGAACTGCCACCTATGAAAGTATATAATAACTATAGTCTGTAATATACATTTTAATAGCGCATATATTATTGATGCTAAAGTATACCGCAAATCTGGCTTAAAAGAAATAAGTCTTCCTTCCATTAATGTACCTGGTATGTGTTTCAAAATATGAAATTGTTATAAATATGTAATAAACTTCAACATAATTTTAAGATTTCTGAATTAATGGAAGAAAACTCATTCATACAATTGAAAAACTATAATAAATTATTAGGTAATTATGAAGTTCTACATAATTTAACATTTCAGAACCAACCAGTAATCAAAATCTTATTTGTAATAATATTAACATTAATCCCTCTTATCAGATATTAACAATTTAGATAGCATGAAGTCCTGTCTGGGCTAAATAAAAAATATATTTAGTACACTTGCATTAATATGCATGTATGTATACACACATGCTACATATACGTACGTCGCAAATTTAACAATTTTTATATAAATATTCATTCCAGTTTACAATGTTAATAATATACAATAGTTATATCTTTATAACGTTTACAAAAGGATTAGAATATCAGAATGAATCTAAAATATTTTTTATCAAAGATATTCATGGAGGAGTCAAAAAAAAAGTTATTTTTTAAATTGAATCTTTAGAAAACCTAAATTTCCGGTCGCCATATTTGTGTTTGTTTTTCGATTTATTCTTTATTTTGCGGTTTTATTTGCAAATATATAGGTCAAATTTAAGAGTTGCCAAAGTTTTATCGAAAAAAATATTTTTGTTTTGAAAACAGCTTGTGGTTTTCCCCGATAAAGTATGTAGGTCAAATTTTAAATTAACCACGTAAAATATATGATTTCCAATTGGCTTTTAGATTTTCGATCCCTGTTTTTATATTCCTAAGCTAATCATAAATAAAATCTCAGCAATTCTTCTTCAAAATACATAGATTTGATGATAATTCAACAATTACAATTTTTTTTATAATTTTAAAACAATTTCCATTATTTTTCGATAATAAAATATATAAATCAAATTCAAAAATAACCATAGAAATTACAATTTTTTTTTTAAATCTTTTAATTTGTCATCAGCAATGGGTATTTTCAGCAAATACACTTAAAATATGAAATTTTCAATTGAATAGAGCTAACTTAAGAAAATCAACTGAATGAATATACATCTAAGGGATTGAAAGTTCTGTATTAATTAGACATTTTGTAAAATTAGAAATTTGTAATTAAATTTTTTGTGGATAAATTTAATATAAAAATTTTGCATATCAACGTGTATCTTATAAATTAAATTCAACTTACTAATCTTAACGGTATGAATCTCGGCACCCCTCCTGCAGTTCTAACCATAGGTTCATAGCAGTCAAAGAATGGTTCAATTATAATAGCTTCATCACCAACATCAATATGTCCAACAATACTTGAAAATAAAGCTTCATAGGCTCCGGCACCTACTAAAATTTCAGTTTGAGGATTTAATTCTCTACCTATCAATTGGGAATACAATCTAGCTAATGCTTGAACCAGCCTAGGATGGCCCTAAATATTTACATGATAAGTACAATTTCAAAAAAAATTTAAAAATCCTTACAAATCCTCGAGTGTACTGATGTAATAAAACATTTTCACTTGTGCAAACTGATTTAAGAGCTTCAGTAACATAATCAGGCGATGCAAAATCGGGGAAACCTTGTCCTAAATTCAATGGTTTATGATCCAGAGCTAATTGGATATATTCTACCCTAAAATTGAATATCTTAAAACATACTTAATTTTAGGACATTATTTACTTACCATACGCTTTTATCATTACCTACGTATCTGGCAGGTAATTTAAATTTATTAATTATATCTTGTGACATTGCTGCACCTACAGTGAAATATCTATGAGTACTTTTCAATTTTGATGAGATCAAATTGATTAAATGCTTTGACTTCAAAAACATCTACAACATAAGCTATCAACATATGAATCCACGTACTTCAAATAATTACGTTTCTCAATTATATAATAAAACTAAAACGTAATGTCCAAGAAAAACACACGATACATTATTAAAATTGAACTATATTTAGGAAAAAGAGACTTTGACAATCTTTAAATTCACCCAATTTTAACCTCGACAACTTACCTATTCAAATTAGACGGGATGTTTCTCGTTTATGATGTATTGTTGGTTGTATAAATGCAGGTATTTATACAATCAAGAAGCAAGTGTTACGAAAGAATGAATGTTACACTAAAAAATGTCTTAAATTTACAAGCTATGATATAATATTACGCAGACGATTGCGGCATGTACTATCATAATGATAATAACAACCTTCACAAAATTAGATAACAACGTCACCACCTATTATCTGTAATTTTCTGTTAATTATAAACTTGTTTTCATCAGATAACAATATTGTTTTGAAGAAAATACATTAGGAATACATTTAAAGTTAACTTTCAAAACTTGATAACTTTTGTAATTTATAAGAATTGAATACAACCTAAGATTAGTTCATAATTTTTTTTCTGTGTATAAATCTATAGTTATTAATATGTATAGAAAAATAATTATATTGAAGAAATTCATAAAAACTTCTATTATGTTTATATATGATAATTTACTAAAAATAATTACTAAGACAGAATAGCCATAGATATTGGATACGTGGACTACAAATCAAAATATGACATACATATGAACCAACAAACTGAAAAATATTTATCATTAGCACGTGATCGTCTTCTGATCAGTTAAACGCGAAATTGAAGCCTTGTTTACACACAAACTCTGCATGTGTTGCAGCTAAGTTTGTCTTGAACAAGTTTTAGGTCATGTTATACTTTTTATTATTTCTTTCTTTGACTACTAAGGTTTATATTTTGTAATTCTCTTTCTCAAGATATTGAAGAGTATAGAATGGTGTTGGTTGATTAAGAAGTAATGTAAAATATCTAAGTTTCATACAAGGACAATTTCTGGTAGTTTTACAGCAATTGCATTTGTATGTGTAGCGGAAAAAAAGCCATTTTAATATGACTGAAAAGCAGTCGATATTGAACATATTCAAAATATATAAACTACAGCACCCAAATTGCACCAAAACACAAGCTGTTCAGTCAATTGCCGGAACAGCTAATAACAAGGCAGATGTTATATGTATTAGCTATTGAAAGAGATAAATTTCCAGTAAAATATTTAATACATTACTGTGTGCAATTTTAGGCTACCTTTATTTTTACTTTTAAGAAGAGAGCTAGGAATAGCTACTTGAAGGAAAAGGATGAAATAATTACATGGAAAATATATTTGTCTAGACTAAAGCAATTTAGAATGGAAAGCAGAAAAACTTGTTGGCATCAAAAATTTGGATCGGTGCATTAAATGTACATGGTAAACTTTCAACGTCTCTATCAACAGGTTTCTAAAATCCTAGTAGAAAAGGAAGACAATTGATATTACATATTAGTTGTGAGAACAGTTTGAGAATTTATTTGAAAATTTTACCTCATTTGGAAGTTAATTCTGTTATCGTTATGGATACAGCTTCCTACAATTCTAGACAATTAGGAAAAATGCCAAATTCATCATCGAAAAAATTTCTTCAAGAATTACTTTCTATATTAATATTAGATTTGAATCTAATATGTAATAAAAGTACGTTTATTTGAAAAATGTTTAAAATTTACTTCTTACTGCCATTCATAATGTTATTAAACAAAATTGGATAAGACAATTGATCATATCAAAAATACTGAAACAAAAATGTGGAATATGGATGGGCTAAGAGAAAATTTAGAAGATGATTCTTCTAATGAATAGACATTAATTATTCTTTCAATTTCCATATTTCCGATAATCAAAATATAATTTACCTGTATGAATATATTTTACATTATGATTGTGTAGTGCTTATGCACTAATACATACAAGTAAATTTGGTTTAAGAATGAAAATTGTAGATGTCCTTGCATTTATTTTAAAATGAAAGGTATTACAATTGTTTTAAATTTTTGAAATAAAACAACTAACATACGCGCCATCCGCTCTCACAAATAATTTTTTTATTATGATTGCTTAAATCTTCTATAAATTAATTTGAAAGAATTACTTCAAGAACTCGTTTTATATATGGAATTAAAAAAAAATTTAATGTACGTTGTGTTAACAATACTAATTCAGAAAAGATGTTTAAACGTACACAACTATTACTGCATTATTTATTTACCTGTAATCAAAAAAGGTTGTTATAATAATGACAATGAAAGTTTAACTCGTTCTTTATTTTAAGTGTGGGTATCCAAAAATAACCGGAACGGTAACGCTTTAGGTAGAGCTTGCCTAGGCCAGGCATTTGTACCGCAACTTATTCTGGGTTCGGTCAGTCAGTTCTTTCGCCGAATAAGGTTGTCTTGGTACAGTGCTTTTTTTTAAAGCTTTTTCGTTTGCTCGTCGTTCTTTGTAAAGTTGGTCTTAAGTGAATAGCGTGCGGTTGTGAAACTTTGCTTCCTGTTCAGAAAACATTCTGCAGAAACAGTTTTGACGTTGCCAAAAAACAGACTTTAATAGTTGATATTTTACGTCAAAAATTTTCACATGATTTGGCCGTGGTTAGTCTATTCGTTGTACTGAGTAATTATCTTAATGCAGCGGCGCAATCAGGGTTTTTTAATCTTTTTGTATATAAAATTATGTGAATAAGTTAAGTATTAAATGAATATATCAAAGTAGATATATCTTCATGATAGCAACACAATACACAGCGAATATGAATGTACTATACTTCGTTTCAAAAAGAGGAAGATCAATTTCTAAATAGATCCAAATGATAGTCATTCTCATTCGTTAAGAACAAGGGAAAAATCACATAATCGAACGCTATCAACGGTCGAATATTCTACAAGTTTGGCTGTTTATATTACGTTTGCAGTGTCAGACATTTGTTTATAATTATCATATTACTTTTGGTATTTTACAGTGTACATTAGATTTGCAGATTAATAGAGAGAGAGTAAAATAACTTCACTTGTACTAAAATATAATTCTGTAGCAGTTCAAGAATGGATGCAAAACCTAGCACTAGTACTGCTACAAACACAGGCGTGTATTCTCCTCCGAAGAAATGAGAGAAAGCAAGCGCTTGAGTAGTGCTGAAAAGTAGACAATTATTAATGCTTACAAAAAAATTGAAACGGATACACCCCACATAAAAAAGGGGGACAGTAGAGCAGATTTCCTAACCCCATAGGTAATTTTATTGAGTGTGATATGTGGAACATATCTTCATAGTATAAAATATGATTCTAAATTCAATTGTCTTGTTTACGAAACGGTTGTTCGAGGTTTTACCCCGCGGCAAACGTTCACAATTGGTATAACCAATATGAAGTATATCACTTCCGTAGAAAATAATCTCCATTTGTATTATACTTATGTATTTCTTCGTCGGAAAGTCTTAAAGTGAAAGATTTTACAGAAAGTAATAAAATAACATGTTAATTTTTAGGAATGGCAGATGAAGGTA
Source organism: Dermolepida albohirtum (assembly GCA_031893035.1). Lineage (NCBI taxonomy): Eukaryota > Metazoa > Arthropoda > Insecta > Coleoptera > Scarabaeidae > Dermolepida > Dermolepida albohirtum. The sequence goes on along the minus strand of JAVIWB010006200.1, from coordinate 453,838 downwards.
AAATAGAATCTAAATAGTAATTCCGAAGAGCATGGTTAACTTATCAGCAATTAAAATAATTGTTTTTGAAGGTTCCTGAACATTCCGTGTTTGGTATAAATATTGTAAATTTTATTTTACTGCTAAGATTTGGAGTATTAAAAATCATTTAAAAGGTAAGAAGAATAAAATCGGCAGGCTCATTCTCATCATTTACAGCAAGTAGTTATTTAAACTAAAATTTTAAATTTGCCTTTATAGGAATTTAGTAGAATATTTAAAAAGGCAGATTTTGGTTATATTCCTAAAGGAGAAGAAATTCTAGTCGATGGTCCAAATGTAGATGTGAAGCTACCACACAAATAGCATGGAAAATAAAAAATGACTACTAGCACGCAAAGTTATTCTACTCGGATTAGTTTATACAAAACTAAATTTAAATTCGTCTTTTTATTATATTTTATTGTTTTGTTAATTTATACTAGCTTTAAAAATATATTTTTATTTAGATACTATTTTTAATAACAATAAGCAATAAAAATGCAATACTAAAGTATATCTTAATTGAAATTTTTTTAAAAGTATATGCCGCATATTTTAATGACTATAAAAAATGTTTTCTTACTATTTACTATTTAAAAAAAGTCATATAAAGTGAATAAATCTACAAAAAATAAAATGTATAGAAATTTCCAATACATAGTAAAAAATTAACGTTTAACATGCTTAAGATAACATTACATTGCATCTTTTGTCTACTTCTTCGTTTCTTGGATAATCCTCTTTTTGATTTGTCTATAGGCTTTTGTGATCGTATATATCTCCTGTATCTGAAATATATAAAAATAATAAAATCAAGTTATATCATTTTTTTTATATGTAATAAAATAACATTTGTTTGTTGTTTGTTCATTGGCTAAAACAATAATATGGAAATGTAAGCTATTGTAAAAGCAAAATAATAAGTTGCAATCAAGAAATTCTGATTTAAGAATTTAATTTCTGAATAAGGTTCAAATAAAAGTTTGATGGTATAGAAATTTTGAGATTTTTTTATATATAAAAAGTAATATATTTAACTCTTAATACCTGGCATGAGGCGAATCTGATGTTCCTCAGGTTGTGTAGATGTGGATGGCTCCAATGCACTATCGCAGAAGAAAAATTAATACAGTACAAAAATTGACCCCTTCAGAATTCATAACCTATGAACCTTTACATTAATTCTATTATATTTGACAATGAACATGTTTCTCGAAATAAATATTAAATACTATGTACCTGATAATGTATCTGCTTTGTATATTCTGGAAGATGTTGATGGTTGACGTTCATTTAACAAATCATTGTTTTTTAAAAAAAAAATGAATTTCAGATTTGATTCTCCTTGAAAATCTAAAATAATGTAGAGTAAAATTTAATCTAACTGAAGTATACATTGACATCATTAAATTATAAAAAAGAATTAAACAATACAAAATTATTCTCTTACCAACATGGAATATTTATTGTTGGAGGACTTTGATAAATACATTAATTGAAATAATTTCTTTTGTTGGCAGTAATTAGCAAAATGTAAATTACATATACATTTTGTATTTCCTAATTTTTTGGATCCATTTCATAAAATTTTATACTCCCAATTCTTTGGAGCCATATATTATATACCTTTAACAATTTAAATTAATTTTTAGGTTAAACTTAAAAAAAAATTGCTTAAGCAATTATATTATTCTAATTACATTTATGTATACTTATACTAACCTCTTCATCATAAATAGGAAATTTTCTCAAACACATCATTCTATATTTAATACTAATTAAATGTAATATATGCGCACTTACAACAAATAATATATAAAATGCAGTAAATAGTATTTACACTATCTAATAATTATGACAATAAAACAAGGCTCTTAAATATAAAATATATACAAGAAATAACTATATACACAAAGAACACAATACAGAAAACTCTACAACAATAAATTAAAATTATTTGGCAAGTAAAGAAAATAAATTCAAATCCAAAATAATATACACAACTAAATGTCTGACCCCGTGCCCAAACCCAAAGTAAAGAAAGCTAGATACTCCTAATTTTTCTCTTGGTCGATACTAGCGCTGAAGTATTGTTTCGCTTGAATAAACATTGTTTCAAAAATTGCAAATTTAAGCTATATAGCCCTGTAGTTGTCCTAAGATTCTTTACTTTCATCACCAAATCCTTCACTTATATCGGAAGTGATGATAAAAACTGGAATAGAGTATAGTCGAAGTCAGGAATGTTTTCCGATCACTTGATCACTGTTGTATGAAATAAGATGTCGACAGGAAGTGAAGATGTTAAATTAAATAGTATATTTATATTGCTGTAAGATGAGACAGTGTACTATATATCTAACCTGTAAACTCGTAAATTACAAATGTAAAAACTGCCTACGAAGTTTAACTAAGTGTAAGCTTACAAGGATGATGAAATAAATATGATAAATTAGCTATTAGAACAATAACAAATAACAGTGGTAAAATACAAGGAATATAATAATATCGGAACCGTAGAAAACACAAACTTCACAAGTTGAAAGTCAAAACACTATTTTATCTGTATTATACGTGATACATGGGTGCATAATTATACATGCTCTGCATATGATACACCGGCAAACTTTCGTGGTTTACTTTAAACGAATTATCCGAACAAGCTGATAGGTGGCAAATAAGACGCAATTTTATCGAAGAAAATTTTTTGTTTTTATTGTTGAGTTAATTATGTTTATTTCACGAAAAAAGACAAGTTAAATCCATTTATGTTATATTTGGTAGCCTGTATTTATAAATGTTTATTATTGTAAAAATAACACAAGAGCGCAACAAATAGCGAATATATAATGAATTATGGGTTAAATATTTGTTATAAGGACACAAAAGTACTAAATTTTAAATAAACCAAATAAATATTAAATTATTACATAGTAGATTATTAAGTAAATATGATGGAGCCTGTGGTTGATTAACTTAATCGCTTAAGATACATATATAACCCCTCTCCACATTAATTTTCGTATTCTGTATACGTGTTTTGACAACTAAGTTATCATCATCAGTAGTTAATTAAACAGTATCGCACGTGGAAATCACGGCAAAAACCAGCACGACACAAATTCCGTATACCATCTGTACCGTCAAAAGCCAAAACGCACACTGTATATTCGGTTCACATAATTTTTATGACCAACCACAAATTACAAAAGAAATTTAAAGATCTTAACAAGAAATTTAGAGAGTTATGTACGTGATCAGACAATAGTTTAAATATAAATCCTATAAAAGAAACACTAATCGTCAACAATTCATCCGAGACTTTTAATCGACAAGAAATAGACTTATTAAACAAAGGTTTAAAACATTGTTTACCAAGCATTGAAACGGCTATTAAGAATTTAGAACCAAGTTCAAAAAATTTCATTAAAGAGACTTATAAAATCCAAATTAAACAGAACTTACAAGAACACAAACTAAAATTAGTTAACCATGAATGGAACTCTCAGGTCGAAAGAGTGCTTTTATTTAAAAGTAGATAGAGGGAACAAATTAGTAATTTTGGACAAAAGCGATTATTTTCAATGAGTGAGAAACTTAATTTTAGAAGGTCCATATGTTGAATCAAAGAAAAACCCATTGCCAAAAATGATTAAGAACACAAAAAACGCGTTAAAAATTGTCCAAAGTTAATAACTCCGAACAAGAATTATAGATTAAGTGTAAGTAATTTGTTGATCCCTAGACTGTACTGTTTGCCTAAAATATATAAATCAGACAACCCAATGAGACCAATTGTCTCAGGGATCAACTCCCCCAAGTTACTCAATTTCAAAGTGGTTAGTGAATAAATACAAAAATTTGCCCGAAAAACTTGAAAGTATATCAGTTACTAATTCAATAGAATCTATTTAAAGAACTAAAGATTGTAATTTAGAAGACAAATTTTAGTACCTTTCGACGTAACGTCATTGCTGCTTTCGCTACCTACAACAGAAACTTTAAAATATTTAGAAGAATTTCTTTATAAAAATAAGATCGAACCAAAACAGTAAAGGAATATGTGCGATTAACAACCCTTTGTATATCCCAAAACTGTTTCTAATACGAAGATAAGTTCTGTTATCATAAACAGGGAACTGCAATGGTCTTTCTCCATTTACAGCAGACTTATTCATGAGTAAGTTTGAAGTTAACATAAGACTAAATATTTTCCAAGAATTTGGATCAGGTATGTAGATGATATTTTCGCGATTTTTAATACAAATAAATGTAACTTAGACGATTTCGTCAAGCAATTAAATTCAAAATTCCTGACGATTAAATTTACGATAGAAAAAGAAAACAATGGCACTTTACCTTTTTTTAGACACCCTTGTAATTAGGAATAATCTTAAAATAGAAATTGATATTATCCAAAAAGAAACTAATGCCAATAGATTTATCACGGCGGACTCGAATCATAGCATGCCACAATAGATGACTTAGTTTCCCACTAACGAAAGTGAGATACGAAAAAGAGTTGAACTTTATTAAGAACATCGCGAGATACAATGGCTTTGATTCGAAAATAATTAATGGATGAATTAGGAATGCTAACATAAGACCGACAATTCGGGATACCACGTGTCTATCACCTGAAAGCAATCGAGACAAGCAATTTATATGAATAATATTTTTAAAAAATGAAGTTTTCAAGTTACATTTCGGACCACCAACTCCATCAAAACCCCCTTAATCAATGCGAAAGACAAAGTCGAGGACAACAAAAGATAGGGAATTTACGGAATTAAATGTCTAGGTTGCAGTAAACAATACATGGGTCAAACAAAACGATCGATAGAAACCTGGTATAAAGAATGTATTGCGCACATCAAATTCAATCGACCAGAAAAATCCGGTTTAGCAAAACATGTGAAAATAATCATAGTGTAATTGCGGGTTGTTTGGATTTGGTAAATAATATGTGTAATTATCGTGAATTAGGTACATAAAATGTACATTTTGAAAAATAAGGGCCATGTGTTGAACATTGATATGGGCTGTACCCATAACTCTTTTCTCTTTGACCTCTTATACGATAGAAAAGAGAGGGTGTAGTAAACGCATGCAGGTACTTGTTTTAGGATAGTTTAAGTCTGGAATATAATTTCTTAAAAATTACTTGAAACATATATACAGTGTGGGTTTTGGTTGTGGTTTACAGGTATGACACTGTTTAATTATCTGTTGATGATGACAACGTAGTTGTCGAAATACGTATACATATTAAGAAAATGAATGTGGAGAGGAGTTATATATCAACTTTAATTGATTAAGTAGATTATTAATTCTACACAGTCGAATTGACGATGTTGGATTATTGAAACTGCGGAGTTAGGAGTTCTAAGGATAAACTTACACTAAAACAGCGTAAAATATGGGACTGTTCAATACATGGGTTCTTATCTATTAAAATATCAACTTAATTAACTAGTGTGTCCTTTATTTGATGAAAATCTATAACAAAATTAAATATAAAAATTCAATTGTGATTTTTCATAAATTTTTTTTTCTTTGAAAATGGTAACAATTGTTTCAGCAATACTGTGGCTTCTTTAGATTAAGTATAAAATTAATTAAAAGGTGGGGTTGATATACTATTGTAAAGAAATAAGTTTAAATGTGAGGAATTATTCAAATATACTTGATCATTTAATAAATTATTACATTTTTTATTTCTGTTTATTTCTATAGTTTCAAATAATGATACTTTGTGTCTGTTCTCCGAATGTAGAATCTTGAAGTCTCTGTTAAAAGAATGATTAATGATTACAAGTATTTAAATATACGACATAGTTGAAATCACTTTTGTCATAATTAAAACATCTTCTGTGTTCAGATATTGTTGTTTCCAAAGATCTTCCAGTTTGTCCGTTATATATATATATATATATATATATATATATATATATATATATATATTTTATCTTAGAGCAATCACCAATAAACAATATCATAACATTGTTACCATAAAATCTAGTAAATCATATATCATCCCTACTAGATATTGCTAAGCCAAGTTTACATTTGACTTTTGTTATACATATATACTCAAACGTAATCTCACTTTTAATATCATTATAATGTCGAATATAGAAAATAGCAAGAATATTATTCGTAAGTATTAGATGCGCAACTAAGTTCTCGCTGTTTTTTTGATGAAAATGCAACTTTATTGTGAAAAATGTCTACAAATGAATCATTCAAAATATTCCGCATCGTTGGCGACAACTTTATCCCATCTTTCTGGCAGAGCTCGAATACCGTCACGGTAGAAGTGTTCGTCTTTTGAGGCTATCCACGAATCAAGCCATTTTGAAATGTCTTCATATGAGCGGAACTGCTGATTAGCCAGACCATGTGCCATCGAACGGAACAGGAAATAATTGGACGGTGCAATATCTGGGGAATATGGCGGGTGGGGTAGGACCTCCCATTTGAGTGTTTCTAAGTAGGTTTTAACGGGTTTAGCAACGTGAGGCCGAGCGTTGCCATACTGCAGAATAACTTTTTCGTGCCTCTACTAGCATTGTGGCCGCTTTTCGAGCAGTGCTCGGCTCAATCGCATCAATTGAGTTCGATACCGTTCCCCAGTGATGATTTCGTTTGGTTTCAAGAGCTCATAATAAATAACACCGCCCTGGTCCCACCAAATACACAGCAAAACCTTCGCAGCGTGAATATTCGGCCGAACCGACGACGTAGAAGCATGACCGGGCAGTCTTCATGATTTTGTTCTCTTTGGGTTGCTGTAATGAATCTATTTTTCATCACCCGTAACGATGCGATGAAGAAAACCCTTCCTTTTTTGCCGCTGGAGCAGTTGTTCACAGGCGAAACAACGACGCTCAACGTCTCTTGACTTCAAATCATAAGGAACCCAAGTTCCTTGTTTTTGAATCATTCCCAACGCATGCAATCGCTGGGAAATGGCTTGGCGGGTAACTCCTAATGCTGAAGCAAGTTCTTTTTGCGTTTAGCACGGATCCTCATCGAGCAATGCTTCCAATTCAGCGTCTTCGAAGGTTTTTGGTCTTCCTTCACGCAAACGGTCGTCAACATCGAAATCACCGTCTTTGAAGCGACGGAACCAATCACGGCACGTTGTTTCACTTAGAGCAGCATCTCCGTAAACTTTTTGGAGTTTTCGATGCGCTTCAGGCGCCGATTTCTTCGAATGAAAGAAGAAAAGCAACACTTCCCGCAAATGACGATTGTTTGGCACAAAATCAGACATTTTCACATGACCAAAAATATATGACGCAAAAACAAAATCACTAATGTGTCAAAGCGGTTTATTTACCATATGTCTAAGCTTGGTTCATGACGTTTTGGTTATGTCACAATCGACCAGCACTTACTACTGGAGCCATCTCTTGAAAAACAGCGAGAACTTAGTTGCGCACCTAATACATTCGAAGAAAATATTTTATAGTAGAATATATTATATTTGACATAATGTATTAATTATCAATATAATCTTTTACATTTTAAATCTATTTTTAAGTATTTTTTAAAATTATCATCAATTATTCTGTATCAATATATGGGAAGTACAAATGTTGAAAAAAATGAAAGTAAAGATATTTTTTACAAATGTATTTTGAATCTCCATCCCACGGGTTTCTATATATGAGTAAACTCAAAACTTGTACTCTAAAAGAACTAAAGAGTACAAGCCACAATTAAATTAATATTAAAAACAAGAACCTTCAAAGTTGAATACTGGAATCAAAAAACGATTTGAAAAAATATTTCATCCTTTTGTTAAATTGACATAGCTTTACTTTTTACATACGTATTATCTTTTGAAAAATTTTTTCTAAAAATAAATTATTTTTGACAGTATTGCTTAGGTCAAATATATGTATTTTCTTTCATTATATAAGCTTACATTACATAGCGTGTATACTTTTCAGAATGTGTACTATTTATAACAATAATTAAAATTTATCAACTACACGTTTAATTACTTTTGCAGATTATGTAATAATACATGAGTTTATACTTTACAATAAAATATTACTGTTTCGTAGATTTTGTATTCATAAATTTATATGTCTCAAACTACTTAAAATGATATCAATTTATTTTATATAAATCTTAATAAATTTAAGAATTTCCAATTTTATAAAGCATTGATTACTTTATTAAATTGTTTATTTCGAAATTATATAAAATATAAGCTTATTTTTAATTATTTCAAAATTGAAAGTTACAAACAATTTAACAAAAAGAAAAAAAATATCTTTCCATATCAGTGCATGTATGTATATAGTAACATTTGAAATTAGCGCTGTAATTGTACTTTTCGAACAAGGCAATGGATATCACTTCATTGAAGAAAAACTTTGTTAAAAGCGGTATCTCTAATATTAGATTTTCTATATTTTCCATAAACTATAAATGTTTTGAAAGTATTGGTCGATTTAATTAATTCTATAATGCTATATATCTACATGTATGTAAAATTCCGTTATCAACGCAAACTCCTCTACCTCTTATGTTTTTTCATCTTTACAAAAAGTTTCAATGATGTCAAAAATGTTAACTCGAATACGCCTACTCGGATACGGAGATTCCTTATTTTTAATTTCAAGAGAAAATAATTTAAGTAATCTTAAAAATGTCATTTCGAATGCTCTAATTTTCCTGGAGTTACGCTTTCGAAATCATGATTCAAAAAATTATCATATGTATTTTTTCCTACTAGTTCAGTTCATCAATTTTACAGTTTAACTTTTCCAAGCGGTAAGAATGAGAAGTATTTGTTTAGAAATGCATAACTTTTGTTTATTTTACAGCTTGCAATCAACAGGTTTATTACGTGTGATTGTTTATTATTCTGTTCGTGCTTTTGTATAATCAAATATTTACATAAACAATTGGTTATTCCGCATATAATAAGGTACACTTTTTATTGTACAGATACATGTGAAGTTCTGGATATTTAGAAAAAAATAATTGTATTTGGTCAAAATATGCAAGAGCAACTTTTAAACAAAGAAGGAACGTCAGAAATTCTAGTCAAATGATTCATCACTTGATAAGCAGAACACATTTATATACTTGTTTATTACGAAAATATGAAGTAACAACCTCTATCTTAACTTGCTTTAGTATAATAGGAATATGTGGAATAATTACTACTTGGTTAACACACTACTTAATACACTTATCTACAATTCGCGTGTAGGTGAAAGTATTTAGTGAATTGTAAAAAATATTTGCAACGATTAACAGCAATTTCTTAACTAAATTGTAAGTAAAATGCATTGTATATTTCCAGGCTTGAGGTATTTTATTAATATTTGCGCTTGCAAAATACTTTGTTGAATTTATACATTATTTGATTAATATAAGAATATTTTAAATTGCAGATGATTAAATTTAAAAATTCATCTACATTAATTTCTGTTCCCGTAGCACATAGATGTTACAATATTTAAGTTTGACCTCATATGCTATTTGAATATATTTTTGGAAGTAAAAAAAGGAAGTTTTATTACATATCGACAAAATATAATTGCTACATTATCGGCTCAGACCATGTGTGGGTTTAAAATAGGTTAGATTAACTCGAAAGAATTAAAAGAATAGTCATTACCAAATGTCAGTCAACAACTTGTATATAGCGCTGACGAATTCAAGCAACTTTTACACAAATGCTAAGTTAACATTTACACGGTTCTTATGTCATAGTATTAACACAACAACTGCTTATTTTAAATATCGAATTAACCTTCTTTTATTAGGTTAATGAGTGTGATGTAATGTTTACTATTGTTTTCAACAAGAATTCTTGCGCTTCTAGTTGTCGCGTTTTTACAAGTAAAAAATGACCCAGAAGACGATGGACGCGGCGAGTCCTACTGGTAACAAGTTAATATCGCCAATTAATAGTGTTGAAACAGAAGAAGATACAGGAAAAGTTAAGTTGAAGAAAGAACTGGGTTTGTTAGAAGGAGTCGCCATAATTCTAGGAATAATATTTGGTTCAGGTATTTATAATTTGACTATATGATTTCCTTGTAAATATAATTTATATTATTTAGGAATATTTATTTCACCAAAAGGTGTTGTACAAGAAGTTGATTCAGTAGGCTTTGCTTTGCTAGTATGGGTAATGTGTGGACTTTTATCAATGATTGGAGCACTGTGTTATGCAGAATTAGGAACAATGATTCCAAAATCTGGTGGCGATTATGCATACATCTATGAATGCTTTGGTCCTTTGCCCGCCTTCTTGTATTTATGGGCAGCTAATCTCATATTTGTGCCTACAACAAATGCCATTATGAGCCTTACTTTCGCTAAGTATGTAATACAACCATTTTTTGCTCAATGTGATGTACCTCCACCAAGTGATACACTAGTGGCAATAGCAACAATATGTGAGTAATAGATTTTGTATTCATACAATGTGATTTTTTTTTATCAAAAAGTTACTCTGCAGGTTTTCTAACATTTCTAAATGGATATAACGTAAAAGCCACAATGAAGATGCAAAATGTATTTATGTTTTCAAAAGTGGGTGCTTTAGTTTTGGTAATTTTAGTTGGAGTAGTTTGGATGTGCATGGGACATGTAAAAAACTTTGAAAATGCATTTGATGGTACAACAACCAACCTTGGTCGAATAGCCAAAGCATTTTATTCAGGAATATTTTCATATTCCGGATGGTAAGAATAATATGAACATATTTTATTTTGAGTTTTCTTTCTCTACTTTGCAAAATTTTAAAATAGTTTTAAATGACTATAATATATAATAGAATTAGTATAATTAAAGTATGTAAATATATACTTTAAAAATATTTTCCATATATAAACTTTTAATAAACACCTTCTTGTTATATTAGTATATATAATAAAGTAGTAATATAATTAAACTTAAGCTGCATAAGTGCTAATTATGCTTACATAGTAAAATCATAAATAAGGTGTTATTTTATTGCTTAATCAAACTTGTTTAGTACATTATGTTTATGCGTTCATGAAAAATTATTCTTTTTATAAAATAAGGAAACTGTAATTACCGAAATTACAACTATTTTGAGTGACAACAGTATAATAATTTTTTGTATTTAATTAAATTTCGTTACCTATTTTTTTTTAAAACATTTTCGGAACTTGTAATTTTTACCGTTTCTCAATTTAACTTATCTATTCGTTTTTAAATTGTTTCTTAATTTCATAAATTCTCGTTGCTTTCAACACGTTAATAAATAAAGTTGACATCAAATTGGCAATGGATATAAAAATTATTGGCTAATCGTTGTAACCTAAATAACGTTTAACGTTAAATAAAAACTATGTTTTCATGTTTTACGCTGATATTGTACTTTATTGGAACGTGTAACATCCTGCCTCTGAATTTGAATATTCCTGATTTTTATTATTTCTTTTAAGCATTTTTTTGTATCTTTTAATTTCTAATTTTAACATTTGTGATTTTATAACCTTTTGTTTGAGGAGTATTTCTGTATATACACTATCGCTCATAAGTGTGGTCACTCGCATTTAACCCGCAAATTGTAACACAAATCAAAATTGAAGTACTAATATCTTTTTATTATTTACGTATATGAAAAATATATATTTTTACATCTAAAATAAATTGTTGTAAGTATAATATATTTAACTAAATTTTAGACTCGTCTATATGACCTCCTTTATTTTTAATCGCTGCGGCACACGATCGAGGCATTCTTTCGTTTAATTTTCGTAATGTCTCGCAGTTTATTTTACCTCATGCCTCTTGCAGATTCTTCCACATATTAACAGCAGATGGGGGGCCGATTTTCTCACCTTTCGGTCCAAGTTCTTCCCACAGCGGCTCGATGGAATTTAAATAGGGACTTTGGGGGAGGCCACGCTATAACTTTTATGGTTACCTCGTCCTCCAATTTCTGCAAATATTCCCGACATGGTTTGGAAGTGTGTTTCGGGTCATTGTCTTGTTGGAAGATAAAATTCCGATCCGAAATTTTAATTCCAGAGGTTATTGCGCTTTCCTCTAATGTGCGCTTATACTGTTGTTTCTTTGGTATATCTTAGATTTTTACGAGATCGCCCACATTTGATCCAGAAAAGCAACCCAATATCATAGCTAAACCTCTACCGTACTTAACAGTAAGGGCTATGCATTCTTCCCGGGTACGCTCATCCACAGACCTCATGAAAACACGTCTTCGTAAACCGAAAATCTCGAATTTGTATTCATCGGGCCACACTACTTTATTCGTCTTCTGTGGTCCAATTTTGGTGATCGCGTGCCCACTTTAAACGTTTCTGCTTGTTTTGCATGCGTAGAAGCGACTCGCGTATTGCAATTCGACCATAAAGACCGGCTTCTTTTAATCGTCGTTTAACTGTGGAAACACATATGGGTTTTCGACGAATAATATTCATTTCTGCTGTGATTTGGGGGCTGTTTTTCGTCTATTTCTCTTGCTTGTTATCATCATTGCAAGATTTTCTGCTAAGGTTGTTGCCCTTGGTCTCCTTTTTCGAATTCTGCTCAATACACTTCCACATTCGCAGTGTTTTTTGATGATAAAACCCACGGTGGACTGATTTAATTTAAATTATGTGGTAATTTCGCGGTTGCTTTTGCCAGTTTTATAGCATGCGATTATAAACGATTGTTTCTACACTCAATTCTTTCCATTTAGGAACTTCTAACCTATTTAACTTCTTCGAAACACATGATGTTATCACTATGAGCACCTCACAAAAACTAACTGCAATTTTGCCAAAATACCCAAGTATAAATACTAGTATAGTTTACAATAACACCCTACCTGAAAATAAAATCATAACTATCGAAAATGTCTAAGAATTGAGAGACCTAATCCCTTATGTGCAATTATTCTACCTTGAGTTTTATTAGGGTATTATCATTCATTGTGAATAATAGGGTAATCGTATAATTATTTTTGAATAAGCTTTTATAGATTTTAATGTTTACTATTGAACTATTTCTTACTACAGAAATAAGTTTATTTTCTATAGAAACTGTAATGAAACAAGGGGGACCAAATACTTATGAGCGGTAATGTACATACAATATTATTAACTTCAACACAATGTGCAGAAATTTATATACTAGTGGGTACAAAACAAATAAGTTGAAAAAGAAATTGCAAAACGTCTACAGTTTACTAAACAATATATAAATTTTCCATTTAATCTTTGAAATAGGATGAATGCAAGTATATATTTGTAGTTCTTGTGAATATCATCAAGCGCGAAGGAAAAAAAATTAGGAGTACCAACCTAAAAATTATTTATATGTCTAACTGTGAAAGTATAATATCCACCGTCTTGATTATTTTGAAAAACTTTCGAAATCGTTCCAATTATTATTTTATTGCTATTATTTCATATAATGCTAACTTTCTTGGTTCATAAATCTGTTTCTTTCTAATTACAGGAACTATTTAAATTTTATGACGGAAGAATTAAAAAATCCATTCGTGTAAGTTTATTTTAATTTCGTAAAATTTCATTACTGAAATTATTTGAATTTTTACAGCAATCTTCCGCGTGCCATATATATTTCGATACCTTTAGTTACTCTCATATATGTTTTGGCAAATATGGCGTATTTATCTGTTCTAACGCGTGACGCCATGGTCGCTTCGGACGCTATCGCTGTTGTAAGTATTTTAGGTCACAATCGCGCTTTTATGTTTCTTGTAAAATTCGTTTTTGTAGACATTCGGTAATATTGTTATGGGTAAATTCTCTGTAATCATACCCATCTTGGTGGCGATTTCTGCTCTTGGTGGACTCAGTGTTCACATAATGGCGTCGTCCAGAATGTTATTTGTCGGTGCTAGAAATGGTCATTTTCCCGAATTTCTAGCGCATATTAACGTTAAGTCTTACACTCCGTTACCTTCGTTAATTTTTTTGGTAAGTTAAAGTAACTATTGGTAAAAAACAATTAATTGAATATGTACTGATCCTACACGTTTTACTAGCGGCGTTATTTTCATAGAAAGCAGAAATGTTGATATTCAAATCTATTCTCTATTCTGAATGTACATATTTTATAATGTGGTAAGTTCAAACGATGTAATTAATAGAGTTAAATCTATATTATTTACTTAAAACAAATTAAATTTGAAAAAATGAACTCGGATTCAAACCGTTTTGTGAAGTTCTTGCTATGCCAACAGCTTGTAATACCAGGTTTGACTCTTCTTAGGGATTTAATGTTTTAATATTTACATAATTATCACACACACATATATTATTAAATTCTATCATATTTTCATTTTTTACAGAATATTCTTTCACTTTTTATGCTAGTCAGCAGCGATATCCACAAACTGATAACATATTGTACTATAGTCGAATCGTTCTTTGTCATGTTATCTGTGGCGGGCCTTTTGTACCTTAGGTGGAAGCGACCTGAACTGCCCAGACCAATCAAAGTTAATCTCACCATCCCAGTCGTCTTCGTTACGATTTGTTTGTTCTTAATAGTGATGCCGTGTGTCGAGGCACCATTCGAAGTGGGAATGGGCGTTCTCATAACGCTGTCCGGGGTTCCTGCTTATTATTTAGGAGTTCATTGGAAGAATAAGCCTTTAGGATTTACTAATTTTATGAGTGAGTATTTATTTTACTTTCTTTTAGGGTTTATTCAAAATTTCAGGCGTGAGATAAAATATTTTTATCAATCTTCCAATATATGATATATATGAATGTATAATGAGCGACAAAAGTAAATGGACATTATATTGAAGCAAAATCTTTAATATATCTGGTCTGTAATGCCTGTGAATCGGTAGTGGTGTTTTTAGCAAATGAAGCGTGTTATAGGGAGTTTAAAGCTATTATCTGATGAAAAATACTAATCATCCTTCTTCCATAGTTTGCCAGCATCTAGTTTAAATTTTCTTCGTTGGTCATAGTTTCTTTAAGCACGTGTAAATTCCCGACAGTATTCATTGAAATGCGCTTGAGCTGTTCGAAAAGCAATTTGGTTTTTTCTTCCGTGAAAGTTGTTATTTTTAATCAGCCAACTTTATTCTATAGTCCAATGTCATTATATATTTTGACAACTCATATTTCCAAGTTTATTTATAAAAAGTTTTTGATTCTCTGGTTTTTTTTTTGTTATGATTTTGGAAATTGAAAATAAAAATCATTTTTGGCATATATTGCTTTTTTTTATTACCGAGAAAGAAAGAATCCTATTAAATCAAGAAAAAAGTTGTGCGAAACGTAAACGTTTTGACAGAACGCCAGCGCCAAAGCTGCGGCCGAATAATACGAGAAATTGATTTGAGATTAAATTTGTCGACGTCGACTATCATGTGAAACGATTTGGTTTCACATTAAAACTGGGTATTTGAGTTTCACGTGTTTTTAAAGAAAATTATTTGCTCTGTCGCATTGACATTTGCTGCTTAAATGGGAGCAAAATTATCTATTTCTGAAGCGAATCATTACTGGAGATGAAAAATCGATTGTCTACAATGTCGAACGCAAATAATCATGAAGCAGAAGAGATGAGTGGCTCAAACCGCTTCGAAAATCGATATTTATAATAAAGTGATGCCTTCTATTTGGTGGGATTTCAATTCATGTTCATACAAATATGATGATCCTACCGTAACTGATACAGCTTGGATGGAATGTATTGCCGTACCTACTATATTTTATAGATTTGATTACAACTTGTTTCAATTTTTACAAAATTCTTAGGATGGCAAAAAATTTAATTCCAATCAAAACGTTCCAAAATCTCGTGATTCAATTTTCTTCAAGTAAAGATTAGAAGCTTCACGTGCGCAGAATCATGTTACTACCAAAAACAAGATCAATATATAATTGAATAGAATACTTATGTACTAACTATAAAAGAATGGTTGGTCATTTCCACGAAAAAAAGCGAAAGTACTTTCTGAACAACCCACATCCACTATCTTTTTGTCATGAAAATATTCCCCCGCATTATATTTACGTCGGGAAGATTGTCCGCTTCCAAATTTATATTTGATAAACCGTATAAAATTTTGTAAACTGAAATCTTTTACTATTACTTGTTTTGTTTATAAAAATTCTTTTTTGGACTATGCAAGCATTAAACTTAATACTTCTGATCTGTTTTTTTTTCCTTAGTTTTAGCAAACGTCTTGAGGTTTAATTTTTAAATATCATTTATAGATTGTTTTGAAATATAATAAATTGTAGCATGACATTTCCCGACAGTTTTCACTATCTTGGTCCAAGATATTTTCTGAATGCTGTTAGTACAGTATTTTTTCTTGAATTGTGTTTTCTACAATTCCAAAACCTCAATTTTATTATCACGTTTTTAATCAATGATTGCAGATACGTTGGTACTAACCTAAAAAATGATTCGCTTTTTTCAATCCAAAAATGTAATCAGTACTTTTCCCACTTATAGTATTGCGTAAATTCGAAGTTTAATAGATACATATCCACGTATAGAATGTCAATTTTTTCGTGAATACAAATTTTTTAACACTCTATCCAGGTTCATATAAATGTCTGGGCTTGTGTAGATACAGGATATTTGCAGATATAGTTATTTTTAGCCTCTTAGAATGTCAAAAATATAGCTTTAAATCATTTAGCCTATACACGCCTAAATTGGCAGACGATATCATTCCTATGAAACATATTGAATTCTAAATTATATTTTGCGGTAATATTATAAACTCACTATCTATTGCATCCCCCTCAACCACCTCACTACCTTTACTTCCAAGAAATCGCCCTATTTTAATTACTGTACAGTTTGTAATAAACAAGGCAGTAATGTCAATAAATGACAAGTCCCCACAGACTCTTTCATTTATCGGTCAATGTCTATTAGGTTAGAGGCAATTATTCATTAACCACCTTTGTATTATACCCCGTGAATATATTTTATAATGCAACATGCACATACATACACTAGTTGCTAGAGTAACGTAATAATGAAATGACAGCAATGTATTTTAGCGTGTATTTTATTTTGCAACATAGGATGTGAAATACAGTAGTTGAACAAAATTTAAAAACTAATTTAACAAATTTTCAAAAATGTCACCATTGACGGCCAGACAGTATCCTAAGCGATTGTAGAATTCATTTATTGTATTTTGGTATCTGCTCTGGAGTTATTTCTCTTGCAGCAACTCGTATTCTATTTTTTAATTGATCAATATTGTTTAGAGGTTCTCCATGAAAAACTTTATTTCTGATACATGACCAAAGAAAGAAATCGTTTGGAGACAGGTCTGGTGACCTTGCGGACCATTCTACTTCTCCTCCACGGCCTATCCAACGGTTTGGAAATCTTTGGTTGAAAAATGTTCTAACCATATGAGAATTATGTGCCGGCGCGCCATCATGCTGGTACCAAATCTCACCATCAATATTTAAAACGTGGAGGGCTGGCATAACTTTGTACTCAAACAATTCTAAATATTTTTCTCCTGTAAGAGTACCCTCAATAAAAAACGGTCCTACAACATGGTGTCCAATCAACTCATTCCAAACATTGACTTTCTGTGGCCGCTGAGTCCTAATTAGTATATAATCCATTTGTATATACCGTGAATATATTTTATAATGCAACATGCACATACATACACTAGTTGCTAGAGTAACGTAATAATGAAATGACAGCAATGTATTTTAGCGTGTATTTTATTTTGCAACATAGGATGTCAAAATAAGTTACTCTATTTTTGAGGTATGTATAGTGTAGAAGAAAAACTGTTATTAGTGAACTGGTATAACTCGAATATGAGTTTGAGGAGAGTAGCAGATTTGTTTCAAATTACATATCCTGACCGTCCAAGACCGAGTCCAACTACAATAAGTAGGTTAGTACAGAAGTATAAAAATAATGGATGCATCGTTCCTAATCATAAAAAAAAGAATAGGCCAAGATATGTTATTACTGACGCCAAAAGAGATGAAATTCTACAAACAATCGAAAATAATAATATGCTCTCCACAAGAGCTTTAGCACAAACTACAAATGTAAGCAAATCTTCCGTGCATAAACTACTAAAACGAGAACATTTTAAGTCGTATCATTTTCAAAACCATCAGGAACTAATTGCGAATGATGCAGAAAGAAGAAGTAACTTTTGTGAAATCATGTTGGATAAGCTTCATAATGATGATACTTTACTACGCAGAATTTGCTTTACAGATGAAGCAACATTTTATGTAAATGGTGAAGTAAATTCACAGAACTGCCGCTACTGGAGTAGACAAAATTTGCATAGATATCATATCACAAGGACTCAGCGGCCACAGAAAGTCAATATTTGGAATGGGTTGATTGGACACCATATTGTAGGACCGTTTTTTATTGAGGGTACTCTTACAGGAGAAAAATATTTAGAATTGCTTGAGTACAGAGTTAGGCCAGCCCTTCACGCTTTAAATATTGATGGTGAGATTTGGTACCAGCATGATGGCGCGCCGGCACATAATTCTCATATGGTTAGAACATTTTTCAACCAAAGATTTCCAAACCGTTGGATAGGCCGTGGAGGAGAAGTAGAATGGTCCGCAAGGTCACCAGACCTGTCTCCAAACGATTTCTTTGGTCATGTATCAGAAATAAAGTTTTTCATGGAGAACCTCTAAACAATATTGATCAATTAAAAAATAGAATACGAGTTGCTGCAAGAGAAATAACTCCAGAGCAGATACCAAAATACAATAAATGAATTCTACAATCGCTTAGGATACTGTCTGGCCGTCAATGGTGACATTTTTGAAAATTTGTTAAATTAGTTTTTAAATTTTGTTCAACTACTGTATTTCACATCCTATGTTGCAAAATAAAATACACGCTAAAATACATTGCTGTCATTTCATTATTACGTTACTCTAGCAACTAGTGTATGTATGTGCATGTTGCATTATAAAATATATTCACGGTATTAATATTAACATGTTATTGTAATATATGTATTTCTTTAATTTCTTCAGATAAATTCACCGAAATATCTCAGAAGTTATTCCTAGCTGCTCCAGAAGAATGATTTCTAGTTTATTTTCTCGAATTATTAGTTAATTATTTATTTAGTTTACATTTGTTTTTCTTATTCAATAATATATAAGCTCTTTTTTACATAGAGTGTGTATGTACCTATTGTGCAGAGGCAAAGTATTCTTGATACTTATATTTGATCTGAGATCAGAACGTGTTAATTTCTGAAACAAATTTTTACATAAGGAGTTGGTCCCAATAATTGTTTTTATATTTTGTATACGTGTTTTGAGAAATGTTACCAATGCTTCATATATTTATATACTGTAGATGTTAATATTAGCTTAAGTACAGAAAAAATGAAAGGTAAACTTGGAAAACGTTAATGTGTTAAAAATAATCTATTTGTATTAGGTTGTTTACGCCGAAAATCTCATATCTGCACGGTCACGACGTGAGATTTTTCCGGTTGTACGGAGTTATTTTTTATTTTTGGTTTATTTCAAGGTTGTTTTAGAACACACGAAGTTGTTATTAATATTTGCTATATACTGGGAGATCACTATTGTTTTATTATTAATAATCAGTATCATGGGGGATAGATCTACATTTATGTATTTTATTAGCATATATTTTAATAATTACTTGAACACTCTGTATATATATATATATATATATACAGCGTGTCCATTAAAATATTCATTTTAAGGTTTAAAATGATAAGAAACCTATAGTCGATATAAATTGAATTTAAATAAATCATGGAAATTGCCTCGAATTAACAGATTTTATATTTTCACATGACATATGCTTAAAAATACTGTAATTAATTATTAATTTAAATGTTTGCGTTGTTAAAACGGTTAAATTTTCTTTGTTATATGTTGTAAAATTACTATCCTAATAGTATTACTTTTTATTTCTTTTTTTTCCTAGAGTCACGTTACGTTTTATATTCGTTTTCTGCAATTTAAAAATAGCGTTTCTAGCTATTTGTGCAACATTAAAAAATATAAACACAGTTGATATATAATTTTTTGAGTAATGAATGAATCAGTTTATTTAGAAACTTATTATATCTATTTAAAAAGAAAATTTCCATTGAACTCAGAGAACCAATTCTAAAGTCATTTCTAATATGGTGTCTATTTTCTTCCAAACTGTTTATAGTGCTTCCAGATCCAGATTAATGTTGAAGAAAAATACCGTGTTTATCATTTTTTTAGCTTCGCGTCGATGACAAAGTATAACCGTTTTAATAGATCCAAACTAAAACTGATAGAAAATTATTATTATAATTCTAATTTAGGTTTTGTCTGAATCTGAGTAATATTAAGCACTGTACGTATTAAACAGATTATACCAAAAAATTGAATGTGTGCCAAATTTGAACGAAATTGTTAGTTTCTATATTTAAATATTAAAAATGTTACTATTTACTTGCTTTTACGCAGTACGAAAAAATTACCATCGACTGAAAAAAATAAGTTACTTTTAAAAATATATTTTATATTAAAATAATTTGTTTCGATAATAATATAGTTTTATTACTATAAACGCATGGACCTTTTAAGAGATAAAAGTTCTGTGCATATACAGGGAGCAGTTCAAAAGTTCGTAAAATTGATATTTAGCTATGATGATCATTTTAAACAATGCACCAATTTTTTGGCATCTTTTAAAAGAGATTAAATTAATTAAAATATAATTTTTGATATTTATTTAGAAATAACAGCAACAGCAAAATAAATATCAGGACAAATATATATATATATATATATATATATATATATATATATATAAGAAAATGAATTCTAAATGTCTTCAATTAACTAGAGATTATTACCAATTTACAAATTTTGAATTGTTCGTTTCCATGCTGCGAGAATAGATACATTTATTATTAAATACTTGATAAGGTTATGGAACTTAGTTTATTACTACATTAGTAGCAATAGAAAATCTCGAACATATTCAATTCTCGAATACTTTTATTTATTTGCCTTTTTTCTGTTCTTTTACATTGGTTTTTTTAGTAATTCATATTAGCACTTATTTGTGTAGCAAGGCATTTGTCCATCGATATGTATTATAATGTTATAAAGATTGCTACGTGATTCATAGCAAATTTGTATGTATTCTAACCGGATCTTGGCAATGCAAGTTGGATTAGTCATAGTCTCTTATTGAATTCTTGATTGCAGATGAAAATGTCAGAGGCGTGCATGTTATTTTGTACTAAATCGGCATTATTTGTATCAATAATGTAGTGTGTGTACAACACCTATACTCCTATTATATATGACGTCAGCCCAAGTATTCTGCTAAGGTCTGGTTATTGTAAATGATTCTTGTGCTTAATTTGTCAGTATTATAGTATTGATTGTGTTTCTTTTTTATAATGTAGAAGTATGAAAACCCTGTAGTAGTAATACAAGAATTTTTTAATCAATTTTCAAGGATTTTCAAACTTCTATCAATTTGCAATTCAAATCCAGTTTTGTTATCGAAAAAAAAATTTTAGTAGCCTGCCAAGTCATTTAATGTGTTCGTTAAAAGCAGGATTTCGATAACAATATACTTAGATATTATAGAGGCTTATCTGACACTGTCCATTTGTAAACTAAGACCATTGTACTTAACAGTTATCTGTGCGGAATAAAGCACTGAATTTTCGCGGGTGCAAGTTTTCTGTCCGGTGTAGAATTAAAAAGAGCCCTAAACAAGATAGAGCACATTGATAACAGATATTAACAAATATAAGCAGAAATTGACTAACAAATCGAAATAAAAAAACAGACAACTACCAAAGACTAATAAATTACTTGTTGGTAATAAAAATGCAGACACGGATGCATTCTTAACTATCTATTATTCAAAGTATTGCTGAGAGGAATTATCAAAAGAAAATTAGATGCAGGCAAATCGAAAAGATATTAAATTGTAAATTTATAACAGTTTCTCGTATGGGTTTTGATATATTGTAGTGTCTTACCAACTAAAACAACACATTCTTTTAAAACAAAGAACACAAATAAAGATACAATTTATGTATTGAAATTAAAATTAATAAAGATGTAAGAAAAATAGTCACATTACAGAATAAGGACTTTAATCAGACCATTTGAAAGAAAGTCTTTATAAAAATAATCTAATGTCACACATTCCTGGAACTTAAGGATATCATCCAGTGAAGCCCAGCTAGGTAAAGTGAATAGATATAGATTTTTTTAAAGCTAAATAAAATAAAGATAAATTAAAATAGAAGTATGGCATACAAAGGATAATTGGAGAATTTATCTAGTGCAATAAGAATACAAATTTATAAAAGCGGGCGAAAAGGAAAGCTAATAAATAATGTTAGAACTGATAAAGACTATACTCTATACCACGAACAAATAGACTAATCATGTGAATATTTTTGACATTATAAAATATCAAGTATGGAAATCTGATTTACACATACACAATGAATGTATTATTTATTTACCTGTAATCAAAAAATAGCCTCAAAAAAGCTGTTATATTAACAATAATAATGTAAACTTAACTGACTGGTTTGTTTTTATTTTATAGTAAATATTGGAAATGAATACAGCTTATTTTGAATTAGCCCTGTTAACAAAATGTATTATTTAATATTTTTCAATTCCATATATAAAACCAGTTATTAAAATAACTCGTTCAAACTATAAATATATGTAAAAAAGATATAAGCAATTGTAATGAAGAATTTAGGTGTGAAAGTACATGGCGTGTATATTATCCTATTTTCAATTATATTGTAGGCTCTCAAGTTAAATATAATAAATAAGTAAATGGAAGGAATTGTAGTGAGGAATTTATTTATGAGAGCACATAACATACATATTAGTAGTTTAATTTTTAGTTGAAACAATTGGAATATCGTTTATTTTAAAATAAATACATGTACATCTACAATTTTCATTCTAAAATTAAATTGAGTAATACATATTAGTGTAATAAAAACTATGCAATCATAATGTAAAATATATTCATATAAGCAAATTTTGTTTTGACTATCGAAAATATAGTAACTGAAAGAACAATAAATATCCTTCTTAATCACATTTTTCATTGATGAATTTGTTATTTTTTCTAATTTCCTAGAATCGTAGGAAGCATTGTCCATAAAGGTAATATAATTCATTTCCAAATGAGGTAAAATTTCCAAAGCAATTCTCAAACAATGCTACATTTATCACTTCATGGTAATTACCAATTTTATTTGATTGGAAATAAGAGTAGGCCATTCTCAAGAAAACCGTTCTCATAACTAATATGTAATAATATTAAGTCTTCCTTTTCCGCAAGGATTTTTAAAATCTGTTGTCAGAGTCATTGAAGGTTTGCCATACACATTTGATGCTTTCATCAATCCAAACTTTTGATGTAAATACATTTTTCTACTTTCCATTTTAAATTGCTTTAGTCTAGACAAATATTTTCTCCAAATAATTATTGCATCTTTTTCTTTTATGTAGCTATTTCTGGTTTTCTTCTTAAAACTAAAAATAAAGGTGGGCTAAAAGTGCATAGAGTAATGTATTGAATATCTTACAAGAAATTTATCTCTTTCCATAACGTCTGCCTTGAAATCTTGGTGCTACCATTGCTATTTATCGCTGTCAAAATTTTATTTAATGTAGAAATCCCCCCTAATATAGCTCATTTTTATAAGGTTATGGGTTTTGAAATTCTTCTTTAGTGTTTGAATATTATATACACTAGCTCTTGATATTCCTATAAAACAAACACTTTTAAATGTATGCTTTTATTCTATAGCAATCTTACCAGCTGTTGCGGCAGTTGACCGAACAGCCTGTGTTGGTGCAATTTGGGTGCTGTAATTTATATATTTTGAATATGTTCAATATTGACTGCATATCAGCCACATTCAAACGGCTTGCTTTCCACTTTCTGAATAATGACTCCACCAGTCTTACGATTATGAGTAACAAAGGCACATACTCTAAAACTATAAGAAATTATCCTTCTACCAAATTTAGATGTTCTTTTGTTTTACTAACACTATTCTATACCTTTCAATATAAAGACAAAATAAGAACCTAGTATTCAAAGAAATAATGACAAAAACTATAATATAACCTCAAACTTGGTCAAAACAAACTCAGCTGTAGTACATGTAGCGCTTATGTGCGTAAAGAAGTCCTCAGTTGAGCAATGTTTATATGCGGTTAATTAATCGAAAAATGATCGTGTGCTGATCACGCATATTTATTAGACTATTTGTTCGTAATACAGACTCTAATAGGTAGTATTGATACCTCAGAAGTCATTAAATTCTAGCATAAATTGATACACCTAATTTAATATTTTGTCAAGAAAAATCATTCTTCTAAAAACAGACAGATTTTTTCAAATTTTTGTAAACTTTGCATACATATATTGTTACTTTATAAACATTTCTTTTGATAATATTGATTATTGCTGCTAATCAATATTCTAATTCCCGTGTTGATTCTAAGTATTCTACGTTGATATACTTCTTTTTGAAAGGTACAGATCTCAGTAAAAGACGTGTGTACCATTATACGCATAGAAAATATCGATTTGAATTGCTAGTTATTACGTTGGAACACAAATAAATTTGGCGTTATCGCTTATAGAAGTTATGTAAGTGCGCATGAAAGATATTCTTTAGGAGATAGAATCATTGCAAAATTTTAACTCTAAATGTAGTTAGACGTTGAATTTTTTTGAACAATCTGTATATTTTTATATTTATGTGAAAATATTTTCGAATTTGTTGAAAAATTAAATTGTACTTACAAAATGATTTGTATATTTATTGTAAAAAAAATATATTGTTACCAATCAATGTTGCTTTGTTTTGAAAATTAAAACTGTGATTGTATTATTTTTTAATTTGTTTGTTTCTTAAAATCCTTGCATTATAAACAAAATCAAAAATAGGCTTTTAATCGCATTTTATTTACTCGTAAGATGGATATAGATAATATACCCTTTTTTAATGCAAATATAATGAAGAGCTTAAATGATAAAAAAATAACTATTTTCATAAACGAAAAATTAATGCTTTATTTAATAATACAGTATAGTATAATATTTATATTACATTAAATATTTTATTTTGAATAAATCACACAAGCAAATATAAATATCGGAATGTGTATATACAATATATGCTACACTAATTCCAACACCATTAAACACACATATATATATAGATGTTATATGCATATGTTTACCGCAGAAAATCATCTGGATTAAACATGCCCTATAAAAGAACTTTATTACAATTAAATAAAATAAATGAGCAACTTACCTTAGCTCTTCTTAATATGGAATCCTTACTGGCATCATAAGGATGATCTTTCGAGGGTATTTCTAATACTGCTGGAATTGGTTGTGTGTGGCCATCAATCACATGCCTTATTAATTCTGCAATGTTTTGATTGATTAAAATAATATCAATATCATCTCTTTTGATAAATCTCTTGAAGCAATCTTCGATTTCACTGACGGCCGTATCTGTAAATTATTATTCCTTAAAATTACAAATTTATAAGTTCTTTTTACTCACTTTTGTCTACTACCATAAAATTGGAGTGTCGATTTTTATTAATTTCTCCAACTCCGCCCAAGAGAAAACCAACACAAGTATCCTAAAGGTTACGAAAAATTAGGTTTGTATATTAATAATAAATTAATTTTTACCTCATCTCCAATTACAGATAACAATTTACCCTTTGCTGCTGAATGCAAAGCCATTTTCTCCTTATGGATTAATAACAAAATGTACTAACTTATTTAAGTTAAAAAGAATCACCTGATAAATAAGCAGGTGACTAATCAGGTTGGTAAACATAAAACTCATTTTTCTAAATAGTTTCTTTTGTTCGTTTACGTTGGCATAAATAGTGTAAACTTTAAATTTTGAATTCTCCAAGCCATAACCTCTAATTAATTTGATTCGGAAAATAGTTAATATTTATTTTAATAAATTTTAATTATTTGATAGATTTTGTGTAATTAATATGGAGTTTAATGATGTACTAAGAGCATAATTAATAAATTCATTTTTGTTATTGTGACGTCCAGTTTTTATTCTGTATCATTGATTGAACGTAATTTTGACATTTGTTTTTTGGTTATGAAATTTAAAATTTCAAAATAGTCGTAATCCAATGTAAGTATAACAGTTATCCTTTAATAAAGTTTAGTTGACATTATTTTTTATTTTAGATGCCTAATATTGCAAATACCCAGATAACAGAGGCTCGGGAAACGTATCTAACCCTGCTTGAATTATCACGTCTTTTAAACACTGGTCTAGATCCCGAAACATTAACAATTTGTGTGCGATTGTGCGAAGCTGGTGTAAATCCTGAAACTCTAGCGACAGTTATTCGGGAATTACGCAAAGAAGTAGCAAGTTTAAATGAAATCGAAAGGATAGCTGATGAAACCAACACTTAAAACTATCTTGCATGTAAATAAAAAGAAATTATTTTTAAAGAGTA
Organism: Dermolepida albohirtum; assembly: GCA_031893035.1. NCBI lineage: Eukaryota > Metazoa > Arthropoda > Insecta > Coleoptera > Scarabaeidae > Dermolepida > Dermolepida albohirtum. The sequence continues at coordinate 427,259 of JAVIWB010006200.1, read as the reverse complement.
AAAAAAGTAGTTTATTTAACAATGTAGAAAAATAATGTAAATTTATAATTCATCTTTTTTATTTGAGTATTTACCATAATACACTTTACTTTCTATAGTAACACTTTCGCATTTTTCTTGTTCAATAAGATATTCCTTTGCTACCCAGGCCTGTGACCCATCTTGGAATAAGAATATTGCCCTATTATCATCAATCAAATACCTAAAATTAAAAAATAAGAATTGCGTATTCAATTATTATATATTCACATACCGTTCAGCTTGAATATGATTATTCCACAGACTTGTTTGCCATAATTTTGTTAGGTGTTCAGTTTCGTCTCTCGTAGGACTTCCTATAACATTAACAAAAGTCATTAAAGTACGTCCCTTTTTAGTCATCGCAAGCATATCTTCCGGATTATTTAGATTCAATTTTGTCATGTCTATTTTGGGTGCCGGACGTAGATGTTCAGGTAATTCATCGTCCTCTAGAGGTTCCTCATCCTCCTGAAAATAATGCATTAGTCTTTAATTTTCTAAATAATGTTTTTTACAATACCTCCCATTGGTCAAGCAATCTTTCCATATCCGCATCTGTGTAATCTCTGATATCCTTTTTAGTCCATTCTGGTTTATCTTCATTGGATGACTTTTTGGAAAGACTTGTTACCACTAATATTAAGATTACGAAAACAAATAAATTTCGACTCATTTTTGGAATTATTCTTGTATACAGTATGCACCAAAACGACTAAGTAATTGAACATAACCTAAGTTTTTATAACTTTTTTGTGGTTTTCATATATCCATCATAAACGTTTTTTAATAGAATACAAGAAATTGCCAAATTAATATTAGTAGTTTTCTTTTGTGAAAATTTTATAATTTTAAATTATCGATTTTAAAGTAATTTAAATCTTTATTGCTAAACAAGTTATACATGATCCTTCAAAATATAGGTCCGATTAAAATTAATATGTATCAATATTTTATAATATAAAATATGTAGTTGTCTGTTGAAGTGTCTATCTTTGTAGACCTTATTACTGTCAATAATATTTTTGTGCTCCGTATCGCTTTCATCTTTTCTGAAAACGAAGTTTATGCTAACTGCATTTCTAAAAATTTTCTTATCATTTAAATTAAAATGAGGTGAAGAGGTTTAATTAACGTACAAATACAATTTATTTTAACAGTAAAAATTAAATGAAACTGATACGTTGCATATTTTAGGTTAGATTCATATTTATGTTTTAAATGTATTACATTATTGATTGTGCCTTTTACATTTATACCGATTGCATATACCTTAGCCGGTTTAGTTTCAACAATGTTGAATACTTCCTAAGGCTGACAAAATTTGAAATTGTATCGATTATCATTTCTTAGAATCCTTCTCTTTTTTATGCCCAGTACGTTTTCATCTTTTTATGTAAGTGCCCACACTTCTACAGTATACATTATTTAACATGAAGTCAATGTTTTCATTTTTTTAAAATTTTTGTTCTTTGTACTTATACGATTTTATTTGTAGGGCTAGTTTGACGTAATATATGATTATTTAAGAAAATTCGTCTTTTAATTTTAGCTATTATTACAACTTGACTTGAATATGGATATATAAAAGTTCCAGAACCGTTATATCGTTTGTCCAATTAGACCTTTCCGTTGTAAAATTCTAGCTAACTATGTATTTGGTTTTTGAATGTTTATTTGCAGTCCTATCGTTTTTGCAGCTTCTCGAAGTTGTTTAAACACTTCTTTGAATTCCTAGCATTAACATCTAATCATCTGCAAATGCAATCATGTACATGCTCTCGTGCTATTGGTATTAATTACTTTTTATATATAATAATGAAGAGAAAATAAGAATGTATATTTTTATCGAATGCTGCTGTATACCGTGATTGTACGTAATATATTTTCTTGCCCTTGATTTCTAGAATTAGTTAGATTTATAAAAATCAGTTTGCCTTTTTATTTTTTCTCATTATATGACGAAAACCTAAAAATGGATTTTAGACACATAATGTGTAGTACTAAATATAAAGAAATCTAGTTTTAAAATAATGTAGGAAAATATTTTATTTTTTTACATACGCAGTAGGGTCGACGATATAAGAGTACTTATTTTCACATTACATAGAATTAATACTATATATTTACGATTTTTTATAACGATTGTAATTATACCATATCTAAAGGGGTTAGTAGAGAAAGGGTGTAAGTAGCATTTCTAATTTTTTTTGCTAGGTACGATTGAATCTTTATATGTTTATTTACCGACATATGTAAGTGTGTATAAGTGAATATTTCATATTTTAGCGCCCTTTACCTTTGGCTAAATGTATTAGGTGAATGAAACCTATAAATACTTTAGCACAAAAAGAATACAAATGAACTTGTCTTTCAGTATTGTACAATTAATACTGACACCCTTTCTATTCTAATCCCTTCATTTACGTTTATTTACAAAGTCTTGGTTTGGGTTTTCATTGCACAAAGAATGTGGTAACAAAGTGTTGTATGTATAATTTCAGTATGAAGCAAGGAAAATATCATCCATTACCAAACTGAATATGCAAAATAATATATATGCTAGTGTGGTTGAGAAACAAGTTTCAAATGTTGCTGATTTCATTATCTTATATAAATAAATAATATTAAATTTGTATATGCATTTAAAATAAATGAAATATTTTTTTCGCAAAATTCAAAAAATAATCTAGTAAAAGATTGATAAAGCATATGCAGAATACTATTTAAAATTAAAAATATTAATTCACCGTTACACGCACATTCTACAAATGATGATATTTGTTATTTATACAGGATATTATTAACTAATCTCTTAACTCTAGTTTTTGGATGGAACATTCTTTCGATCGTGATTGTCTATCTTGCTATTGACAAAATAATTCGGACTGTACCACTATGCAAAAGACATTGTAAAAACGCTTAAAACATTTTATTCTCAAATCCTATTACAATTGTAATATCTGCACCAAAACATTTGCTGGGTTTATGATTGTAAAAAGAAAATTACCAAACTAAATATAGAAATTGCTTACATATCTTCAAAATCATGTGAAGTAGTGCAGAAAACAGATCAGAAATTAATTGGAAAGTGTGGAAACAAGGTATTCAAAAGTAAAAAAAATTTGATATGCCAGTTTATTATTCATTTAGTTTTTATGAAAATGTGATTAGTGTGAGTCAAGAATAAAATCAGTTTTTAGCAACGTGGATTTTTTTTGAGATTCTTTAAATTTTTTACTTTCTGTTCAGTGTTTCGGTTCTTTTAGTTGCACTCATTTTGGAAAAAGTGGCTTCTGACCGATCACGTAAATAAATAATACATAGGATACATGTTTCGACAGAAATGTTGTCATCTTCAGCAAGAAACTAGAGAGTTAGAGTTACCATTAAAGGACACATTGTTTTTGCATACATACTATAATAAAAAACAAAATGTAGTATAGAAATAAAGATTCAAGTAAAACGAGAGAGTTTAATGTTATTGAATATAGTTATCGTAATAAGTATTCGGTGTGATATTTATTTGTGTGGTAAAAAAACGAACTGAGTAAGTGGGATTTTTCTTTAAGTCGGTACTTACTTCAACATTTAAATACAGAGGAGACTAAGTATAAAATCCGTAGAACTGCACTGAAGAAAATATTTTGAAGTAGTTCGAATATGTTAGCAGAATCATTCTTTGGGTGCAAAGGGGATGTGTAAAGAAGAAGAAAGATGTGTGGGAAGAATAAGAAGTAAATTAGAAATTATAATTAAGACAAGCAGAAGAAATTACCAAAATAGCAAGATTTAGAGATTGTTTGAAGAAAAATATAGCCTTAAATTCAGCATCAGTATGGAAATGGTAAAATGTTCTAGAATTAAGATTTCCATATTGACATAATAGTATATTTGTTCACTAATGAAATAAATCGTCTTCTTTGATTGATTTAATTGTTTTGATGTTTAACGTCATTCGATATATTTTTAGAAAATTATTTACGAATGCATTAAATGCCCTTGAAAATCAAAGCTAAAACGTATAACGTTGAATTAACAAACTGTTTAATAACAAAAATACACTGCGAGTAACATTATTATTGAAACGAAATTTTATAGCGATATAAAAGCAAGTAATATTTATCATTTATTGTTGCGTAAAAATGCCATTCCATGGATACGAAAATGTTGATTCAGCACCAGTGCATTGCTGAACTTTTTCAAACACACTTTACATTGATTCTCTTCCACGTCATCACTGATCTCACCCGATTCGATTCTCATATGTTTTTTAAGTTCTGATAAAGCGGATTCGTCGACACATTGGTTGTCTCTAACATATTCATCTACGTTAAGAATCTTATGGTAGTACAGTAAATGTTTATGGAAAGAAGGCTTGACAACAAAACATTCACCGCATTCCATACACTGATACGCTGTCGAAACGTTCCTGTGGTCTTTTATATGTTCGTGGAAAGAAATTCGATCATTGTCCTTATATTCGCAAAGCCTACATTCGTATGTACCCTCGAACGGTACCGGTTCCTCCAATCGCAATTCAGTGTCCCCGTGCGTCCCTGGTCGTCTCTGTTTTGAATGTACGGGAGACGTAGAGATTTTTCTTCGCTTCTTTTTTGAATAAAATTCGTTTTTTGGTGGTGGTTCTTGCACTTCGTGTTTCATATTTAAAATCCTTTGAATATTTTCGTCCTCTTTTGTCAAAACAACTTTAGGATACTTGTATTTACAATCATGAGATGGCGCCTCAGTAAATATTAAGTCTTTAAAACAGAGTATGCATTTTATAGTTCTCGGCAATATGTTAGTGGTCTCCATATGTTTTTTATTTAGAATTTGCGTGATCGTCTTCTCATTCACTGGTTTCCCACATCTCGGACAATCATCTAACGAGGAAATTAGTCTTATTACATAGTTGCAGTGCAAACAAACAATTGCCGCGTTGCTTTTCTTAAGTCGACGCATTTCTTCGATGGTCAATTCTTTTTTGTTGCATCGCAGCAAGTGATTGGCGTATGTCGCCCCGGATCTGAAGAAATTACGACAAAATTTACAAATGTACACGTAAACTCTTAAATTATTATCCTTGCAGTGCCATTTTATGTGTTGTTTGTAGTGTTCAATGGGAAGAGTGGAATTCCTACATAGGGTACACTTATAAATGATCTGGGACGGCACCATTTTGGAATGTTCAATTTCACCGTGCTCCAAATGATCTCTGACCGCGTAAAAAGTAGCATCGCACAATGTGCACTTATTTAATGTCTGAATATGTACTTCGAAGTGGATCATGAAAGTTGCCAGCTGTGCAAAAACCTTACAGCAGTTTTTCTTCGGACAACGCAGTCTAACTTGTTTCGCCAGATGGAAACAAACGTATTCAATATGATCTAAAAGTTGCATGTTCGTCTCGAAGATTTTACCACATTCGGGACAAATGAACGGCGGTTCCCGATGATGCAATCTTTTGTGAGCGTTAAAAGAACACGAGGTGGCCGCGATATAATTACAAACATCGCATCGATATTCATTGTTTACCGGGTTTAAACCGGAAAAATGTAATAACATTTTAGTGTCCTGAACAATAATTTTACATTCGGGGCACATAATTACAGAGTCAGGGTCGCAATTCGGAATAGCAACTGGGTTTTCCGGTGAATTTTCTTGGCTAGGTAACGGTAGATTATCCTCGGGTATTTCTTCTTTAATACAAACATCTACTATAGGTTTTTGGCAGTTTTCATTTGTAATATTAGTGCTAGTGTCTTGAATATTGCCTGGGCTTCCTTCAGTATGATTATTTACAACATTTTCAATACATTCGGAAATGGAATTTTGAATGTTTTCGATACTTTCAGGAACAATATAGTTTTCGTCAATTTCTGTATTAATTATGTTTGATCCATTTGATTTTTCTACGCTATCGTTGTTGTTATTAATATTATTATTGTTTATCATTACCATATTATGTGCAACTTTCTTCTCGTTAATTGTATTCACTATGCTAGCACTAACAGCAGTCGTTTCCAATTTAGTAAAAATACATTTTGGAACATTCGTACAAATTTGTTTTAACACGAGAGATGCAGGGGGAGCTCCGTTAAGTCTGTAGTGATAAAACAACAAGATCGTGGGTACCATCGTGATAAGATTCTTCCCTTTATTAGTTTTTGATGGTGCATAGAATCTCGTGTTTATATTCATACCGTTGGCGTCCTCATCTCTGACATCGTAGATCATTGGTATGTCTTGATGCGGGGGAAAACCCACTAAGCCCAACGGTAAACAAGACACTCTCATGTCCTCTAAACATATATGACCCCCGAAGGGAGTGTAGTGTTGCCGGGAATGAAGCAGGAGGGCGCATGGATTGTAGAACTGGAACTCGTCGCGTGAGGCGCACATATCACATTTAAAGTTCAATACTATTGTAAATCTGTTGACGTGATCCAGGAATGATCTTTTACAACCGAATCTGAAACATTAAATTATTTAAATTGAAATAGTGTTTTTTTGTATTTATTTTCTATTTAGCATTACACCCAAATAGGTAGAAAAGGTTTAGGATCTAAAAAGAATTTTTTTTCTCTTTAAAAGAGCGACTGAAGTGATAAAAATAATAGGTACTAAATATTTCATGCCTAAAAGTACATTTCGATATTTTTAAGAATTATTTCTAATCACGAAAATGTTTCATCGACTTTTATCTACAATTTTGTACATTTTAAAAATTGGACCAACTTTTTGCTTTAATGAAAACAAATAATCAAACATTGCGAAGCTATTGTGATTACATAAACATATAATGCATTCTGCTTCTGGTTTTGTCATATGGTCGTTATACTAATTAATATTCCATTGTTCATATTACAGTATACTTCATTATCTGTTATCAGGCTAATTCTTTTTGTTGCGTTTTCGCTTGTATATATTGGAGTTTCATTGGTGGGCAACATTCAGACTTAAAAATATCCGAAGAAATTTACTAAACCAAGTGGTAGCATTAAGAATAAACACCAATCAACGCCAATATATATAAAGGAAAACAAAAACCAGTCGGAGAGCAGATTCATAAGAAGTTGACGGTAGGTTAGTTATCGATAGCATATCATGTGGACGTCAATAATAATAATAATTCATATCTTCACAGCTTAAAGCCATTTCAGACTATGATTTATTATTTCGCTCGAGCTCGTTTAAAAGAGGAAGGGAACCACGAAAAACTTTCCCGGATACAGGCCATCGAACTTGAACTCGAGACCTTCGATGTGAATAGCCAGTGACTTACCACTAACCTATCAGCCGGATAGGATAAATCCACATCATTGTTGTAGTTTCTGAAATGCAAATCGATAATACATTTGCTTTTAGCGATTGTTAATATATATATATATATATATACCACAGGTTATGGAATATGATTTTTATGTATTCAATTAAATCAAGCCAAAATACTAGATAACCTACCGGTACCCCCTCGATGGGGAGAAAACAACAAAATATAACCGTAGAAACACTCAAATGTTCTAAAAAGTGCTATACTATCAATATTATTAAACGAAGTTAAGGAAAAAGTCGAAAATTTGAAAATATACAAGATCAAAGCATTCAAGGAGTAGGTGTTATACCTACCGCAATTAAGAGACGAAAAGCTCTGTACTTCGGTTGCACCTTTCTAAATGGAAAGTTGTGTTATTGCAAAAATGGTGAATAAATTTGAGGTTTAAAAAGTTTAGGATGAAAAATGCTTTTATTGATACGATGTCTTAAAACGTGGTTCTACATTTGCGAAACAACACTTACCCATTTGCCAAAAAATAAAAAATATTGAGAGATAATCGTCAATTTCTAGTCGGAGATAACATTTTAACGAAATGAAGAAGGATAAAGACGATGTGTTAAATGAAGTATATGTTCATGTATTAATTCTCGGCGATGAATCTTTCAGGAGTCACAGCAATTGCTAGAGTACGAGACCTAGCGTTCTCAAAGAACCCAGTTGAAGTATAACTATGATGCAAAGCAAAGTGCGAAGAACTGTGTGGTCGCAAGAAGTAGCGGTAGTTAACGTTCCCTTAGGGACATCAGGCACAATTCCCTTGCTTTTAGTCTTGATCGGTCAAGAAGACTGATCGTCAGTTCTCTTGATACTTATGGGGAATAGTATAGTACTGAACAAAACCTGAAAATAAAAAGTAGAATAGAACCTGTAAGAAGTGTTAAGAATGCAAAAGAAAAGCCTGTATGAAGAAAAAAATATAAGAACGGATCATCACAGATAAAAATACATGAGATGTCCAATGGGGAGATCCGAACAACTGAGTGACCTGCAATTCCTGAGGCTGAAAGCTAATGAAACAGGAACAAGATTATACATAGGTTAAATGTATTAGAATTAAGAGATTCCTGAAAGATATAAAGAAGATAATAAATCTGAAAAGATATCAGCCGAATAGTATGTCTAGCTATATCGAGAAATCTATTCATCTATGATGGTAAAAAGAAAAGTTTTCCACATTATAATAAGAAGACCTACGATTTTTTCTATATTTTTTTTCCAGTACAATCGCCTTTAAAGCATTTGCGCCACATGTTCTGCAGCAATTTTATTCCACCAGATAGAAGTTATTTTTGTTAGTAGTCAAAATAAGCGTCGATCTTCTATTTCAATTTGCTATCATTTACAAAATGAGGTGTTATTTCAAATTTCTAAATAGAAAAATGTCGAACGTAGCCAAATTCAAAACTACATGGTGGAGTTCCAGCTCAAAGAATCTATTCACAGCCGATAGCTTGAATTTTAGCTGCATTGTGACACAAGCTTTTGGTGAGAAACCGTACGTGCTTCAACTTCTATCAATATGAAATTCTAATGACTAATTTCTATAACAGACTTTATGTGGCAATTTTTTTTCTAATTTATTTAAGGTCACGTAAAGATAAAAGATCAAATTATGGAAAGGATATTATTCTATGATATTATTTATATTAAATAAGCAAAAGAACCGCACAAACTAAAAGTCAGGGTGTAACTAAAATGATTCAGTCATGTAGATCATACACAAATATAAAAGTATTAGAAGAGATGAATACGTATTATTAAATAAACACAAAAATTCAAAGAAATAGTGACGAAACTCCTTACTTTATAGATTTAACGATGCATTTGCAGTTTCAAAACTTTTAAAATTACCAATATCCAATATTATTCTGGTAAATTCATACATATGATTAGTGTATTATTTAGTTATATTTGAGTAGGTAGTTAGAAAATCATGAGCGATGTTGTATATTTTTAATTAAATTTTTGAAAATTTTAAGGCTCTTTTATTATACTTTTATTGTAAAGGAATTCTAGTTTAAATAAGATTCCAATGCATATTTGACCATACATTCATAAATAGGCAGACATAAATGAAGCTTAGTACCAAATAACCTATTTTATGTTAAAACCTACCGCGTTGTATATTTTAGGGATATTGATGTTCGTACTGTTTTTAATATAATAAAAATACTTCAACCTACAAACTTTAAATCTGTTATACTACTGTTTTGATTCCAACAAAAAAACGATTTTTTTAGATATACTCAGAAAAAGTTAACCGAAATGCTATATGATTATTTAAAATTAAAAATAATTCTAGTATTGCAAGTGGGATATTAGTTATGATGAAACTCTAAAAAAAATTAAGATTATAAAAAATTAGACAAGTGCATCTACACTTTTAAGTATACATCTACACCACTTTTATACTTGGTTTACATGCAAAGAAGGTGAAAATACCTCATTCATATTTGTTTCTTATATTTCACTACATTTGTATCTGTTTTAACACTGCAAAAAAATTGTAATTCACTTTTTTTTACAAATAAGCTATCTTAAATATAGATTTTTAAATTCACATGCAAACACATATGCAATACATTTAAATGCAAGTATGTAGAGATTTAAGCACATTCAATAGAAGATGAAAATATAACTTACAGTTCTCGACATGCATAACATGTGTAAACTTCAATGCCTTCTTGAGGTCTGATTGACATCCACTGTTTCCCTTCCCTTTCGAATAAGATATTCCATTTTGATAGATTTGGATTTCTCTTATTCTGCAATTTATTAAATTAATTTTCAGATGTAACTCACACTTAATAGACTGAACTAGGTAAATTATATCGAGAAATTTATAATATATACAATTATTTCCAATAAAATTAAGAAAAATAGATTAATTTTAATTTCTTTTATTATTTACAACACAGCTATAGATGTAACTTACACTTTCAGTAGTATTTACATTCATTTTTTACGTTTCACGTATAATTGTATCTCAGTGTGATCTAGGCGATGCTTGGGAATGCGCGTACAATGTTATATTTTCCTTATTGACAGTCTAGAAAATAGCGATATATAATAACTAACAGAATATATTAGATGTTTAAAAACTCACTCACTTAAATTATAATGATATTCTTCAAATTGATATTTTCCTGGGCTCGATGACAAACATCGCTACTAAAGTGGATAGTTTTTTTTAGTTCCGTACTTTCCCACTTCATATAGTACGAGCGCTGATGTTTGGACATGTAACACACTACACATCATGCTATTACCACTCCTTTCGTTTATTCAATCTCGACCTTGGGTGAAACGTCTTAAAACATCAGAAATTATTATATTGTGCTATTGCTACATATGCATTTAAAAAACCAGCTGAGGTACAAAAAAATACATATAATTCGCTTAGTCGTAGATATACATTCTGCTCTTTTTACATTTAAACGGGTAAAACAACTTGAATGAATATTGAATGCCAGAAATGTGCTCGGAATACGTTCGTTGACCGTATCGGCCAGACTCGAGATGTTTGTTGTGTTAGATTCGGGTTCTTACAGCGTTACGTTAAATTAAATATTGCCATAGGTTATGCAGCAAATTTTACCGAAGTGTAACATAAGTTGTCTATTTACAGAGCTCAACTTTTTTTCTGAAGTTTCTACAATATTTCAAATAAGTAAATTTAAATTAACAATTGCTTCCGGTTCTTTTCAACAGTTTGGCCCAAGTATAATATTTAATATTCGACGAGTTCTTTTGAGTGTTGGAATATGAAATGAAAAATATAAAATTAAAAAAATATCTTATGTATGGTTATTGTAAATTAGTAGCTTTTACTTAAATTTTACATTTTGAAATATTTACAGTTTACAAACTAAACGTCTGCAATAAATAAATTTAAATAATAGCATGAAAAAGGCAAATACAATTAAAAGACGTACATATATAAGATAATTTAAAAGTAAAAGTTTGTTCGTAGCCCATTCCATTTGTTTAGTATTGTTTATACAAATAAATAGAACCTAAAACTATTTCATGGAAATTAGTTCAACGCATCTGAAATAATTATATCTGTCTTACATTTCAAATTTCAATTATATTTATATGGTGTGAATTAGATTCGAAATTTTGGAGGCTAACTAAATGTATGTACAACAAAACGAATATAATGTGTAAGTGTAGTAGTTTTTTCAAACTGTCGTGTAAAAAATATTCGCACAAAAATTTGGAAGGCTTTGGAAAAGTTTACTTACAGAAATACCAAAGTTATTTTATCATGCATTGAAGAGCTAATACAATAAGTACAAAAGTAAAGTAAAATACGTATGTATTTTAACGATAGAATTTGACAATAACAGAAATTATTTTATAATTCTGCCATTTTAGTCAAGTGCTTTCTATATACAGTGTGATCGAAAATGGTAAAATCTTTGGTACACCTAAAAAACTAATACGTAGGTTAATAAATATAATACAAAATTAAGAAACAAAATTAATAAAACGAATAAACTCTTACAGACTTAATAACTGTAAATATTCTGCTTCCGAAATGCCAATTTAATGAATTGTTTTTGATCTCGCTTAATTATCAAAGAATCACATGCGTTTTATTACTTTAATTCTTCTAGTTTATTTCAAATATGAACACGGATACTGCTAAATGTTCTGGGCAACCTTGAAGAATATATTATATGCAAGTGGGGTCTTTATTCTGGTTGAAATGTATTGGTAACCAATTGCGATTTGTAACGAGCGCTCATTAAAAACGAATCAAGTACATTCTAGACTAAAAAATTTATTAAGCTAGCAGACGTGATTTCAAATTTACAACGATTACTTTGACCTAGTAATAATAAATTTAATAATGGTATTACTCTCTTGAAACTAATCGCAAATGTGGATAATATGTTTGTAAATCATTCCACATGAACTATTACTTGCAATATACATATGTATTTCTAAGAACGAGATGTATTACAATATTTCAATTTCACAGCTACTTGGTTTGTCAGTGACGGTGCTTATGGGTGTCCTAAATTGTGGTATATTATAGAAAAATTTATTTAAAATTTGTATTAAATTTATTTACAATTTATAATTGATTTCATTTATGTCTAGCATAATGTGAAACATTTACGATAAATGAAATTGGCAAATTTAGACAGAAGTTTTATTAATTACTTGCATATCTTTTTCTGAAGAAATAATTATTAATATTGTGTTTCAAATGGCGTCCTTTATTCCAAACAGATATGAATTCTTCTTGTCAAATCCTCGAAAATATTCCGCTGTGTTTCGGGACTGTTCGGGATGTTCTCGATTCAATTCTAAACTGCTCCCTGCAGTTCTTTAATGTTATGAAGTATATTATGATCAATTTTATAAGGATCCAAATAAATAGAAATCTAACGGAGTTAGATCAGATGACTTAGGAAACCACTTTCCCTTCCACTATTTGTTGATCTTTGAGAAAAGAAGTTTTCTAAATATTGCGACGTGGCTGCTGGCACGTTGCAATATTTAGAAAACTTCATGCGCAGTAGTTCCGTCTTGCTGAAAGTATCCATGCAAAAATTTGTGTTCACTTAAATTATTTAGGAAGAGATTTAAGATTACTCCTCTGTAACTCACAGCAGTAATAGTTTCATTGATGAAATAAAAACAGTACGTCGTCTTTAGAACATTAAGACATTACCACCTACAAACCTATCCTAATAGGACGTAAACTAGTTTCAGTGTAAATATGTGGATTTTCTGTCGACTAAGTTCGATACTTTTGAGTTTATATAGCCGTGTAAGTGAAATCAAGCTTGATTTGCATTGTTATTGTTAATGGTGTCAAGAAACCGTTAATCTTGTACTGCTGGATTTACAGTTTTCGATCTATCTGGAGATTTTCCTTCACAAATACTTCCGGCATTAGTAAAACACAACAGCACGTTGTTGACATTGCTTAAATGTACTAACGCCACAACGTAATCTGGAAACATAGCAATATATCGTTTGTAACAAAACTCGATTAAATATATCAATGAATCATTTTCATCCAGTATGCTACTACGAAAATACGCCATAACAATGAGTTATGTTTCACGTAAGTGCCATTGTCCTAGTGCTAAGAAGTACTGTTATTTATAATAATACATAGATTAATAAAAATGATATGAAAATAAGAAACAAAATAAAACGAATAGATTGTCACAAACCTTCGATTGCCAATTTGAAATTTTGACAGTACAATAGTTCTAAACTTAATAACTAAAAATATTCTGCTTCCGAAATGCCAACTTGATCAATAATTTGTATCTCGATTATTGAGTAAAGAAATTACTGGTGCTTCCTGGAAATACATGCGCGGTCACTACTAACTGTGTTGGGCTACCATATGCAAGTGCGGCCTTTATTCTGGTTGAAATGCATTAGCAAGCAATTATGAATTGTTTCCATTAAAAAACGAAGTCAATTGTGGACAAAAAATCGTATGTCCTAACTTAGCACTTAGCAATTCTGTTAAAAATTTATAAAGCTAACTTAGACATGATTTCAAATTTACAGGAATTACTTTAACTTAATAATAATAAATTTGAGAATGGGATTTTTCTTCTCTTGAAACTAATCAAAATGGAGATAATATGATTGTACATTATTTCACATGCACTGCTAATTACAATATATGTATAGACATTTCTGAGAACGAGATGTGTTCTCAAGTTGTTACCAATTAAATCCGTTAATTTTGAGAAACATTTCAGAAGCTGGCTTACCGTCTTCACTGTTACTAGTTTAATAAATGTTAATTTTAGTTAATTTTCAAAAATTTACATCTTTGTATTTGCCTTAACTAAAAGAAGAGTTCAAATTAATATTTGATTATAATAGAAAGTGAAAGAGAAACAGAGCAATAAAAAAATCAGTTACAAATGTACTTTAAAGTAAAGAATTTAGGTTAGCTCTCTATTTTTGTGTTCTAATTAAAACGTTTTTGTGTTTATAACACACTTTTATTTACATTTTGCAGTTATTTCATCTAAAAATACTTCGAAACTCATATGTCAAGTGTTCACCAAAAATATAATCCAGCATTGTTCTCTCATATTCATTAATATCGCCCACATTCTTCAAACAAAATTTTTAATGAAGAAGGTTTTACTTTAACGATATTTTGCAATCGAGGGTCGTAATGCTTGTTATATGTAAGTTTGTTACTAATATTAGGTGCTCAACTAAGTTCTCGCTGTTTTTCAAGAGATGGACCCAGTAGTAAGTTCTGGTCGATTGTTACATAATCAAAACGTCATGAACCAAGCTTAGACATATGCTAAACAAACCGCTTTGACACATTAGTGATTTTGTTTTTGCGTCATATACTTTTGGTTGTGTGAAAATGACTGATTTTGTACCAAATAATCGTCATTTGCGGGAAGTGTTACTTTTCTTCTTTCATTCGAAGAAAACGGCGGCTGAAGCGCATCTAGAACTCCAAAAAGTTTACGGAGATGTTGCTCTAACTGAAACAACGTGCCATGATTGGTTTCGTCGCTTCAAAGACGGTGATTTCGATGTTGACGACCGTTCGCGTGAAGGAAGACCAAAAACCTTCGAAGACCCTGAACTGGAGGCATTGCTCGATGAGGATCCGTGCCAAACGCAAAAAGAGTTTGATTCAGCATTAGGAGTTACCCGCCAAGCCATTTCCCAGCGATTGCTTACGTTGGGAATAATTCAAAAACAAGGAACTTGGGTTCCTTATGATTAGAAGCCACGTTGAGCGTCGTTTTTTCGCTTGTGAACAACTGCTCCAGCGGCAAAAAAGGAAGGGTTTTCTTCATTGCATCGTTACGGGTGATGAAAAATGGATTCATTACAGCAATCCAAAGAGAACAAAATCATGGGGATTGCCCGGTCATGCTTCTACGTCGTCGGTTCGGCCGAATATTCACGCTGCGAAGGTTTAGCTGTGTATTTGGTGGGACCAGGGCGGTGTTATTTATAATGAGCTGTTGAAACCGAACGAAACCATCACTGGGGAACGGTATCGAACTCAATTGATGTGATTGAGCCGAGCACAGCGCGAAAAGCGGTCACAATACGAGCAGAGGCACGAAAAAATGATTCTGCAGCATGACAACGCTCGGCCTCACGTTGCCAAACTCGTTAAAACCTACTTAAAAGCGTTCAAGTGGGAGGTCCTACCCCACCCGCCATATTAGCCAGATATTGCGCCGTTCGATTATTACTTGTTCCGTTCGATGGCACATGGTCTGGCTAATCAGCAGTTCCGCTCCTGTGAAGACATCTCAAAATGGCTTGATTCGTGGATAGCCTCAAAAGACGAACACTTCCACCGTGACGGTATTCGAGCTCTGCCACAAAGATGGGATTCATTTGTAAACATTTTTTCACAATACAGTTGCATTTTCATAAAAAAAAAACAGCGAGAACTTAGTTGCGCACCTAATACTATTTTGTCTCATCATATACAATTGTGATCGCGTTGATTATGCAATTTGACAGCATAAAAAGTAGGATTTCAATATTCATCATCAAAATCTGTTTAATTCCTATGACCAGTTCTTTATTTAAAGGGTTGTACGTCCTCGTAAGATAATTAATTTATTTACTAACGATTTTCATTCTTTTTTATTTTTCGTTATTTATAAATACATAGTGTTTACGGTAACAACTAAGTTAAATCTACTTTACATTTACAAATTTATTGATCAATTTATTGTTCCAGATGATTTTCTATTTTATTAATATGTGTAATATAGTAAAGATTGAAACACTTTTTTGATTAACCGTCGATAACTTGATCAATGTACGTAAATAGAACATTAACAAATTTTCGTCGATTTTACCTTCATTTGTTATTGCCGACTTAATTTTTTTACCTGAAAACGAAATAATTTAAAGGTCTCAATAACGGTTAAGGCGCATTTTATCACTATTTCACGTAACAGAGTATGAATGTCCACTTTACATATTTATACACGTAATTTGACATTACCACTGTACGCAATCGTAAATTTTCAAAGTACTAATTTTGAATGTTGCCTATTCATTAGATCGTACAATTTATTTTATAAAGTATTCACGAGTGTAACGTAAAAAATTTGATAAATAAATTTACCGATCTATTGACCCACTTTTCATCAATAAATTGCTTAATAAGTCGATAAATGTATACCATGCTTTATAACTTACAAGTTCTACACAAACCTTGTATATACAGTATGCTCCATATACAGATGATGGATTTTTAAGGCTCATTATTGGAGTTTATATTGTTTGAGAAAGATATTTAAAATTATATTGTAATATTGTAAATAAAAATTGCGTATTGCAGTCCTAAATAGTAATTCTATGTGAAATTTAACATATTTTCTAATTGATTTTCGAATAATCTAATGAAAACAAACCCTTTTATTGATTTAATAAAATTTAATTTAGATTATTCGTTAAATAGTTTTATCAATTAGAAAAGTGCTTTAGAATCTGTAACAGAGTCTTAATATTATTTATAAATAGTTTTAAAAACAGGCTTTTTTACTTGAGTATTCCTATATTTTCTATTAGTCTAATAGACATTAAAGACGTGTAAATGTTATTTAGTTTTGTTTTCAGTAATCTAATGTTATTATTATTTACTTTAATCATCCTCCTGTATTTATGGCGGGTACTGTGTATCCGTATATAAACAAATAAAGTCACGTCTGATAGGTATTTGATGTACATAAATTACATTTGGATTAAATTCTATACTTTGTGTAAATATTATTATACTTATCTAGTTCGTAATCTCTTCCTATCAAGGACCACTTCTAAAGTTAAGATCCGAAAATCGGATAAATACATTCAGATTTATCAATTATTTTTTTAATTAAACATATTCCTAATCCTATGAAATCCGTTTAAGATGGGTTTGAAAGTTGACCAAACAGTAATGACTACAGTCACGACAAAACAAACGATGATCATCGTTGGGGTCGATCTGTTCCGGAACCAACCGGTATAGTAGCCGGTGATCGTGGCGTAAGCGCCCGCTACTACAGTTACGAATCCTATAAAACTGTGAAAGAATTTGTTCAGATTTGGGGGGATAATTCTTCGAAGCGATGCACTGTAAAGGGCAGGAATACCGTTTAGGACAGCGACGAAACCTGCTATAGTAGCTACGATGCCGCTAAGTCCGTGCTCTGTTGAAAAATGATTGCCGTCTCCTCTAGCTCTGTTATAGATTATAGTTCCTAATCCACCGATGATTAATTCTGTAGCTAATGCTAAAGTTATCCAGTGTAGCCGAACTCTCGTTGGTTGTTTTAAACGTTTGGCAAAGATATTTTCTTTAACGAGTGCCAGGATTCCTTCGGTCATTAAAAGAGTCCACTGAAACAAAAAAAATACAAACTCAAATGAAACAAATATGAGAAAAGGTATTCAAAACAGTTATTCTTCTATTCTTAAATAAAGAGAATATGAAAAAAATACGTCATTTTTCTACGTATAAATTAAAATAATATTTAAAAAGATACAAAAATATTGGACCGAGTCTTTTCTAATTTATTATTTATAATACCAAGAAATATAACAAAAAATAGACTTTTGGAGCTTAATAAGGATACAGATTTAGGAAGTACAGTACATCTGAATCGTTTTTAATACTTGTATCTACACTTTTCTTCATACTTTGATATATTATACTTTTATCAATTTGTAAAATAATTATTCTTATTGTTTAAGTAATTACATCATTTAAGACTTTAAAAAATCTTGTAGAATTTTTTAAAGTCTTACGATTTCGCTAATTCACATACGAGGATATTTTGATAAGTAGTGAGAATGAGACATAGGTGGCGCTCTAATTGGTAAAACGAATCCACTGTAATTTAGGTTGCCTATTTATATGTTTACATTACGATATTTAGATAAATCGGTTGATTAGTTTATTTTTGACAGCGGATTGAAAAAGAAGCAACACGTCGTTTTGTTAAAATTGAAAAAGTAGAGTATCGTGCGGTGATTAAATACTTCGTAATTAAGGGTATGAAAGCTACCGAAATAAAAGATGAGTTACGGGAAACATTAGGTGAATCTGCTCCATCATCCGCCACAATAAGTAGATGGGTAAATGAATTTAAACGTGGTAGAACAAGCTGTGTTGATGAAGCGCGCTCTGGAGCACCCAAAATCGTGACTTCTAAGGAAATGATTATAAAAATCCATAATGTTATTACGCAAGATCTACGACTCAAAGTGAGAGAGATAGCAGACATGGTAAACATTTCAACAGAATGCGTACATCACATTTTAACGAAAGAATTGGGCCTTTCCAAGCTTTCGGCAAGATGGGTGCCGCGATTGCTTACGATTGATCAAAAGTTCACTAGTTTGCCCATTTCCAATGAGTGTTTGGATCTTTATAAGCGGAATCCGGTTGATTTTTGTAGGCGATTTGTTACTTGCGATGAAACTTGAATACACTACAGTACACCCGAAACTAAACAACAGTCGAAACAATGGTTAGAACGTGGTTTTGCACCTCCAAAGAAAGCGAAAACCACTTTATCGGTAAACAAGGTGACGGCATCAATTTTTTGGGATTCAAAGGGCATTTCGCTCATTGATTACTTTCAGAAAGGCACCACAATAAACGGACAATATTATGCAGAACTTCTACAAAAATTAAGTGTTGAAATTCCTGCCAAACGGCCAGAAATGGCAAAGAAAAAGATTCTGTTTCACCAAGACAACGCTTTCTCGCATACCAGCACAGTTGCGATGTCCAAAATCCACGAGTTGCATTTCCAATTAGTACCGCATGCGCTTTATTCTAGCCCCTTCCGACTTCCATCTTTTTCCAAAATTGAAAACGGCACTAGGTGGAAAGAAATTTTCGCATTTTAGAGATGGCATAAGGGCATTAGAGCACCGTTGGAATAAATGTATTGATCTTTTAGGAGAATATATTGAAAAATAAAAATTATTTTGTATTTAAAAAATTCGTTTTTCTTTTCCATTCTCACTACTTGTCAAACTACCCTCGTACATTTCATAACGCACCGCGGGAAAACGAGCAAAGAAAAGTAGAAAACTATTCGTCCCAAAAACTTTTTTTCTCTAAATTTGTTTATTTTAACATATGTTATGCTTGTCTATAAAGATTTATTTGTTTCTAATTCTTATATTTACTAAATTACAACAGCAACTCAAAAAAATAAATATCGTGATGCATTAAAATACGCGTTTATTTTAAAAAAAGTCTAAATAAATGTATTTTAATATTTCTTTTTTTCCATATAAAATTCTCAAACTATCACAATTATTTTGTGAATTATTTTAATTATTATATATAATTATATTATAAAAACCAGGTAATTTTTATAAATTAGATTTTTTAAGTAATTAAAGACATAACAACTTCACGTTAAAGATACAAAATTTATTCGATTATGTTTGACTGTAGAAATTATGAAATTTTCTCTGCAGCAAATTGGTAAAACAAAATTATTTTGAAAACAATAAAATTTCAGTAGATTTTCTTAATGTTCGGGTACGTCACTAAATTTATTTCTAATAAAAATAATCGACAAAATAATTCAGATAGTTTGAGAATTTTTTATGGAAAAAAAGAAATATTAAAATACATTTATTTACATTTTTTTTTAATAAACACGAATTTTGACGGATCGCATTATTCATTTTCTTGAGTTGCTGATTAGTAATTTGTAATTTAGTACTTATAAGGATTAGAAACAAACAAATATCTGTATAGACAAGCAGCACACGTCATTTTAAAATAAAAAAAATTTAAAGAATTAAAGTCTTTGAGATAAATACTCTTCTACTCCCCTTTGCTCGTTTCCCCGTAGTGCGTTATGAAATGTGTGGGAATAAGTGAAATCGTAAGACTAAAAAATTCTGGGGCACAAATATCTAACTTTTTACAAACAGAATCTACACAATTATTTCTAGATTGTATATTGCTTGATAATAGTTTGTGACAAGGATGATCTATAATCGATACATTCTGACTAGCGCTATATGTTGGTCCTGTGCCTTCGGGGCGGTTCGATGCGAATCGAGTGGTTTTAAAAATTTTATTTATCCTTAGACTACCGTCCTCTATCGATCAATATTAATCACAAAAACTTTGCAGATATATGCTTCAAAAGATTTTTTACTTTATTCTAGCGCACAATGGATTGCTGTTACAAGTCTGTGCTGATTTGGCGAATAAGTGACCGGATTAGATCTGAAACATTGGGTTTGAGGCCTTTCTCTAAAAAGAAATATCGTTTTTTCGAACCAAGCTCCACACAGGCTGTTTTAAAATAAATGGCTGGTGAAAATTGGGGTAATAGTAGGCGGTTGTAAGAGATCTGCTCTATTACAAACCCATAGGCCTCTAAGATCTGTTAATTAGCAATTAAATCTGTTATTTTTTTTTTGTTGAAATGTGATCAAAAAGTTTTAAACTCCAATTCGCTGGAACTGGTTTGCTTGCCTTCCAAAACATTTGTGAATTGCTGTTTGCTACATTGAGAAAAAGAAATTTGTTAATTCAACAAACTATTAAATGTCATTTTTTCCATTAGATGAATGAATCAATAGTTAGCATAATAAATATAAAGTGATGCATAGGAAAAATAGTTAAAAAGTGTTAAATAATTTTACTTTAACGAAAATTTTTATAAATATTCACTGGTCTAAATTATGAGAATTGCAAGTTAAGGAACAAATGCTTTTCTTTTAACAATGATAAAGAGGTCATTCTATATTATTTTTTGGTTGATTTATAAAATTCTTAAAGGAAAGAACTATGTTGTTATGTTGTTATGTAAGTGCTTTTACTTCTACCCGAGAGGCGGACGTATAGTTCTCTCTGAATATGTAGTAACATTTATCAGGACACCAGGAGCATAACTTGTCAACAATCTCCACTTGTTGACAAAGCCAGACTACTACAGTACCACTTTAAATATGAAATAAAACATAACTTAAAATTAATAAGCAATATTTCACCAATTTTTTGGAAGACAAACAAACCAATTCCAGTGATTTCGAGTTTAAACTCTTTGATAATATTTTCGGGATTGTATAGTTAAATGGCGATTATACAATGGCGTACACAAATGAAAATACAATGAGTATAATGACACGCGCATGCTTTTGAAATAATGTGCTACATGCGAGTAATTGTAATTTTGCTTACACATAAATACAAATAATACTTAATCTGGTATGTAGACATCCGCGGTCGTGGTCCATACTATCTGCTTCTGGGCTTCCGGGCTGGAACCGCGTCGTTGGTATAACTGCTGACGTTTCGTACCCACTCGTATGTAGCAGTAGCAGTAGTTGAGCCCTGAAGATGTCCCATACGAGTGCGTACGAAACGTCGGCAGTTATACCAGTGATGCGGTTTCAGCCCGGAACTCCAGAAGCAGATAGTACTAATAATACTTATACATATATACATGAAAACTGAAATATTATGTAAACCCCATTCTCACACACAAGCTCTTGAAAAAAATCTGCAATATCATTTTTTTGGACACGTGTTCATTTTATATTTCCTCGTCCGATTAGCACTTCAGCAAATTAATTAATAATATTATTTGAGAGTTAATATTGAATTACATTTGCCAAGATCAACTGTATAGTCCAGTGTTAGCTTTCTCATCTTTTTATTTTTTTCAACAATCCTAGTAGTAAGCTCATATATCACTTCCTTTATAAATTTGTGCAAGAGTTTGAACTATTCCGTGTATTTAACTCCACAATCCTTGCCTCCACAAAATAATATTTATTTATAAAAATTGAATTAATTGATGTATATTATTACATTATATTAATGAATATAGAAGAAAAAAAAATAGATACATCCGGGAGAGGTTAAAATAGTGGTTCATGTCGTCAAAAAGAAACAACCATTTGAATGTCTATAAGACAAGAAATATGAAAATTGTGGTTGGGAAAGGAATACGTACATTTAATTTCATATTATTACGCGGTTAATCTAATGTAATAATTTATATTAATTTTCATATATTGAACATTGATTTTAACCTGGAAACAAAAAAAAGCACTAAAATTTTAACTTACCCCAATCGTATATAAAATTACATGCCATCCAACTAGAGTAGGTCGATTTAGAAAACTTAGATACAAGACGTACACTGTTAATCCTAAACTTAAGACGTGGACAACTGTCGTAATATGTCCTAAAATGTCTTGCAAGAGATTATCTTGACTTTTACTGGGCACTTTTCCGTTCATTTGATGTTCAATCTTTGCAGGCGAAGAAGTTTCAGCAAAGTTTGACGCCATGCTTCTACCTCAGCTCGGGAAAAAATGTATCGAAACTTTGATTGTTCTATTTATAACCTATTCCTTGCGGACGGATTCTTCGTCCTCGCCGCAGATTTTCCGTATCTTTTAATACTAAATCTTTAGATAATGAAATTTGTTTTATTTTGAGATTATGTGTGATTATGTATAATGTATAACAAAAGCGAGATAAGGGATTCTTAAATTGTGATATAATCCCGAAGTTAATGATGGAGTGAGTTCAAAGAGCGAGTGAGGTAGTCACAAGAATATGTAATAATGGGTGTTCCAAAATTAACGCAAGATTTGAATTTGTCGCCATTTGTGCAGTAAAGTGTTGGCAACTCTAAAAAGAAACAATTCGACAGATGACAGTTTAGGGTTAGTAAAAATGAAGCGTTACACGATAGAACAACGTGTCTTCATTATTGAACAATATTTCAAAAATAATGGAAGCTTGACGGCAGCAGTTCGAAAATTTCATACAAAATATGGTCGAAATAGTATTTTAACTTCCTCAACTGTGAAGAGATTAATTGAGAAATTCAGGGAGACTGGATCCATTGGAGACGCCAAACACACTAGTCGTCCATAAACAAGCCGTTCAAATGTCAATATCGAAGCAGTGCGTCAGAGTGTCGGTGATAATCCAGAAACCTCAATTCGGCGTCGTGGACAAGAATTGCAAATTTCAAGAAGCTCTCTACAGCGTATACTCACTAAAGATCTGTGTCTCTATGCTTACAAAATTCAATTAACACAACAACTGAAGCCTAATGACCATGCACAGCGAAGAGAGTTCGTTGAATGGATTATTGAACATCAACAAACATTTCTACCTTGATGGCTTTGTTAATCGCCAAAAATTGCTGGGGTTCTGAGAACCCACATGTGATTGTCGAAAAATAAATGCATTCACAACGTGTCACTGTTTAGTATGGACTTTGGGCTGGAGGCATAATTGGACCATATTTTTTGAAAATGAGGCTGGTCAAGCAATGGCTGTTACTGGTGCTCGATTTCGTGACATGATAACACAGTTCTTTCTGCCGAAATTGGATGATGTCGATGTGGCTAATATGTGGTTTCAACAAGACGGTGGTACATGCCATACAGCCCGTGAAACAATTAAATTATTGCATGAGACATTTCCAGGTCGTGGACTCTCTCGTCTCGGTGATCAGAATTGGCTCCCTAGATCGTGTGATTTGACACCATTAGATTTCTTTTTATGGGGTTATTTGAAATCACAGGTCTATGTCAACAAGCCCACAACCATCCGTGCATTAAAGGAGGAGATTCAATGCCGCATCAACGAAATTCAGCCACATTTATGTGTAATGGTCATGGAAAATTTCGACAAACGAGTCCGTATGTGCATGCAAAGCCGTGGGGGCTATTTGCCCGATGTGTTATTCTATAAATAAGCCTATCCTATGTACTTTATGATTCTATAAAAAAATAACAATCAAAATACTAAAAACTGTGTTTCCTATTTAATTCAAATCTTGCGTTAATTTTGGGACATCTTTACATATGAATGGGGAAACGTTTTAGTTCCGCTATGCTTCGATGATGCAGTCTTATACGAACGAACTATTAAACGCTCACAAACTTTTTCCTAATTTTATTGGTTTAACAAATAAATAGGTAAAGTATTGGTTTGGGGATAAGATAATTTGTGTATGAATCAAAATATTTTTATTCAGTAATATATTGTTCGTTTTTATAAGTAATTTTTTATTTTTCCAGGCATCATCACTTTATCTTCATGAAACATTTTTACTGGCAAAAAACTGAACCAAGTGCCTTTTCACATCGCCATCACTTTTACTATTCAAGAAGCGTTACCGAAAACGAATTAGATGGTAATCTGACGTATGGTCAGAAATTACAATCCATCGTCAAAATTACACGTCGCGTGATAGAAATTCGGTATTAGCCCGAATTAAACAGGGCTTTCAGACAATACGGAAACACCGTGGCCGGTCAAATTTGCCAAGGAAGCGAACCATCTCACCTTCCTATACAAAGAAAGACACCACAATATCGTATTAGAAGGTTTAAAGCTTAAGTTAAACTTCCAATCACAAGTAATCGAGTCAAGAGAATTGCAGAAAGAGCTAGTAAAGCATTGGTTAGAGAAAGAATCAATTACCATCGCAAAAATTACAACTAAAAAACAATGCCAGGATATTAGGTTGAAAATCAAAAACAAAACCAACGAACAAGATTACGAAGACATTCAAGCAGCAGTAATGAGGAGCTACCAAAGAACTAACAACTATATGAAAGAAAAACATCGGAGGACACTGAAATCCCTAATGAACCAAACAACGAGAACCGAGACATCAGATCCGGTGAAGACTGTTATCAACTTGTTCGGCAAACAATTCGTCAATGCAATTAAGGTGCTCAATAAAAGTATAAAATTCGCAGTAGCCTCTAGAAAGATGCCAACATTAGATATGATACTGACAATAGAAGCGGCCGCACAGAAAATAGGACCACCAGAGGCAGCAGAGGAATATCGTTGGAGAACAGGAACAACATTCGAAGACGCAAAACCTAGATAGATTAGAGACAATATCGCAAAGGCAGAACAACTTAACCTCACAGAACTAAGGATGAATAGATCAATTAAAATCCATCTTGCAGATAAAGGTAACGCAAGTGTTATAATGGTTGTGGCATCATATAACAACAAAATTCAAGATGTTTTAAGAGCAGGCAAATATAAACAACTGCAAAGATATCCCACATCGTTATTGAAATCCGAAATATCCAGAACACTATACAAATACAAGTCGGCCTTTCGTAAATAATCAATTAGGCAGAGACTTACACTACTCAACAGCTACCCCCGCATCTAAATGAATTATATAAGATTCATAAACCAAACATCTCTTTGATACCAATTGTTAGTTCAAGTAATTCTCTCTGTTATTCACTAGCTAAGGTCTTACTGGATAATAATCACTTCGATATTGGGCAAAACACTATCGGTCATTTCTAACACAAAACACTTCAACATATAAGTATGATAAATTGGTTATCTTTTATGTCACAAGTCTATTCTCTAACGCACCAACCCAACCTACACTAGCAATAGTCAAAAACACACACTCTCTAGACATCACACAAAAAACAGCTCAGAGTGTAGAAGTCATCATAGAATTACTATGCATTTGCGTAAATACCACTTACTTTTAGGTGTACGAAAAATTCTGTTTTGTATGGTCATGGATTCGCCGGTATCCCCAATATTAAGCAATATCTACATGTATGGAACAATTCGAACGAAAAGCAATGGATTCATACGATCTCAAACCAAAGATGTGGCTCAGATACGTTGACGACACTTTCGTCATATGGTCGCATGGGAAAATATGATAGATAAGTTTCTAAAACATCCAAACAACCTAGAGAATTCCATAGTCGAAATATTTAAATTCCACACATGAGCCCAAATAAAACAACTCAAATTGCATTGTTCGGTTTGGTTTGTTGTTAAACGTACATTTGAATTAATCGTTTGATTGTGTGGCAAAATTTCAAAGTAGATGATTCCTTTGTAATCTTATATAAGTTTCGGATGTTAGTTGTGTTGGTTCCTTTCGCTTGTTTTACGATTCTTTTTTCGGTTGATATTGTTATAAATAACCAATCTTTCCTGTCACTTATCGACCATTTCAAAAATGACTTACATTTGGTAAGACATTCTGTTAAGCGATATAGTACTCTTCGCTGTACTTTCACTTTGTGTGACGTCCGTTTTTTTTAGATTTCTTTGATGAACAGTAAAAATATGGAAGTTCGAACTTTTTACTATATTTATTGACATTTCAACAGTAAATCAAAATATTCGAAGATCAAAATCTTCATCACAATGTGTGTTACACCACTCCAAAAGTACCCATATGGAAAAAAAGTTTGTCGATGGTCTCCATGATTTCGGCTGATTGGCTTATTTGAAATCTAAAAACCAAACAGCATTTTATTCTGTGAAGCTGTGGCCATCGCATGAACTAGAATTATTCGAAAATATTGAAAATAGAGTAATTGATATGTTTCTGAAAATTATTTTCAAATTATTTTAGTTTGGCCGATGACTATACATGTGGCGAATCTGCCATTAAAATTTCAAAGCAATCGGTCAAATCATTTTTTAGATATCGCGGAGACCAGTTAGAAAAACGCAATTTTAGGAAAAACGAGTTTCTTTCAAATACGATTTAAACTATGAAGTCTTTAATCACCACTAATCTTCTTCTTCCTCTTGGAAGCCCCTTAAAGCTGCTTATTCTGCTCTTACTCCAATTCTGGCTTGTTTCACGACATCGCTCACGCACCGTTCAGAGCGAGCTATGCATTCGTGGCCAATTAAACATCCCATCGTCGCCAATGTTTCTATTAGTCCTTGAAATCGTTCGTTGAAGATAATTACAGCCAACGTAAATTCCGTATCATACTTAATGGTGATGTAATCAATCAAAATTCATTAACGATCTGCTAGATTATTGGACCTTTTTTTCAGGAGGCCAGGCGGTAACTGTTCTTCCATCAAAATGCTTAATTTGCTCCATGATTATTGTTCAAATTAGAAGAAAAATGAAATATTGGCTTCAACATAACAAAATAGTTACATAGGCAGAATCAAATGTTAAGAGACCAACTTCAAGGGACGATTAAATTGTTGATCGCTGGATTTTTTTAATTAGAAATTTCATTATTTTAGAATGCTTGAAAAGTAAAATGGAAGTAAATGAACTTATGAATTTCGAGAAACATAAAATATTAAATACCATCTTATTAGAGGTGCATCTTATGTTTCCCTTTTTCTTAGTTCGTACAGTTTTTTAGATATTCTAGCATATAGTTAAAGTCGAGCTATTGGGGCAAGTATTACGATTTGAAGTTGTCTTTATAGTTTATTTATGCAGTACAGATCTCTTCAGTACATAACTAAGCTTGCAGAAATACTGAAATCTCTTGTACCAACATTACTTGCAGACGATGATCGGATTCAAAATGATATCGCTTCTTGTCACTAATTGAAAGAGATAATACGTTGTCGGAGTGCCCGAGAAAGAAATGCATTATCTCTACGTGTGCTTTTCAACGATGTACCTTTTATTACCGAGTGTCATAACGATAGTTATAATTAACAAAATTTATAGACACGTCGTGTCATTATACAATTTACACAATTAGTATTAGAGGAAAGACGTTTCGGAGTGTCCGAGAAAAGGAACTCAATTCATTATGTTTTGCATATTAAATGAAACATGGAATAATGTTTAAAATACTTTTATTAATGTAATTAATACAAGGTTAAAATAAGAATATATTTAGAGATTGTCTTTCGAGTGATTGCCAGTCAGAGTACCTTAAATTCAAGAAAATATGCTTTTACTTCTAACGTACATGTTTATAATCGGTCTTAATGACGCCCAAAACGTAATAATCGCTGTGACTATTAAGCAAACTATTTTTGTAGATTCATTAGTTTTCGAGAGAAACCAATTTTTATTGAAAGCAGTTATCATGGCGGCTGCTCCTAAAACAATCGCTGCAAATCCAACGAATCCATGAAACAGCTTGTTCCAATTTGGCGGAATCTTCTTTCTTAACTTAACACTGAATAAATTCGGTATCCCGCTCAAGCAAGCTATGCAACCCAAGATACCAGAAGCCAGGCCGACTTTACCATGTGTAGAACTGAGATGTTTAGTTTTGTAAGTGAAAATCGTCGCGAATCCCGCTACAGTTAAGGCCACTCCAACAGTGATAACGATCCAATGAACGTGGGCTCGCAAACGTGGCTTGCTACGTTTGGAAAGGATATTTTCTTTAGCCACGAATAAAATCCCCTCAGCCGTTAACAGGAACCACTATAAAGGAAAGATTTAATCGTTTTAATTTTATTATTAAGAAAATGTTTGTATAATAAATAAATTGTAGATTTATATCGATCTCAACAGCATCAATTGTTTCGAGAGCGTTATCAGTACGTGAATTTTTCAACGATGTACATATATAGCTTTTAATACCAAGTATTATAACAATAGTTATAATATAATAAATCTAATTAACAAAATTTAGAAAGTCACATCGTGTCATACATAAACAATTTACGCAACTGATATTATATTGTTATATATTGTCTAGAATTTTCTAAATTGTTAGACATAATTTTGGAAGTTATGTTTTGCTTAAATGTCATGTAACGTTTCGGTTTTAAATCCCATTGAAGTTGTGCAGTTCAATTTAAGTGAACTAATATTAGCTCTTAACTTCCCATCTAGAAAACAATTAACGAATATTTCATAAAAATAATAATAAATTAAAAAAGTTGATTTAATATAACTTTTATGTTATTATATTTCGATGTGAACAAGTATCTGAACACGTTATAGTATTTTAACTTATTTGGAGAGGTTTGTCCTGTTGGGAGAGTATAAAATGTATTTTTAGTGTAGAAAAAATACAGAAATAATTTAATTTTGTTGCAATAATCCTTACAAAAACAGAGATTAACAATGTGTATGATTTCCACAAACATCTGAAAATGTTGGGCATCTCGATAAGATGACACGGATTAGCATGTCAGATTGTCTTGGGGCATAATATGCCATTCCTCCCTGACAAAAATTAGTAATGCCTAAAGTGTTCTTGGTGGCATATTTGCAACAATTCTTCTCACATTTCATTTTCTATAAAATAAAAGTTGGGGCGTCTCGCTCATACCATTCATTATCATATTAAGCCATCTTCGTATTAAGTTCTTTTTCACAAATTGAGGATTATTACATGTGCTGGGTTCACGCTATACTAGAATACGCTTATTGTTTAGCTGCAGCGTGAGTGTAGATGCGCCACTAAATAATATTTGCACTCATTCAATATGATCTCAATTGATATGCCCCGTTGTCCACATTTTACGGGCTCTTTAATATGTATCAGTAAGACAAATGCAAACCAACAGTCTTTGGGCATATAAACGTATGCAAACGATTTCTTATTGTTTGCCAATCTTTGCCTTCGTCAAGCACCTCTAGTTTTTTACACCTTAACTCGCTCCAAACATTTCAACAACACTATGACATGTTTTTCCACTTTCCAATTATTCCAGCTTCCAATTTCCAAGTCACTATTTCTCACAGATTAGTGGTGCGTTTTCATTTTGGACGATATTCAAAATCGCAAATCTTAACTACTAATCACAGAGGCGAAATTTTGGAATCTGATCAAGGGGCGTATTGAAGCCCAGTTTTATATACTACATACGAAAGCTTTAATGCATGAACATGTTAAGACTCGTAGGTGTATTTATTTTTTTGTTTAAAAAGATTGAAATTAGTTTACAAAAATGTTTGTGGATTTTATATTAAATGGTATTACCTTTTATTGTCTATTCTGTTGTATTATAGAGACATTACGCATGTCATCTGTACATGTCCTTTTTTTGTAAATTCTTATATTTTACTTCTTATACTATATTTTAAAATTTTCAAATTGCTACAAATTACTTTTGAATGTAGTCTAGCTCTATGTTCTCAAATTTGCTTGAGACACCATTTTTATTGCGCACTTTGATGCAATGAGAAAATACGTGGAATATATGTACTTATTACGAACCTGGTATGCGGACAAATGTGGCCGCTCCAGTAATAAGTGCATACATAATATTTAGGTCTTATCCAAGGCCAATTCACTCTGTCTAGTTATGTGGTATATCAGTACATATGTACTAATGCACTTCTACATCGGATTAAAAACTGACTACTCTAGACGCAAGTTCTTGAAGTTGTCGCCGCGCGATAAGATCCGTCTTATGATACTCGGCCTTTAATATACAATTTTTTATTTAGAGAAAAAGAATTTAAAAGATAAAAAAATTAGGTGTCGAGAAGTAAATAGTGAAAAATGAGAATTATTTATGTGTTAATTTTGTAATTATGTAGTGTTTTTTCTATTTAGTGCAGCACAGATAAGATATGAACGTCTGTAAAAATCTATTTCAAACAAAATGAATTTATTCTTTAAAATATTACTTATAATCTAGGATTATATTATTATAATTCATTTTTTTTATGATAAAGAATAAAAGATATAACAATATCTTACTGGAGAATTAAGACTTATAAGATCTTAAAGTTTTCTAAAATTATAGAAAATATTTTTAAATGGAAATTAGGGGATTAGAAAAAAATGAATAACGTATATTTGTATATACATTGACAGTACGTAGATGGTACAGTACAATCAAAATGTTCTCGAACTGGATTTTCCAAAACGTACAAATACTGCTGTCTGTCGGTCAACATCTAATACAGTTAGAGTAGAGCGAAATAACAAGATAGAATCTATATTAATCGATAGCATCGTACACATTCAAGGAAGTCCAATTTTGAAAAGTAAAAACAGTTATCAAAGGATTCATAAATATTTTTGGCAATAATTTGTATTACATTTTAATTTAATTTATTTTATAATCTAAAAAATACGCGCATTCGAAGTATATTTTCGGGGAACACTAATGTTATAATACCAATTAGTTTTTTTTATTTTAAGAAATATTTATAGAGATGTTAAAAGGTCGAATTGTGATGGAGAACGAATAATAAATTAATAGACCTATAATCTGCCAGAAATCACAATAATAAAAACTCAAATATTTAGAAAGAAAGTGCAGAATTTAAATGAGAAGTCAGTCTAGGAGTCGATTGAATTAAATAAAGAAAACACTTCCCGTTTCAGTATCTCATATCATTATGCTCATACCATAATTGCCATCTCACCCCATTATTGCTGTAGTGGCGAAAAATTTATTTACTGGGGTAAAATGTTAATTTATTTATTCTAAAACATTTATTAGTTATTTCTCAGCATCGAAACCAAGTTTCCTTCCTACATAAATTGTCATAGAAAGGTTTTGTGTAAGAGAAGTTCTGAATTTAACGTCGTTTTGATAATCGAAGCGTTTAGGTTTAAGTATTACTATACTATACTTAACATCACTTAAACATCAGGTATTAGGTTGTCGTCAATTTACAAATACCTGTGCCAACATCACAATAGTTGTGATAAAATAAAAGACACCCATATCAAATACTAAGTAATATTTTTATATTTTTTATTAATAAAATCTTAGAGCAAAAATGATTTTCTATTTGTTTATGTATTAAAATTTTCCAATGATTAGGATTTAATGGCCAATAACAAATGGATTTAGAGCCTACAATTATAAGGTTTGTAATAAATTCATATATATACAATGCCGAAATTAATATGTGCTTAAATCTTCTTACCCCAATTGTATAAAGGAAGACATGCCAAGTCTTTAAAGTAAAGTAATCATCTTTGAAGCACAGGATTACTATAAACACCGCCAGTCCAAGAGCCAAAACATGTACCACCGTCGTGATATGTTCCAGGACATCCCCAAGAAGGTTATCTTTTTCGGGCACTGCTTTCTTCGACTTAATAGCAGACGATATTACCATGTTTGATATTCCTAACTAGAATTATAAATTATATACATATTAGTACGTTTAACTATAGAAATCGCAAGCATTACTATCCTATCCGATTCACTTAACGTTGTCTGCACTACGTACGTATATTATGTTTATAGTCTAAGAAACTCTTATCATTACCAGTAATCAGAACATTTAATCAACTTATAGAATAAATATTGTTTATATATACAACGGAGAAATAAAATGTTTATATAACTTAAGCGTTTACATTAAAAATGCTGTTATTGAAAAATAAAATATGTATGAATGGGGAATACCTCGCAAAACATTAAGAATAGATAAGATTCAATTTAAATATTTTAAAGAAGATGCTTAATTTTACATATACCCAAACACAAAATAATTGCAATGATAATTTATTCATCTTCCTTTTGCAAGGCTCTTTCTTTTGTTATTAAAAAGTGTGTTCAGTACACTGTTTAAGTTTGCATATGTACGTGGGTTGCTTTAAAAATTTTGCAGATGTTACAGAAAAAATTAATTATTTTAACCAATTTTTTTATTGTTTTTCAAAATATTCGCCTTTATGATTTCAGTTACCTCAAATACGAAGTTTTCGTACGCTTTCATAGTCGCTTCCGGGGTACTAAATTTTAATCCACGCATTTTGTCTTTTATGTATGGAAAAAAAATTAAGATATAAGGTGCCAGGTCGGGGCTATAAATAAGGTGGGTAAGTCATCAATTCTGTTCGTGAAGCGGCTAAAAACTGATGTTTGAGATGCGTTTTGTGATGATGCATTGTCTTGATACGTCATCTGTTTAATTCTCGCGCACTTTTTGGAACACAGTTGGCAAACAAATGGTTGTATACCATTCAGCATTAACTGTACGACAATCCTCAAGAGGAATAGTAGCAAGATGACCTTCGTCCGCGTCTCACTTTCGTGGATTTCTCCTCGTTCCCATTGAGCCGATTGGCGTTTGCTTTCTGGCTTGTAACAATAAATCTATCGTTCGTCACCTCTAAGGATGTCGTAGATTGATTTTGCTCGACTTCGGCTGAATTTTTTAAGCATTTTTTGCACCAATCCACACGTGCTTTTTTGAGCTTCCGTTAAACTGTGCGGTATCTATCAAGCGCAAAGCTTTCTAGCGGCAAGATGATCATGCAGGATAGTTCTGATCTTGGTCATACCTACGCCCAAAGGTACCCGACTATTTCTGTATAGGCAGTGGTTGTCTGTTAATCATGTTGTACACGGCTTTGATGTCTTCTGGAGCAGCTGCAGTGGCCGATCGCTCCTCACGGTGCTCATCTTTGAGCAAAACACGTCCACGCTGGTTGTACTGCCGGTCAAGGTAGCCTTCATTGCTAAAAAATCGCCTGATTTTTTGCAAGCACTCTTGTCGAGTGAGACCGCCTTTAAAATAGTAGAAAATCATGGCTTCAAAATTTTCGTGCGTTAATTCCATTTCTCACGAAACTCACTTTACTTAAAATATTACTAAAAAGAGACAACAGCATATGCTAGCAATCTGTAAATGCTATTCAGATTAGAAAATCTCAGAGAATTCGACAAAAATATTTCCGACATGTAGTTCATGTAAGTGTATATTTTACATTACTTTATTAGAAATTAATTCATTTATTCGTTTATCATCATAGGGTTTTGGATATTTCGCATAGTTTAGTCATTCTTAGAATTTATGCAAAACGTATAATTATTTTTAACCACTTTCTATTATAAAATCCAGATCTACATTTTATTACGGCAAGCTGAGATTATGGATTTTAAACCTTGTATTGTCAATAGTTTTATCACCCGATTCATTATAGTTGTCAAAATATTTGGTTCTTTAGTTTTACCAGATCATAAGTATTAACTAATAAATTTAGGTGTATATATTATAGTCATAAAGCTGTTCAATGTACAATCGACTGGATTTTCCCGTCGATTACCTAGGTACTTGCATTGTACTCGAAATCACTTATCAATAATAATTTAGGAAACCGTTTTAATTGCCTTAACTATCACCAATTGTAAATACTTTTTTATGATATGCGAAGTTTCCTTCAAACAACTTTTACAAGTAAATTTTAGTTCTGTATACACGTTCAAGTAATAAGGTGTAGTACCCATATGTTAGTATATCTACTGTGTATTAATAAATAAATTCAGCGTAAGGTTACAAGAGTTGTATTATTTAATATACAAGAAATATAGTCTTCTTTCAACCAAAGAAGATTCAAAATTCCATCAAACCAGGTGCAACAATCCTTAGACAGTCAAATCAGACTTATAGTGATTTTAATTGATATCAAACAGCAGCAAAGAATCAGTAAATAACGCATTAACAACAAAACATGAGTCCATTAATTGAAGAATCTTCACAGCAGACTAGCCAGATTCTATCATAAAGTAAGTGTGTAATTTCCTGTATTCAATCCTCATTCATAACCATATCTGTATTAGTTTTGTTTAGAAATCGCAGATAAAAATCTTTTATCACAAAGCGCGGTCATATCAAAAGTCAGTTGACTAGATTTGCAAATTACATAAATCAAATTAAAACAAAGGAAATAGATAACGAAGTTATCATATAACTAAAATTTCACTTATCAAAAGATAAATTGATATTAGATGAATTCAATGATTTTTAATATCAGTTAGAATTACTAAATCGTGATTCTAGAAAAAATGACGAACATTTCGAAAGAGATTATTTTGAAAAAGAATTTTATTCATTAACAGCACCAGCAGATATTTTAATTACAATTCGCACTAAATCCAAAATATCAATCCCTCTCAGTAATGAAAATAGTAATGCACAAAATTTGATAGGGGTTAAATTGCCAATAATTCAATTACCAACGTTCACAGGTCAATACGAAAAATGGTTGATGATACGTTTGACTATTTAATGCATACAAATGATATGATACTAAATATACAAAATTTTCATTATTTAAAAGTTTCTTTGAACGGGGAAGCCCCAACAGTTATACAGACACTAGCACATGCATTAAATTATCCCAAACGCTTTTGGATAATTTAATTTCGAAACCTCTACTGATTGTATAACTGTTCACGCTGGAAGGTATTGCGCGAAAGATTTCAAAACATCATAATCGATGATTGTGAATTATAATGTATTCGATAATGTAATCGATATATAATAAACTTAATAAAATAAATAAATTGAACTTTCAGTAATAATTACTTGCCTTTTAAATATTGAGTAGGTAGGAAATATTATTCTTTGTGCAAAGGATTAAAAATTTGAGACGTTGTCGTAAAAAACCTATCGTAGTAGATAATATGTTGTTACGCCCCTGCACTCTGGTGTAAATCACAATAGTTCGTATTTTCCACCTGTGGGCTTTGGACCGGAACTAGTCAGTAACTTGGAGAGTTAGGGAGGGTTTCTGTATCAAGAGATCTTACAAGGGCGCCACTGTATTATAGTCCCTAGAAGTTACGTGCTAATACAGAAGTACGTGGATTAGCAAAGCTATTACAAAAGATTAAGGCACAAATTGGAAGAAAAAATAAAAAAAAATCCACAATAACAATCCTGATTTATTGGAAAACCTCTTAACAATAGTTATCCGTTAAAATGTATAATCAATATGCAAATTTTATAGTGAGAAAAAGACCAATATGTATATACATATATATATATATATATATATATATATATATATATATATAGTAAGGTAATTTTGATGGAGCCTGTGATTGATTGACTTGAACACCGAAGGTTGATATATAACCCCTCGCGTACGGAGTTTATTTTCGTATGGGTATTTTTCGCCGTAGTTTTCCTGATGCGGCACTGTTTAATTATCTTCTGATGATGACAACTTAGTTGTCGAAATACGTATACAGAATACGAAAATTAATATAGTAAAGCGTTAATATTAAAATTATTGACTCTATATAGGAAATTTAAAGCATTATTTCTTTAAAAAACTTATGTAATAAATACAGCAACGATTAACAAATAAAGAAAACTGTTATAGAAATAGAATAGAATATAATTCATAATCATGTCAGCGGTATGTTTAACTTAAATCTGATTGATAAAAGTCGCATATAGCACTAAAAGCAATAATCACTTGAGGTCTTCAGAGTCTCCGAAGCTATCAACTGATTCTTGATATGTTCTGCTCGTTTATTTAGTAAATTCTAAATTACATCAAAAAACGCGCCCTGAATGGGAATTTTCTGAAACAGAGGGAATTTTTATGCAAGCGTTGTAACATTTTAGAGGCAGTAAATATCGTTAACCATCCAAATTCACATCGACACAGCAATTATAACAAAAAGACAAATAACAAGACAACTACAAAAAAATACTTAGTCACTAAAACATTAAATTGTACAATGTGTAAAAATCAACATTCGATTTATGACTTCAATGAATTCTTGAAATTACCTGTTGACGAATGGGCCTCTCAAGGAAAGTTATAAAAAATGTGTAGCAATTGTTTAACAAAAGGGCGTTTTACAAAAGATTAAAAGTCTCTCAGTGTATAGGAAATATAACCAAAACACAATACACTTCTTTATTTAGATATACCAGATAATAGGTCAATGTCATTAGAACAGTCATCTACTTCTGGTGTGTCAAATCATTCTACTTCCAATAATATTAGTCAAATCTTATTATCTACTGCATGTGTAAAGGTGTATGATAATAACGGCAGACTACAACTGCAGAATGCCTTTAGGTTTCCGGTCGCAGTCTAATCTTATTACAGAAAATATGTGTAAAGGGCTAAGTTTAGACTTCGATCACTGGTATCAGTTAATCCTTATTAAAAATTAAATCTAAGGTTCACATTAGCATTTCATCATTATGTAATACTCGTACATTTCATACCAACATTTTTGTTTAGTTAGATCGCGATTTAATTACACAATCATTTTAAAATGCATTACAACGATTCATACGTGAATGAGGAAGTTGTAGCAATATTTACTCTGTTAATGCCACCAACTTTGTTGGTGCCAATAACGACTTGAGAGATTTAGCAGATTTCTTTCAAAAGGAAATTATCAGAAATATAACCCTCTCAAATCCGCACATTTTCTAACAGGAACAACATATGCAACAACGGCAACGGCAATTTTTAGAAAAGTGGTCAAAAGAATACATGTCGGAATTGCAGTAACACGTGAGCTGGAAAATAACAGCTCCTCTTCAATTAAAATCGGGAACAATGGTCGTCATAAAAGAAAGATAATCTACCACCTCAATAATGACGATTTGGACGTATCATAGAACTGTATCCAGGAAATGACAATTTAGTGCATATAGTGTCCATTAAGACTGCTACGGGTGAAATACGAATGAGCATTTCCCGCACATGTGTCTTCCCATTGAAAGCTAAAGCGCTTAAGATAGGGGGCATGTTCAGGACAGTGTTTAAGTTTTGCATATACGAGTATATATCGATATTATAATTCTTATAAATTCAAAATCTACCTTATGTCAGTGTTTTATATTGCCTTATTCCTAGAAACTAATTTATTTATTAGTTTATCATTATAGGTTTTTGGATATTTCCTATAGTTTAGTCATTCTGAGAATTTACCCAAAATGTATAATTATTTTTAACTTTTTTTATTGTAAAATCCAGACCTACATTTTATACGACAAGCTGAGATTATGCATTTTAGATCTTGTATTGTCAATAGTTTTATCACTCAGTTAAGCATAGCTGTCAGAGTATTGGTTTCTCAATTTTACCAGATTACAAATATTAACTAACAAATTGAAGTGCATATGGTCATAAAGCAATTCAATGTGCAATCGCTTAGATTTTCCCATCAATTACCTAAGTACTCACACCCTTCACGAAATCACTGGTCTATTATAATTTAGGAGACCTCTTTAATTGCCTTAACTAAATTTTATGATATGCGGAGTTTTGTTCAGGCAACTTTAAAAAAAAATTTAGATCTGCATACACATTCAAGTAATAAGGTGTAGTACTCATAGTATATCTATTGTGTATTAATAAAATAAATTCAGTGTAAGGTTACCAGAGTTGTCTTATTTAATATACAAGAGAAATAAAATCTTCATTCAACAAAAAAGAAGAAACAAAGTTCCATTAAACTAGGTGTAACAACCAAAGTGTATGAATTTCCTTCCAAAGAATGTTAGGGCTTCTTTTAAAATTTATGCCAACTGCTTTAAATAGAATTTATTATTAAGAAGACAGAAATAAGTAACCGAGTAAAATTTTAAGCAGAGTTTCTTAAGGAATCAATTTATTTATATAGAATATAGGAATTTGAAAAAGAGAACGAAATGAGACTTAGCAGAGCTTCATGATTTTTCGAATGTAGCAAATATCGTTTAAGTGTGGGCAGGTGTTTCGCATGCTATTGGCTAAAAATTTCAGAAAAGTGTTCTTGGGTGGAGAAGGAAACAAGAAACTAAGAGACCGACTAAGGGAAAAATAAACTGGTGGAAGTAGTAGTAGAAGTCCTAAGAAGTGCAGCTAATGAAGATTGGAGATTGAATCAAGAAGTAGAAGAAAATGGAAAGAATTAATGAACGATCAAAGCCATGAGCTGTTGAGATCCATAGTGTAGCCATAAGCTTTGAGGCGCCAATAATATTTAAAAGATTTGTTTTTAGTATTAGCTCATGTTTTGTTTGTATTTTTTCAATTTGAGTTAAGACATGGATTATTTTTTGAATTTTGTTCAGTGTTTTAGTATAGAGCATCCAAATAATTCGGTAAGTTTTTGTAATTTATAAAGATAGCAAAATTTTGCTGCAAACTAAACTTTCGAAGTTTCTTAACTGATTAGAAATAAAATATCGAACAATAAATATCAGAGGTACAACTATCTTAAAGTTCTTCAACAATTTTAATAGGTCTCGGTCTC
Organism: Dermolepida albohirtum; assembly: GCA_031893035.1. NCBI lineage: Eukaryota > Metazoa > Arthropoda > Insecta > Coleoptera > Scarabaeidae > Dermolepida > Dermolepida albohirtum. The sequence goes on along the minus strand of JAVIWB010006200.1, from coordinate 388,176 downwards.
TAAAGATTGACTTCATTATTATTGGAAAAGCACTACATCTTTCTTTCAAAGATTAATAATGAGCCTTTATAAGTCTTGGCTATGGTTCACTTTTAACTCATATGCCAATGTCAGAGTTATTAAGATGCCATATATTTGTAGTTTAGTTGATATATTTTAGCGCAGTTTTAGATTATGTTATAACTGGATTATTATGAAGCTTTTAGTCTCTATCTAAGACGTTGTTATTGGGATCATCACTATGTTTCGAAATTACTACTAGATTTTTCTATATTTTTGTTTAGGAATTACCACATATTCGTAAATTTCTGTTGAAAATATGTATCCGCTTTTTAGAAACGCTTGTTCTCGTTATTGATGACATCTGAATATGTTGAAACTTGTATGGACTTCTTTAAGAGCATCTGAATTTCTAAAAGAAAATGTTGGATATATTAAAAACTTGACACTTATACATAGATGAATCTTCTTTTCACATATGTTAACGATTATAGGAAAGGACTAAGAAGGAAAAATATTTTTTGAAAGAAGAAAAGATATCAAATATTTTATTGATAAAAATAAATTAAGTACATTATTTTACAAGAGATCAAAAAGACCAGATACTGGTCATAATAGTTTGACTTAACAACAGATGCTCCTGGTTCTAGTTACCATGTTCATAAACGGTTTTAGCAATGCCCAGAATGTAATAAAGACAGTGACAGCAATGCAAGTTATTACCATGGTGTCAGATGTTTTTCCCGTAAACCATCTTAACTTGTATCCAGTAATCATAGCAACCGCCCCTAAAACAACTGCAGCAAATCCAGTAAAGGCATGGAATAGTTTATTTAAATTCGGTGGAATTCTATGTCTTAAAGTGGCACTGAATAAAGTAGGTAATCCGTTGATGCAAGCCAATAATCCCAGAACGCCGGATGCTAAACCCGTTATAGCGTGATCTGAAATAAAATGGGAACTTTTGTTCTTATAGATGGTGACGAATCCTCCGATAGATAGGCCGACACCTAAAATGACGACAATCCAGTGTATGTGCATTCTCCATCGTGAACTGGTACGTTTTGCAAGAACATTGTCTTTGGCAATGTATAAAATTCCTTCCGTTACTAATAAGATCCACTGTAAATAAAACAGTTTATATTTAGAAGATTAGAATTACATCATTTTAATTAGTATCGATTGAACTTTAGCAATTTTTAATTGTGTGTAGATTTTTATCACATACTTCGAGATTGATTGTAAAATTACTGAACATACTTATCATTTATATGCTATCGATGTAATTTTTATAATACGCCATAGAATAGTCTTAAGTGTCTACTTTATTGCGCGTGTATTTAAGGTGTCTTTATTTAACTGAAGCGAAATATTATTTCTTTTATTTTATTAATGCTAAAGAAAAGTAGGCGCTTTCGCATGATTCAAGCGCGGAAAAGAATATCTGAACAAGAACATATATGTCAAGTCAGAATAAAGATGCTTCTTCTCAATTACAACCAGATATAAGTTTACTCTAACCTCTAAATTAGTTGTTTATTAACTTAAAAATTATTTTTAATTTATTCATATAAGTGTTACTATAATTGCAAGAAACTTCCTTTTGAAAGAAAACTTAAACTTCTTCAGACATTTTACTGTCAAGTTCAAGTACAAAAACGTATTTAATGCGTTTAACATATCATAAGTAAACAAAAGAAAACATGGCAGACCACTTGTTAAGAAGAGAAATTAGGAGAAACCGCCAGTTCGTCAACTTATTCAATTCGTTCCAAATTTATCTAGAACTAAAACTACAAAAAAGTATATAAGTAGGATTTAAATCTTCACAGGTTATACACACGCGTGTTCGTGCATTAAAGATTAGGTATCCGAATTTTCTTGTAAGCTAAAACTTTTTATGTTCGGGTTTGAAAAAGATTTTCTGAAGCTAAGTTTTTGTCGTCCGCGAATAGATGCATGCAATAAGTGTGACAAACGATTTAACTGCACAGTTAAATATGAACCAAAGAAATCGAGAACTGCGACTTTAGAGCTTGAACTTCACCACAGAAAAGTTGAACAAAACTCGAAATATATGAAGCAACAAACTGTTTCTTCTCAACTACCAGATTGTAAATACTGTTGCATTTTATTTGATTTACAGCAAGTGATGTTTGTTCCCACATTAATTCACAGCTAATTATCATGCTACAATCTGAGAATTCTTATTGCCGATACTAATCATGCTCGTATGTGCATATGGCACGAGGTAATGGGTGGTAAAGATGGTAATGAAGCCATTGTATGTATTTACTGCGCACGTTAACTAACAGAGTGACAACTGCGGAAACAAAAATAAAATGCTTTTTTTCGTTTTGGTATTTTTATGGCATATTTGATTCTATTGAATGTAATTCTCTAACAAGTCGACGGACGCAATTACATGTCATGCGATCGAGACTTTGATTTGATTGAAAAAAAGCAAGAGGGTTGTGAAGTCTATAGTTCCATAAGATCTTACAAAGTTCTAATATTTCTAATCTTTTAGTTATTTATAGATTTGCTAATGGTTTTTTGAATTTTCTCGAATATTGCCAATATTGGTAATCCGCACTTAAAATATTTTTTGTCTACAAAAAGTAGTTGAACAACTCGATTTTTACAAACACCCACGGCAAACGTTGATTTTTTGTGAACTTATATGATTTAAGATTTAAGACCAACGAATATTTTCATACATTTTTAAAGCATTGTAGATGTTATTCTAAGTCGCTTTTAAACTAAACATTATAGCCGTTTGGAGGTGTATCGAATTTTGCTTTAACGCTCTCACGTTGTTCTTAAAAAAATTTTGGACATGTTATTATTAAATGTTGACATATGCAAGACTTTTTTGGTGAAGTCAAAGATAGCGAAGAAACCATGTATAAAATATTATAGATTGTAGGAACAGTAGTATTGTATGTTACATGGTATAAGTAACTTTAAATGTAATATGTCCATACGTATTGCAATTAATTGTTTTAAAATTTATAATTAGAAAAGTATTTAGTGCCATCCTGTACTTAGTGTTTTATAGCTATTTTTATTTGTCGGGTGACGTAAATATTCTTCGAACTGCAGATTTTCTAGTGATCATAAGCGCATTATGTTTTGGATTAAGTTTTGTGTCACTATTCCATATCATTTTTCACATCTTATTTCTTCTAAAAATATTCTATATAATTATATTAGTAATAATATAATAGTCTCGTACTATCTATGATGTAAATAATAAATACATTAAAAAACTTTATATAAATGCATGTATGTATGTGTAATAAATACAAAAGGATGATAAGATAATATTATCTGTGGAATCTTAGCACAATATGACATTATTTATAAACATGTCGAGGTTATATTTGATTTATTCATTAATAATAATAATAATAATAATAATAATAAACCGTTCTTCCGGGTTTTGTAATGTGGCAGTCACAACAATCAAAGTGAGGTTATTAATACAGCCAGAACGAGCACAACTCCTCATCGTCATTTCTATGAGTTACTACTATGGAATTGACTTTTCATTTCTAGCTATGACTAGAGCTCTCTAACTGAGGGATTCATAGTGATCTTGCATATAGTATCTGGACTTGTGAAGCTTACTTTTAAACCCTCCTTAGCGATAGACGAATACAAAGAATGGCAAAAAGAGCTACACTTGGTGATCATTCAGCAAAAAAATAACTTTCGATTAGATTAATTGGGAGAAACTTGGCTTGAAGAGCGCAAAATATATGGAAAAATAATATGAACGATAAAGGTTTTCAAAACAATTACAGAATTTGCTGTAGTCAATGGATAAATGTTGGAAAGGATAAATACAAAATGAGTTCTGAGAAGAGGATGGGCGTTTTCGTTTTCCGTCTTGTTTTTCATGATAAACAGACAGTTTGTTGTAGGCAATAGATAATTAGAATAAATTGCTGTTTGTATCTTATTAACCCTTTTGTTTCAAGATGGAACCATTGATACACATATTTATTTCTATTTTACGACTGGTATTGCAATCAAACCACCATATAAATATCGTAATCAATATATACGTATGATTCCCTCTATCTAATGTGCCATTTATGAGTGTATCAAACTTATACTTAGTAAATAAAGTTTTTGGAGTTATTATAAAATATCTGGTAAGTTATTTAATAAAATTACATAGTATTATCACTGCGAAAATAATTAGCTGGACATATTCATAAATATAGTAAGGTTTACACTATATCAGAAGTCATTGGTTTCACAATAAAACTACCAAGAAATGAAAACTGTGATGTGAATACATTTTTACAAAGTATACCTTCGGATACTGTGTCTTGTATAAGTGATGATGGCTATGATGATATGTATGATATTAATTCGGTACCGATTATTTTCAACGATAACAACGAAGAAATTGCCAATGACAACACCTGGGACAGTGACGACGAAGTACTGTTATTGATCACATGTATAAGCTAAACAGTCAACGAAACAAACCAAGTATATGAACCAGCACAGTAACTAACTGTTTGAAGAATGAAAAAAATATTCAACGAAAATACAGATCTAAATGTACCAAATAATTTGGTGACACCAATCGATAAATTTTTTTACTTAAACCATAAACTTATCGAGAATATCGCGTTTCAAACAAATCTTTATTTAGTTCAGAAGACCGATATCAATCAAAAACCCACTAATGCAAGGTAAACATTTTTATGGGTATAAAAAAATTGTTATGGTGACTATAGGTCTTTTCGTCCAGAATCAAGAAACTATTTTATAAATTCAGCAATGTCAAGAGATCGCTTTGCATGGTTGTTGAGCAATACACATTTACACGATAATTCTATTATGCTTTCCCGACTAGGTGAAAATTACGACAAATTAAGAAAGTTCATATCTTAATAGACACTTTACCGGAAACCTCTACATCCACGATGCGTTCTAGAAACCAGTCAAATGATAAGTTCATGATTCGATTCAAGCCACGTAGCTTATTAATGCAGTATATGCTAGGATACAAAGTCTGGGTACGTGTTGATTTTACAGGATATGAATGCTAATTTAAAAATATGAAGAAACTGATAGTTTATTGAATAAAAAGAGGCTAGGCCGACTAGAAATAACAATACCAGCAGAGGATCGAGCAAAAGTTTTGTTAAGTAAAAAAGAATTGACGAAAAACTGCACAGATAATTGCAGCAGAGATAAATATTAATCGGAATAAACCAGTTAGCGTCACAACGGTGAAAAGGCGTTTAAGCAAGAAAAATTGTTCGGAAGAGTTGCTGTACGAAAACCGCTATTGCGTAAGCAAAATAAAATAAAATAGCTTGGGCAAGACAACACAAGATTTAGATGGATGCATTGCATTTACCTCCAAGCGTAGAGGAGGAATGATTGTGGTTGTTTTTCTAGCACATCTGTAGGCGATCTTATTAAAATAGATGGTATTCTAAGGAAAAAACGGTACAGAGAAATTTTGGAACAGAGTGCTCTTTCCTATGGAACTCAAGTAATTGAAGAAATCTGCAGCATATCCTAATTGCGTCGGGGGTATTCAGGGCAATTAGAACGGGATCGAATAATTGTTATTATGAAATGCTCTCCTCCGAACTCTGACTTTAATTCTATAGAGCTGTTATGGGATGAGCTAGACAGGCAAATGCGAAAATCAACTCCAACATCCAAAAAAACGCTATAGATTCAACTGCAGGATGCATGGTCAATAATAGAACCGAAAGCTTTGGGGAAATTATTAGAGAGGATGCTGAGATTGTGCCAGGCAGTAATAAAAGCTAACGGTGGTCACGTCATATCGACCAATCAAAAATTTTAACAAATTTAAAAGAATATTTGTAAAAATCGTTTGAAAAAAATAATTTTTTAAGATTTTAAAACATTTTGTATAATTAATCTGATTTATAGACTTCCGTGGTCGTTGTCTACACTTTTTTCATATTGACTTTCGGGTTGCAACCGCGTCTTCGTCAATACTAGCACCGACGTTTTGTCAGCACTTGTATGGGGCATCTTCAGGCAGTCATGCCGGGATATTGGTCACGGTTACGGTGACCCGTGACTAATATCCCTATACAAACCCCCTCGCCGCAGACTTACACTAGTTTCAGCGCGACCGTTAAGGCCTGAAGATGTCTCATACAAGTGATGAAGAAATGTCGGTGCCAGTATTGACAAAGACGCAGTTCCAGTCCGGAAATCAAGATGAAAAAAGATTTTGTATAATTATATAATGAAATTTTAATTTTGTCTATTATTTTCTAGGTAGGCAAACTCTTATGGTAAGTAGTGTAATGTACAAATATATGTATCTGTAGCAGATTTATTTGGAAATATTTAAAAATTATTTACGTTTATGATGTTATTGTCTTTTGTATATTCCACTATGTTAATATTATTACAAAAGTAAATTATGTAATGGACAATATAAGGCAAGTATAAACATTATTCATGATATGAAATACAAACATTTGTTTACAAAAATCACTCGTTTAGAGAGATGTATTTGATAAAAAAATATGTCAATTAAATAAAATATGTCCACTTTTAGTTTACTGTTTAAAGGTACATTTTTATCGATTAGAATATTTGTTGCTCTTTACGTATCGATGCAAAGTTCAGACTGTCTAATGCAATGTCGTGCAAGTCGCGTTTATACAAAGGGTATTAGGAAAGTTTTGCAATACAGCTTTGTTTATTTAATTTTTTCAAAGTAATTTCCTCTACACTCAATACACCTCTCCATCCTCCGAAACCAATCTTTAAACCAGTTCTGCCAAGTTTCACTAGGAAGTAAAGCACACTCGTTGTCCCAAGCCCGCGGAAGGGCCTCATCACTGGAAAACCGCCTCCCTTTTAGCTTCATTTTCTCATGCGGGACTAGTGCAAAGTCGCAGGAAGCAAGATCTGGACTGTAGGGAGGGTGCTCGAGAAGTTTCAATTCTGTCGTGGTCAAATATTCGGTGCAGGCTTTGGCGCGGTGACCTGGAGCATTATCGTGATGAAGGAACCAGGTGTCCATTCTTGACTTTGGCCGCAGGTTCTTCATAGATCCAATGACTATAGGCAGACACTGTTCAGTATGCCACTTAGCTGTGACTGCCTTCTGTGTGTCCAAAACGACGCGTTCCACAATTCTACTCGATTTGAAAAATACAGCTACCATTTTCTTCTTCACAGATAGGGATTTTCTGACAACTACGGGTGTGTCCTCATCATCAAAGACCCAAACTTTGTTTTGAGCTTTGGTCGGCACATCGGCACAAGTCTCGTCACCTGTCACGATGTTGTTCACATACCGAGATTGTCCCTTATTAAACTTTTTTAGCATCTCCCGACACCAAGTCACACCTAGTGCAAGAGTAATTTCTTCGAAGCACTAGTCTATGTTTAAACCACGCACGAAATTATAACGCAAAGCTGCCCTTATCTTATTTTGTGACCACGATGCCATCGCAAGCAGTTTACACTCTCATTGCTAATGAATAACTGAGCTCATCGACATGGCGCGGCGGCTACTACGCACGTATGAATATGTTTCAACATGCAGCAACAAGCAGCTTCCTACAATTCATTGTTGCGTCATATTGCAAAACTTTCCTAGTACTCTTTGTATATAAATTCTTTTATAGAGAAGAAGTTGTTGTAAAATTTGTAAATAATTAAAAATTAATGGGTGCAATTTTAATATTGAATGTTAATATATATATATATACATATGGTATAACAGCTGCTGTCAATAATAGCTTATTATATGTGAAAAAGCAATACGTGTACGCGTATAGTCTGTTAAGAAAATTTTCATGCCATCCATAAGATTTGAAGATTGTTAAATATAAACATTTGATTATGAGTATTATGGCAGAATATATTTATGTCCATTCAATAACGTTAAAAACACTAATTACGCTATGTTATATGATTAAGCTGTTATTAAAGGACTATCCACAAAGAATTCTATCCAAGCATTATCTTGGTGTATTGAAGTATTGGCGATTATTGCACGATAATGCATCATTTTATCGTTTGTAAGTTGTCTCTGATTTTTCGGCCAAAAGTAATTTTTATTTTGCTTTCACACCTTCTATATTTAGCCGATTTGGCTTCGTGTGGTTATTTTATATTCTCTAAACTATATTCAGCGATGAAGGAAAAACATTTTACATCAAGAGAGACAAACAGTCTCAATACTATTGAATTGAATTTAAAAAAAATTGGGTTGCATTAAGTGTTAATTGCCCGGTTCTCGATATTTAGAGTGAATTCGACTAATACATTACTACCAAACACTTCAATACGGAAAGAATTCTTTGTGAATAGTCTTTTAATAAGATCATAACATATAACATAGTGTAATGTTTATAAAAAAATAATAAAAATTGATAAAATTTAGGATTCTCAAGTTCGTTAAAATAAGCTTCCATTACAGCTTTAATATCGTTGTTTATTGAAAATTTCTGACTTGCAAGCTACTTTCTTAGGCGCGAAAAAACATGGTAACCAATGGTGTGAAATCCGACGAAAAAGACACAGAAGATTTTTTGAAATTAGATGGCGACAATAGAATAAAAATAATGCAAATTGGACAAAATTTTATTTCACTTTCCCAGTAAAAGTCTTAATTTCGAAAGACCTAAATGCAAAGAAACGTTTATTATTTTGAGGCTCTTGTACTATGGAAATTAAACTCTGGAGTTTCTTTAATAATTCATTGCTAATATTTCACTCCATCCTCGCCTGCTACATTAAATTAAGCGGATCGTTTCACGTCTCTACTTTGAAGTACAGCAATTGGGCAAAGAGGAAGTGTAGAATCTCTCATTTTGTACAATTTTTTCGGTCATAAAGTTCTTAAAAGGAGTTTTGGAAAGTTTAGTAATACCGTATATTGACTAGAAATTAAAGTTATGTAAACGAAAGAGGAATAAAAGCTTTGAAATTTGGGGGAAGAGGATTGAAGAATAAGATAGAACTTTCTAAAAATAGAAGATTCCTTTAAAATGTTAACCATATGTTTCTTACACCTTTTTCAAGAAATATGAGAGGATTCGTAAAGTTTTAATTTTAGGATCTAAATTTACAAAATATTTATATTCGATACATTGTGTAAACAACAAATCAAAATAGATGATATATTTTCGAAAGAGCTTTCAGTCGAAGTTTTGTAATAACAAAAGAAAAAGAAAATAACAATAGATATAAGAAGTAGAATTGTTTATAAGTACATCATTTCCATATTTGAAGATATAAGGGATCGCAAAATAATTAATTTGGTTGCACTAGATGAAAGCTACGAAGAAAAAGTGTTCAGTATCAAATTCATTTACTAAAATTAAGCAATTTTTTTTCTAACAAGAATCTAAATACATCTTTATTACATCAGAGCTCGCGCGTAAAAAATTGTATTTATTCAAATTTAATATTTTTAATGCAAGATTATCAACTTCAACTGTTTCAGCAGATTAAAAATTTAATCAAACTTACCCCAACTGTGTACAGAAAGACGTGCCAGGTCCGCAGGGAAAACGAATCATCTTGGAAGCACAAGTAAATAACGAAAAGCGTTAATCCCAATGTCAAAACGTGTACCACTGTCGTACCATGCTCTAGTACATCTTCAAGTAAAGTGTTAGCCCCCGCTTGGCTGTGATTGGGCTTGCTATCCTTTGATACTACCATGTTTAATTAATCGTCTTGTCGGATGAGATTTCCTGACACCATCGTACATTTGCTTGTCCCCTATATATATAGAAATATCGGTGAAAGATATCTGTCTATCTTTTATCTTTGCGTAATTATTTGTTAATAATTAAATACGTGAGTCCGATTAAGTTTTAGATTAAAAGGAATGGCGCAAAATCAATCTGTCTATCGCGTTGTGTGTGAACCTAAAAAATATCTACATAAATACATTATAATAAATAAACAAAGGAAATACGCATAATGTATTTCAGTTTCTTTATTAATGTATATAGTCATAATCGTTTAAAGGCGAGTTGAGAATTAAAAACTAAATCTTCATGTTACGGTAGTATTTTCAATTTTTATCTAGGTGAAGGAGCCATTGTATGATGAAATGAAACCGTAACAACTACAATAAATAATCGCAATTAGATATTTTATAATTTTTATTATTATTAACGTAAAAATGCAAAAGTATTTTTGTTAATTAATGAATTAAAATTTTTTCCTCGATTAGTGTTTGTTACGAAAACGATTATGCAAAATGCGATATGGTTAATCTATAGCGGAAGTGTTCAGGATTCCCAAAGTAGACTATTCTTTTCAGTTAACTTTTCTCTTCTCATTGTTTTAAATAACAACTAAATGCTGAGACTATTAGATACGTTTGCAATAGAAGAAAGGGAAAAAAACGTCGAAGCAAGATCAGAAGAGTGATGCTGTAGAGTATGTAGGCAGCAAGTAGATAGGTGTTATCATGCTACAATATGGCAATACATCACCGGCTAACAGTGACTCGATCACCGTCCGAAAGACATCAATAAGTATCCTTCTGAGGTAGAGGAATAATTCCTTGTTATTGTCATTAGTAAATTAAGTACTTAATTAAAGAATAGCTAAGGCAATAAAACCTTAATTGGTATATTATTTTGTCGATTTGTGGAGATCATTGATACTGGAAGTAGAATGTATTGTATTGATAATATTTAGTAAATAGGCCTTCAGCCAACAGCGAATATGTTAATATAGATTTAGTAAGGCATGGAATGCGTTGTAAAATTTATGTAAACTGCATATGTATCCAGTCTAACTTCATGAGAGATTTGTATACTATTATAATTAGATTAATCTTAAGATTTATATATTAACTAGACCAATATTACTAAAGATCCATACAAAGGGTTTTCCAATAAGGACTTGACAACTTTTTTTCAAAATAAAATGCAGACCATTTGAGATATTTCAAAAACTTTATTATCGGGTTGAAGTACAATCAAAACATTTATGAATGGAACTCGACTTCGTTCACATGACCACCGCGGGCACGTTTGCAGCGGTCGATTCGTTGGACCCAATTTTCGATGACTCGACCACACAATTCGGCCGAAACGGCTGCTATTTCGCGTTCAATGTTGGCTCTGAGCTCTTGTTGGCATAGACCAATGACTTGACGTAGCCCCAAAGAAAAAAGTCTAGAGGCGTTAAATCGCACGAACGAGGCGGCCAATCGACTGGTCCATTTCTTGAGATAACATGCTCGTCAAACTTACTCTTCAATAAATCGATTGTAACGTGTGCTGTGTGGCTTGTGGCACCGTCCTGCTGAAACCACATGTTGTCCAAGTCCATATCTTTCAATTCGGGCCAAAAATAATCGGTAATCATGGCGCGATAACGATTACCATTCACAGTAACGTGACGATCATTATCGTCGACGAAAAAATATGGCCCTATGACGCCGCCGGCATGCAAACCGCACCAAACAGTTATTTTTTGTGGATGAAGTGGTGTTTCATGAAGCACATGTGGATTTTCACCCGACCAATAACGCATATTTTGCTTATTGACGAACCCATTGAGCCAAAAATGAGCTTTGTCACTGAAAATGATTTTGCGATGAAATTGATCATCTTGGCGCATCTTTTCCAGAGCCCAATCGGAGAACGTACGTCGCTTCAAATGATCCATCGGCTTCAATTCTTGAGTCAGCTTGATCTTGTATGGGTGTAAACCAAGATCCTTGCGCAAAATTCGTCATAAAGTGGTCTGGGCGATGCCCAACTCTTGAGAACGCCGTTTCAACGGCAGCGATATTTTCGGCACTTCGACCAACCCGTTGTCTCACTGGCACGGCAACATCACAAAACGAATATGTAGACTCAAACTTTTGCACTAAACTTGTTACTGCCTGTCTACTAGGGCGACAATTACGACCGAAAATCGGAGTTAACGCTCTTAAAGTAGCGGTCACCGACTCCGAACTTCTGTAGTAAATTTTTATAATTTGCAGACGTTGTTCGTTCGTGTACTTTACCATGATGAAAATGTTAAGTTTACTGAATAAATTGACAGTGACAGTTCGATGATTAGTGAAAGGGTGCGTTCACAAATTGAATTAAAAGTTGTCAAGTCCCTATTGGAAAACCCTTTACAAGTGTTGCTCATTTTTCAGTCATTGATTACTAGCTATCATTAGAGTATATTATTGATTATATAGTAACCATCGGATCAATACTACAAAAGATCTATATACTAGTGATTCTGATTTTTTAAGTCATTGATTACTAGCTGTAATTAGAGTAATACTGTTAATTACATAACAAACACTGAAACAAATAATAATTATGTTGATATTTCGGAGGATGTACCAGGTGTACTGGAAAATCATTATCGGTTTTTTCGTAAAAAAATTACATAATTTTCAAGAAAATGGAAAAATCTATTTATACAAAGTATTAGCCATTTGATTCTACACATCTTGCCCATCTTTCAGGCAATTTATAGATGCCATCGTAAAAAAACTGTTTGTCCTTTGAGCAAAGTCATGCATCGAGCCATTTTCTAACTTCTTTAAAATTGGTGACGCGCTGCTCTGCAAGCATATGTCCCATTGATGCGAAAAGGTGATAGTCGGACGGAGAAGCTCTGGAAAATAAGGCGGGTGCGGTATTATATCCCATTCACGTGCTTTGACGCTTCCTTGACGCTTCCTTGACGCTTCCTTGACTGGTTTTGATTTTTTGCTCTTAGGGTTTTCGAAATAAATCCATTTTTCATTACCCGTCACTATTCAATGCAGAAATGACTTCCGATCATACCTTCGAAGCAGCATTTCACAAGCGATTTTTCGATTTTCCATTTGCCTGTCATTCAATTGATGTGGCACCCATTTACCCATCTTTCGTATTTTTCCCATTGCTCGTAATCAGTCGCTAATCGTTTCTTGGACCACATTTAACGCTTCTGCCAATTGTTTTTGAGTTAGAGTTGGCTCTTCATCCAATAACTCCTGCAGTTTCGCGTCTTATAACTTTTTCGGTCTACCAGAACGTTTTTTGTCGTGAACGTCGAAATCACCACTTTTGAATTGTCGCTACGCCTCACATGTTTTTATGGTTGGAGCATGCTCACGGTAGGTTTCTACCAGCAAACGATTTATTTCAGCGGACTTTTTCTTTTGATTAATTAAGAAAAGTAATGCCTGTCGCAAATGCTTTTTCTTAGGCAGGAAACTCGACATTTTCAAAGAGGTGTAAATCTATGACAGTGTTACTTTCGCAAAATATAACATGTATGGCTTTGAAGCTTGCTGTCAGTAGAATAAAATGACAAATCATAACATTTTATACTTAGGCCTAGTGACATCTGTTGGAAAAACTAGTAATGACTTTCCGGTACATCTAGTATATACCAGGATTGCTCAATTAGTCTTTGAATATATGCTAGTAATTAGATTTATATTTCTGAGGACTTATATACTAGGACTGTTCAATTAGTCCTTGATTATATGCTAGCAATTAGATGATATTTCGGAGGACATATACCAAGATTGTTCATGTAGTCCTTGATCATTTGCTTGTAATTAGTAGTTTCTTCTGATACCATACATACTAGGGTTGCGTATTTAGATTTCATGCTAATAAATGAAAAGACCGTTTTAAATTAATTTTGAGTTTTCTTCCATTATCGTCTTCGGTGTTTTTATTTTATGTTGCCCTAAATTTTGCCATTGGCACGTTCTTGAGAATCCATGTGCTTCAGCATTAACAAGGATACTTTTAGAGATTAATGCCGTGACGCCCCCTAAGAAGTTTTATACCGGAACCTTCCCTTCTCTGAATTAACTGAGTTATTCCTTCCCTAGGAGTAACGAAGGATTATTAATTTGCAATACGGGATTTTATGCTACTACGTACACTTGGGTATAGTGTGGACAAGGGTGTAACAAGATATATAAAAGATCAAGTTTATGCTCTCCCATTACTCAATAACCTAGATGACTTTAAATATCGAATAACAATAGCAGTCAACTCAGTCAATCGTCAAATGTTGATGCTACCCGTGTCGTTTATGGTGGTCACATTGGAAACTTCTAAGAGATGAAATAAAACTTTATTATGAATAAAATTCTTGTGAACTTCTTGGAATTTTATATTACTTTCCCTTAATAAAATATTGTGCTTTGTTATTCTTTTATAATAATCCTGTACACAAAAATGACAAGATTGGGCGAAGTCTTTCATTAAAACTTCTTGGCAAAAACCTCTAGTGAATTCGCTGCGATTTTAGAGTAATTTTTCAAATATGAAAGTGTAGTTTATAAATTATTATAAGCTTTATTTCAATTACTTCCAGATTTGTTAGAAATAAAACTCTCAGCCGTGATGTTAACCTGAAAATCATTTTGTTTTTTATCAAAAAGAAGAACAAAAATCAGAAATCAAATACGTCATATTTTGCAAGAGGATCTAATGGAATCTAGAACTAGTTCACGTTGTCGATTCCTTTTAGTAAGATTCAAGCACTGAAAATGAAAAATTTTAGTTGAAAACCTAGATAAACTCGAATGATGGTGAGAGAAGTATATAAATACTTTTTGTTCGTTTTAAGGCGGCGAATTCCTGTGCAACCCGATCTTCATTAGCATTTGCTAGTTTCGGACAGACAGTAAGATATCACCTGTTTTGCATTTGGTAAAGGGTACATACCGAAGAAGCAACTGTGTGGCTAAATGAAGTAAAAATGAAGTGTATGCATTGTTTTAATTGAGGTAGTCAAAATTCTACATCAAATAAGGGTCGAATTAATATAATTTGCCAAGGATCTTTAGCCTTCTACCTTATTTATAACAATGATATGTGGATTTAGCATATGCTGATTTGATTATAGTCTGAATTTTTAAACAGAATAATTTTTATATATACAGGAATGACAAGATGTGTTTCACTATAAATCACTTTTTTGATTGAATAACTACAACGTAAGCTAGAAATTAAAAAATTCCGAAGGTATCGTGTGCCAGCTTTTTCGTAATTTCCACCAAAGTTATGTACACTTCTAAGATACTCGACGTTTATCTTCTTCATTCTAAATAAACTTTTAAAATACAAGTCCATTGATAACGAAGCGTAGCAGCAATTGTATTATTTCTGAAAATCAATCCAGTTAAAGGATACCAACCGACCTCTGCAAGAGCTGCGTTTCTCTTTGGCCGTTATGTTATATTATTTAACTTATAAAATGTAATTTTTCGTCATCAATCGCAGCCCGCAAGACATAAACAATCGATGTCGTAGATACTTATCCTGTTGAATGCATACATCATACAATGGCAATTTAATCACAGATAGCTAAATTGGGCAATTATCAAATTGTTTAAGAAAGATATTGTATTAAAATGTTAAAATATTTCAAAATAGTGTTCAATTTTATCCGCATAAATTCCAATAATCTTCGATTATTTGGATATATGAAAATTTGCCTAATTAACACACACATTTTGTGCAAAAATTTGGCCAGTAAATACCTAAAATTTTGAGATAAAAACCTATGGGGCTTTGTTTATTAGAAACTAAGAACCAATGAATAATTAAAGAAAATGAAGGTGATTAGAATGTACAATGAGAAAAGGAAAACTTTGACATAATTACAAAATAACGTTAAATGTTTACGATGAAGAGATCAACTGAGAGATATTTGGAGGAGAACAATACTGAAACAGAGAAAAGTTACAATAAAAACTACAATAGATTAAAAACATCGTTTGAAAGAATTAATATGTACATAATTCGAAATTTGAACAAACTTATGACATAAATATATAAAAGATCAATAGGTATGGGAACAAGGGTAAGGCCATTTGCTTCTAAAGAAACAAATGAAACTGTTACCATTACTTTTGAAAAAATTGAAAACGTATCTGGTGAAATTGTAAATACAAATAACACAACACAAAGAAGTATGCGGTCGAAATTGTTTTTGTCAGTATATGTGATGCAATTATAAAAACCTTTATCATAATTATAAATTGAGGCACTTACTTATATATAGTCCTATATAAAAACTTGTCTAACAATAGCTAATATAAAATAATATCATTATTATATAACTTACCTTATCTATTTACGGTAAACACACAAGTTGTCGATACGCTCAGAAGGAGACGCACTACGATAGACAGCTAATAATAATTTAGACACTTGTACACTTGTATAATCCGATAAATGTTAATTTATTATTAATTCTGATGCATAAATAAAGTGTTTACAAATTTTGAAACGCATCGATAAGTAAATAAATCGTTTGCTTAATCATTTAAAATTACACTAATAACGATATTTCAATTTGATTGCTGTTAAAATAACGTAAATATCAAATTACTGCACGGTAACTTGAACAATTTTTATAGGGTGGTTTTAAAGAAGTGCAGACTTAGTTGTACAAAAAGGAAAACTGAAATTGCGTAATTTACAAATAATTAGAAAAGGAAATATTTTTTAATGTTCAATAGTCGCATAGAATAATAGTATTTTTTTTTATAAAATAGTGTAACAATATACTCAGGTGTCTTAATAATAAATACATTAGCTTTTGATACATTTATATATACGAGGGTAGTTTGACAAGTAGTGAGAATGGAAAAGAAAAACAAATTTTTTAGATACAAAATAATTTTTATTTTTCAATATATTCTCCTAAAAGAGCAATACATTTATTCCAACGGTGCTCCACTGCCCTTTTGCCATCTCTAAAATGCGATTCCGGAAGGCTTGCAAAATACTCATTTACGAAGATGATAAGCTCGTCGTTAGACGAAAATTTCTTTCTACCTAGTGCGGTTTTGAATTTTGGAAAAAGGTGGAAGTCGGAAGGGGTTAGATCCGGCGAATAAGGCGCATGCGGTACTAATTGGAAATGCAACTCGTGGATTTTGGACATCGCGACTGTGCTGGTATGCGAGGAAGCGTTGTCTTGGTGAAACAGAATCTTTTTTTACCATTGCTGGCCATTTAGCACGAATCTCAACATTTAATTTTTGTAGAAGTTCTGCATAATATTGTCCGTTTATTGTGGCACCTTTCTGAAGGTAATCATTGAGCAAAATGCGCTTTGAATCCCAAAAAATTGATGCCATCACCTTGTTTGCCGATAAAGTGGTTTTCGCTTTCTTTGGAGGTTCAGAACCACGTTCTAACCATTGTTTCGACTGTTGTTTAGAGTTTCGGGTGTACTGTAGTGTGTCCAAGTTTCATCGCAAGTAACAAATCGCCTACAAAAATCAACCGGATTCCGCTTATAAAGATCCAAACACTCATTGGAAATGGGCAAACTAGTGAACTTTTGATCAATCGTAAGCAATTGCGGCACCCATCTTGCCGAAAGCTTTGAAAGGCCCAATTCTTTCGTTAAAATGTGGTGTACGCGTTCTGTTGAAATGTTTACCATGTCTGCTATCTCTCTCGCTTTGACTCATCGATCTTGCGTAATAATATTATGGATTTTTATAATCATTTCCTTAGAAGTCACGATTTTGGGTGCTCCAGAGCGCGCTTCATCAACACAGCTTGTTCTACCACGTTTAAATTCATTTGCCCATCTACTTATTGTGACGGATGATGGAGTAGATTCACCGAATGTTTCCCGTAACTCATCTTTTATTTCGGTAGCTTTCATACCCTTAATTACGAAGTATTTAATCACCACACGATACTCTGCTTTTTCCATTTTAACAAAACGAGGTGTTGCTTCTTTTTCAATCAGCTGTCAAAAATAAACTAATCAACCGATTTATCTAAATATCGGAATGTAAACATATAAATAGTCAAACTAAATTACAGTGCATTTGTTTTACCAATTAGAGCGCCACCTATGTGCCATTCTCACTACTTGTCAAACTATCCTCGTGAAACTTCATGTGTAATATTAATGTAATAAATAATATTTAATAATACATAAATAAAAATGTGAAATGACACCAGTGTGCGAGGATAGGTAATACTGTGCTCGTCGATGTACTTACAAGACAACATTATTACAAGTTCGAGTTATTTCTTATCCCAGTAAAAATGCACCGATATTATCATGTTGCTCAATCGTGAAAATTTCTTCTCCATTATAAGCCGGTCAATTTGAACTAGGTAAGACACCTGAGAAGCTTGTCTATGATAAAATTAAAAGACCAGATTAAAGAATTTAAAATCTTTGTTCTGAGTTAGGTCCGATCATTATACTTCAGGTTCTGCATTTCGTAAATAACATTAAGGAAAAATTCACTCGACAGAAATACATTAGGCATGCATTATTCTATATTTTCAAAGCATTGAGTAAGCTATGCCATCGCCGCTTCTATACAAGATACGATAAATGATGAATTCTGTTACTGATTAGGAATTTTCTATAAACAGACGTTTCGACTCAAACTACAGGAGCCATTGTTTTACCAGGATTCTGACAGTTATATAATATGCTGCAACGATCGACACTTTCACTGCATCCTTAAACAATATATGCTAACGGCATCCCGATTGCAACATACTGTTACACTCTCTATATATAATAATTTTTTATATCGTTTTTAAGATTAATTTATTTAATTTAAAATACAATTCGATCTTGAATTCCTAAATTATTATACTGTCATTATTTGTCCGGTCCTCGTATATATATTCAGATGCAGAGTCCCTTTTGTGTTAGTCACGTACGAAGGGTCAAGGCTGCAATAAACACCGAAATCAGGTACCAAAAACTGTACTTGAAATGACCAACTTTTCACTGAAGTCGATATCAATTTAGTTATATTGATTTCTAAATGCAATTCGCGATTCAAATACCAATCCCAATTTGGTATTTCTTTTACACAGAATACACGTCTACTATTCTGTGTAGATAATTTGCTTAATGCTTATATTGAAATTAAAATCAATTTTAATGTAGCTAATTCGTTTCCCGCCCAAGTGGTAGCGTGCCTGTCCCTGTTGTTTGCTATTGGTTAATTCAAACATGACACGCACACATAGCCCCTCAACCTAAGGGTTCCTTATAAAGCCATAACCGTAAGAGAACCACTCTCTTCGCTTTTCTGTCGTCAGTGAGACTACACGCGTATGTCACGTGTTTGTGCCGCGAACCTTTATTCGCGCTTCTTGTGACCTCGTGTTTAATTTCCCGAACGCGGAATATAAGCACAGTTTCCTGATCCAGGATATATACATATATACAAACACGCAAGTACATATATGCACCGCCCGGTGCCCGTTTTAATCTAACCTTTTATTTTATACTTTATTAGCAGCCTTCGTACATCCAGACTTACCTTTTATTGCAGCTTTGCTATTACGTTCATCATATTTTATTTGTTGCTCTAGTTCTTGTTAACTATTTCTATTTAACACATTCAAGCTTTAAGAATTCATTTAACTTGTGAATAAAATTTTAAAGGCATTTCTGTCGTTTTATTCCACTAATAATCTTTCTTTCAGCTTGGCACGCGTCCTGGACTTCTGGTGCTCATTGTACACAACTATTAATTATTAACTCCTTACATTAACATTGAATTAACCGTCATATACAATATTTCATATATTCATGTTTTTTTTTTTTCATTTATTTTCTGTTAATTAAAAAGGAGGAGGTAATAATACGGCCATTCCATTAACACCAACTTCAAAAATCTTTTGATTGATTGTGTTGGGGCTTCAAAAATCTTTAGATTGGTTGGAAAGACGTAATAAAGCACTGAAATGTACAGAGGGTACAATTCCTTAGCATTCCCATTCATCAGTTATCATGGATGCTTGAGCGACATTCGTATTGCTCTTTACAAATACTGGAAGCATTACAAGAAAGCCGTTGAACAAAGTTTCATTCTGTTTCAAGATTCATATTTATTAAGAATGAAACCCTTCCATCGTCGAAACCAAGAATTATGGTTTAGAGATTACACAGTTATACTGGGGACCGAAAATTATAATATGTACATATTGTATAATAATGTTCTTTAAGAGTTTTTAATATGACCTTCGTATCATCAATTCTTCTTAGTAGTATTTAAAGGCTGAAGGAAAGAGAAGAAATGTTTGTGGTTGGAAACCCGTATGATCTCTGATGAAGTAGGAAAAGTAGATAATTTGTCACAATCTGCCCTCAAAGGAAATGCATATTTAATGGAGTGAAACTTGTGAAGAGTTGCATAAGGTTTATGGTGACAGTGCTCTACGAGAACGAACGCCACTGCCAACGATGGTTTACGAATTTCTGTGCTGGTGATTTTAATCTTAACGACGCTCCTCGGTTCGACGTGAATTTAAAGAAGTTCGCTTGATACCTATGAACATCTACGATCCGTTTTTAAGCATCTGGTACAATAACGAAATACGAATATGTTCTTGATCCCGACCTGTAGATTTATCTCAAAGGTTATCTAAAGCAGATATTTGTCAGAGGAAAGTTAAATTCTCAGTGTAGTAGAATTTTAGAAATGACATCTTTTTCGAGCTCCTAACAATGTACGAAAATGAAACAGTTAATTCAAGTATGTACTATCGACAATTGGATATTTTGAAAGAATTCATCATCCAAAGCTCGTCAATCACCAAGGAATGGTATTTCATCTCGATAATACAAGACTACACACAAGTTTAGTCGTCTGGCAATGATTATCGGATATTGGACGATATATGCTGCCACCAGATGTTGTGTAGAAGATAATCATCATCACGGTTCAGGTTATTAGGGTATTTAGAGATCTCTATAGAATCAAGGATTTTTCTCCTATAGTAATGACTATTGCAGGACATGATTTTAGTCGAATCGAACTGGATATGGTACCCAGTTTCAAGCCTATGTTCAGCAAGTGCAGAACCAACTACGCGCAGCAACCTGTACACACCAGGTGATTCTAGAGAAATACGATCTTTTACTGAAAATGGGTCTGAAAGTTTAGAATAAAATTTAAAGATGGTTTTGATGGTTTGAACTCTAGGATTAAGATGTCGGTCTATGGGCTGTTGAATATCAACAGATATCATAGGGAATTTATTGTTTATGTGACGTGACTTAATTGGTGATGTGACTGGGAGAGAGAGAATACTGGTCAGATATGTTGAAAGCTCTTTGGACTAAAGAGTTATTTCTCTAAACATGATACTCAACACATCATAGAACGATATCTTAATTCTAGAGTTTCATTACACAATAATCAGCATACATCACCACCACCTCCTCTCTAAAGCTCATTTATCCTATATACAAGGCATTACTGACCGCGTCAATACAATGCATCTTAAAAAACAATATTAAAACCCCTTTTATATGCATTTTCAGTAAAAGATCGTATTTCTCTAGAATCACCTGGTGCGTACAGAATTTCTCGCTCGTGCGGCAGTGTATATATTGACAAAACAGAGCGGTCTGTCGGCACTCGGGTTTCAAATCATGAACGTTATACCAGGATGCTGCGCGTAGCTGGTTCTGCACTTGCTGAGCATAGGCTTAAAACCGGGCACCATATCTAGTCCGATTCTACTAAAATTTTGTCCCGCAATAGTCATTATTATGGCAGTAAAATTCACGAATCTAGAGATCTCTGAACACCCTAATAACCTAAACCGTGATGATGGTTATCCTTTACACAACGCTTGGTGATACTGAATCTCCAAACTTCTCAACCGTAACCGTAACACTCCATTGACCCGTAACCAATATCCCTTATAAATTCCCCACCGCAGACCTACACCAGTTTCAGCGCGACTGTTAAGCCCTGAAGATGTCTCATACAAGTGGTGAGGAAACGTCAGTACCAGTATTGACGAAGACATGGTTTTAGCCCGGAAGTATACAGTATAAATCGACAAAGAATATATTGACCTGTTTCAAGTATATAGTAACGCATTATATGCACTACTGCCACTCAATATCAGTTTTTCTCTCTTGTAGTATCACATCTCTATTTACTCAGTTATATAATTTTGGTTATGTTTTTTTCTGGTTTTACAATAAACTAATTTAGACGAGCAGGTACGTTTTATTCTTATTTTCTTTTGTTTGTATTGTGATTTACGTCTGCACTCTCTTTTCTACTTGCAAATTGGATTATTGCGCATCAACCTGTGTTCAAAATTAGACGACATGGCGTTTTGGGGATTCTTTAATACTATGGCGTCCTAAGAACATATCTTTATTTATTTGTTCCTACTCCTGAATAGTTCAAGCCGGGTGAAATCCCCAAAGGCGGCATCAGATAGATCGGGGGCAGGGGTGGTAGAAACCCTCATTTAGTTATATTTATATTATTCTTTTTTTGTATTGGATGACGTCGCAAGGTCCTTTCATGAACAAGGAATGAATCTCATCGACATTAATATTAATTTTCAGTTTGTGAGAACGTCTTCACTTCTCTACAAAAAAAATTTTGAAACAATTTCGAAGGCGTCATCAAAATTGGAATATGATACCTTCTGTGGTGTCCTTATGATAAACGACAATGCCGTCTATCTAGATAAATTTTACATATATTTCCGATCGAATCTATCTTCTTTATGTATCTAACATGTGATACAAATATATTACGATTGCAGGTGATAATGCGATAAGAATTGGCCACTACAAATAAAAAAAACACAGAATCACTTGCATTGAACAAGTGGAATTCTAATTACTTTTATCACATCTCAATCACGTACTATGATAGCAGTTAAAAATGTATAGACATTATCGATACATTGTAAAGTACGGTATATAAATAATTATTCCATTTGACGCAAATGTAGAGTATAAGTTACAATGAAATATGTACATATACATGTATAGATGTAACTCACGTATGCCAAATTTTCAATTGAACTATAATTATTTTGTGAATCATTTTTCGGGCCACTAGATCGTTAATACTGACACGCATTTTGTAGAATCCTTATTTTATCAAATCATCGACGATATCCATCAAAACTTGTACGTCAATAAATGGCAATTTTTAATGTAATTATTATTATCCGAAATCTAATATATTGTTTGACTAGCAATTGCATCAGAATCTATCTATAAATAGCAAATATATTTAATTGATAGCCCCTTTTGAGAATGACAGTTTAATTTCCGTATAGTGCTTTTGAAAAATATACATATGAAGTAGTATATAAGAGGTCGCCAAAATCTTGTGCATAAATACACTGACTTAAGGGCGTTCCAAGTTTTAAAAGCAGCTATGTAACTCGTTTCTCAGAATACCATTGAACTATTGCCTTACAGTTGATTGAATATGAGTAATATTAGTAATTAATAATATTTATAAAATTTTTCAGTTTTGAAAATAAAGTAGATCGAGTAAAATGTAAGATGATCTAATTAAGTTATAATTGCACTGCGACTTGGCACGTTATCATAATAAATGATACATGTGTCGGATCACGATATGGATATTTTTTTCTCAAACAGAATCTCGTAATCTCTTGGGAAACTCTAAATAGAAATATTATCCTTTCAACGACTTTACATATATATATATATATATATATATATATATATATATATTGCATAAACCCAAAATTGCAGTGTGCGGTGTCAGTGCTATGTAGGGGATGGTCTAATAATAGCCATGATATAAATATTGTTGCATCATATGAATTCTATGCACAGGGGTACAGCATTTCTCTTAGAATTGAACAGAAATCGAGGTGAAAATTTTAGAAAGCACCACTTAGTCATAATATTTTTTTGAATTTTGGACACTGTTCGCACAGTATTTCACAAATCTCGCCTGCTTTACCATTACTGATAATTCTTTTTCTTTAAACCTGAATATTTTTTTAAATTTTGATGACATATCTTACTGATAAAGCCACATTTCTTTACCAAAGATTATGGAGCATAAAGCAACAAATTAGGCAGAATCAAACACTTGGATCATTTTACACCCATCCACTTATTTTTTAAATGAAATGATCGTGATCAAATACGCCATGACTTATAAAACGTATTTCTTTACTATAGTAAATATATATACGATATATATATCGTAAAAAAAAGCAGAAAAATGTTTATTTTGCAACAGAAAGCATTTATGTTGGAACGTAATTTTCGAAAAGGAACAGTATTACTGAAAGTAGACAGGCAATATTTCCCTGAAGCATACGTGGGAAGTATTCATAGTATGTTTTCCAAATGCTACTCTCAATAATTATGTTTGCAGCGCAATTGAAGAGAAGAAACAACATCTGCAGACAAAAAGCACAGCACAAGTAGGCGAGTTCTTCGTACTCCAGATGGTTGGTAACTGGTTGGACACTTATTATATAAGCGATCCAATAGGAACCCACGTCCTCATTACTATCTCAAGAGTATTCAAAAAAATCTTACAGATTCTTCACGTCCATTAGTTGCAAATACTGTGTAAATGTATATTTGTTTGAAATAAAGTTTAATAATACTGGATTTTCTTCAACTATTTGGAACAAACTTGCAGTTCTCAAAGTATCGTATATTCTTTGCCAAATATGTTCTTTTATTTACTGAATATACTCGTATCTTTTGAGTTGATTGGCTGGTATTTGAGTTCAGTCTCGATTAGGAAGAGTTCTACCAATAAGGAAATGTGAGGCAGTGAGAATATCATAATCATTTGGAGAGGTATTTAATGGACGTAAGGGTCTTGAATTAAGAATAGCTTCGATTTGTTTTAGTAATGTCAAAAGCTATTCAAAAGTTATTAAACTATTTCTCAATATTTTCCTTAATTGATATTTAACTGATTTGACGCTCGCTTCCTATTAACTGCTAAAATGAGGACTTTTGTGTAAAATTAAAATGTCAATTTATAGATTCATTACTAGTGTTTGCAGATAAAGTAGAGTTCTGTTGCACTAAGAATTTTCCCAATTCGATTAATTTTGATGCAACGCCCAAAAATTGGTACGGTCACCAGAGTAAAAATCTGATGGCTTGCCCTGTCTCGATGTAAATCGTCTCAAGTGGATAAGAAACCATCAGTAGTAAGTTAAGTAACTGTCTCAAAGTGTATCGTGTAGCGCTTCAGTAGCTAAACAAATAAATATACATAAGTATGATTTGAATGTTTTGTTACATTTACATTTAATTTGTTTGATCTAAAAAGAACCTGCATATTCTATACTTGTAGACATAAATCGATAAGTGGCCCTATCTCTCAGTAAATTTCCAGTGAATTGATCGTATGATTTTTGTTTGGACCGGAAACATTGAATGTACATTTGCTACATTTCTTCCCTTTGTTGGCCAATAATTATATCGAATTGAAGAGAGGCTCTGTGAAGGCCTTTTAAATGTTCATCTCTCAGCCTCCATGATCAGTTTTGTTCATGGATGTTTTCCACACAATAGTAGAAAATATTTCTCGTTAATTCCAAAATCTAAATTCTGAAGATGTTCTCCAATACGTATCAATTTGTTTTCATCTAAGAACGGTGATAACTATCAGAAATTTAGTTTTGGAATAGTTTTGGCTTTATTTTGAAAATACAATGACAATTTTTCTCAGGTTCAACTATAAAAGGCCGTGCCACAAAATGATTGAGATAAGTTATCAATAGATATTCCCCGTGAAATAAAATCTGCAGGGTTTCTTTGTATCGTATATAAAATCAAATATTAGTATCAGTGAGAGTTTGTATATTTGACACACGCTGTAGATAATAAAACATTGGAATGTATTGTAGCACAATAACAGTAGTCCTGTTCTGGGAATTGTCATGATCTTCACCGTTGTTGAGATGTGGTAGAATATTACGATTTTTATTATATTATTTGCACTTTGGAGCTTTACATCCATAATTCGCATGGGCTGGTTTTAAGCAATTAAAGCAAAGTCTTTTTGATTATTTAGTTCTGTCTTTAGGTTAGTTGCCAAAGTTCATTGTAAGAGTAAATACTATGATTGCTTTTATAACAAAATTTGCATTATTTTTTGAATCGAACGATAATAAAACTGTAGATTATTTTTGGAAGTCTTTGTTGGTTTTCAAGAGAATCTAAGACTTCACATCTAGATTTTAAAAATTGCTTAACGACATCTATTTTGGAATGTTCGTTACTTGAACTTTCACTCGCATTTTGTGAAATTATCTAATTTTATAGCTAATATAGTGGAGTGTCCCAATTGTCAGCATCTTGCCCTAGAGCTTTCAATGCCAACAAATGTTTGGAAAACTCATCTAATAATTTTTTAAATCGAATACAGATTCATTTTTAATATTGAGTAAATTGATAAAGCTTTTATGTGGTTAATTATTAGAATTTTCTTATTATCGAAACGTTCATATAATATTTGCCGTGCTATTGAATAACTCGCATCTGCATTCCTAGTTAATAATGCCTGGTCCAATAAAGTTCATTTAAAATATCGTAATTTTTCAATTTTACTTATATCTGTATTTGCGTCAATTATTGATAGAAACATATCTTTAAATTCTACCCACTTTTCATAACTTCCCGAAAAATGTGCTAATTTTATTGTTGGTAATACAATTTGCCATCTTAAGCCGGCCACTTCACATTCAATCAAATCGGAACCTGATTGTAAATTTGAATACACCATCGAACTCAATTCCCGTTGTTTATTTTATGTATATAATTGTATGTAATCGCTAATAATTTATAGAACTCTATATCAAAACTATTTCGTTCGTTATATTCATGTTGTAATTGTTCGTCACTACACAATTTCTCAGTTCGATCTCATAATTCATAAAATTCAGTAAAAACAATTTATAAATTGGCAGTTCGACTTTCTAATTCCTTTTTCCTCTAACGTCGTAAACTGTTTAATTCTGCCGTGACTAATAAAGGCCTTACAAAAACGAATTGAACAAACTCAAATATCAGATTGAATCTTGGTATGTACATATATAAAAGGATAATACAAAAAATGTATATGAATTTTAATCCGACTCGAACTCGTGTAAATATATGTGTTTGAAATAAAATTTAATATTACATTCGAAGAGTCTTTTTGAATATTTTATTAAACACTGAATTTATTACAACAAAATAAATAATTCAATAGAATGTGTTGTGTGTTTTATACATAATACAATATACATTTTTTTTGACCAAAGGGCCAAATATGCAACTGCACATTCAAGCGGAAACACAATAGGTGTTACCATTATATAAACAAATGTAATACATATACAAAATCCGACATGCTGGTATCAGCCATACAACTATGTTCAACAATTTCAAGAAAGAAAAGTTTCATCGGTATAAACATCAATTCATTCAGGAGTTAACAGACTGTCGAAATCAAATTTGTAATCAAATTGTATACTTAATACACACATGTATCAGAGTGCTCAATAAGTTTTGTCGTTCGATAAGAAAAAACATGATTTTATGGCTTGAAATACATTTTATTATTCAATATAACCTCCCTGAACTTCAATACGTCAGTTTTAGTGATCTTCTAATTCATGGATGCCATCCCTGAAGTGAAAATCTGGAAGATTGTCGAAATACGCTTCCTCTTCGTTGTTTTTCACGCATGAATTTTTCGAGATGTGAGAACAGCCACAAGTCAAAGTGAGCTACATCTAGCGAATAGGGTGGATGTTGAAATAATTCGTATTTTAATTCACTGATTTTTGCGATGGTTTTTTGAGCTGTGTGAGAGGGTGCGTTGTCTTGACGAAAAATGATTTTTTTCTTCTGTAAATCAAGTCTTTTCTCATGAATTTTTACATCCAGGTGGTCCAAAAGGTTACAATAATAATCGTTGTTTTACCGGTTTGGAGATAATTCACGAACAAAATTCGTTTTGCATCCCAACAAACTGATGCTAACACCTTCTTGGCCGATTTCTGGGCCTTAACTCGCTTCGGAGCCGAAATATCGGGTTCACACAACGCCTTAGACTCTTGTTTTGATTGATAATCATAGTGGTACGTCCAAGTCTCATTCATAGTGATGAAACGATGCACAAAATCGTTTTTATTTTTTCTAATACGCTTCAAATGTTGCTTGCTCATTGTTAACGAATAAGGCATCCATTCTACACACAGCTTTCTGAAACCCAAAACTTCAGTCAAAATATTGCTCACACTGCCTAATAAGATGCCTAGGGCTTCTACTAAATCTCTCTGTTAATCGACGATCTTCCAAAACTATCTCCTGTATTTTTGCTACGATTTCTGGTGTTGATGCACTTTTTGGACGTACTTCACGTGTGAATCAGGATCAAGACTTGTACGGCCACGTAACCCAGCTTTCTACTATTCTAACCGAAGGTGAGTCCTTATACACTTTTAACAATTGTTCATGAATTTATTTTAGTGCTACACTTTCCAAAAAAAAAGAATTTTATCTCTGCATGATATTCAATTTTTTCTATTGTAAAAAAATACTGTGACATGTCAACTTTGAACACTTGGAAATATACGAATGAGATACAAAATGAGAAAACTTCACACGTGTTAATAAAAAAGTAGTGTGATTTGTAGAAAAATAAAAGGACAACCCTAATAGCGCCATTTCCTATCAAATGACAAAACTTATTGAAAAACTGATATTTTTAGAAATTTTTTTTCAATGAGTTTACATTTCCCAACGTTTGGAAATACATAATCAATCATCGTGTTCTTTTTAGATTATCTTACTAGAAAAAGATTCTTAGAATTTTTGAGATGAGATTGTTTCAGCGTTAGCAGTTTTACATCTGAATCAGGAAGATTCAAATATTTCTAATTCTTTATTATGCTCGTCCTGTTGGAGATTATTTAGATAGCTTTTCTTAATAGATGGATTGGAAGACGAGGTTTTCTGGAATGCTAAATCTCCAAAATTAACCTCGGTGGATTTCTTTCTGTGGAGTTATTTAAAAAATATAGTTTTTAGAACGAAGCCTATTAATTTAGATAATTTAAAATACGTCATACAACAGAAAGGAGAATAATAACGCTTTATATTTTAAACAATATGAGAAATAAATTCGGTCATAGATGATGAACATTTTGAGCAATTCTTTTGATAATGGATAAATAAAGATCATTTTTCAATCTTACATTTTAAAAATTATTATCGTCGTTTTTTCAAAAACTTGTAACGTCTCACGAATTGTTAAAAATAACTATACTAAGCGTTTTTGAAAATGCTTTTAAAGATCTATCCAAAAGGTGTATAAAAATATACCATCATAATAATAATAATTACTTTACCTGTTTTTGTGAAATCTTTACAATTTTGAATTTACTGAATTATTCCGTAAGAAGTTTCCATACTCTATATTACTAGTTAAAGGTACTTTTGTCTTATACAGCTGTTTAACAGATGTTCTTCGTGGTGAACAATTATACAAATAAATCCGTTTATATTATACCGCCAGACAATGCAATATTTCCTAGAGGTTATTTTACAAAAATAGATAATTTAATTGAACTGCAGCACTTTTATACACATTTTAAATTTGGCGCCTTGAATTTTTGTAACTAAAAGTTTGTGGAAAAAGAAATCGCATGAAGATAAATAATATATATGTAAATTGTAAAATAAAAGTTAATGTATATATTTATAACATGGGTATAAGTTATTTCTAAATTGTCCATATTTATTTATAAGAAACATAAAATTATTTTATTTTGTTTGTTAAAATTAGGCTTTACAAAAATTTTTATTAATTAAGACTTTATTACATAATTATTTAAAGTTTACGTCTTCTCATACAACATATTTTATGTTTGCAAATGCATACGAGTGAACGGTTGTAATTGTATTTCAATAAAGCTCTTTTTATTGAATTGTCACGTTTAGGTTATGTTAATTACATTGATGTAAAATCGATACTCTGTTTATGTAAGTATAACAAGTTTATAAATTAAAAAAATACCTTTAAACTCGTCTAAATCATACGTTTCCTGTAAGGTAATAAATTAAATATTGAAACATTAATTTTTATTGAAGCCAGATATAATAAATATTGCACAATATGTTTTTTTTACTTTCACAAGCGATTATTATACACAAAGAAGTTAATTACTTACCTGTTTGTCAAGCTCTGACGCAGAAAATTATGTACAATCAAATTTTACTAATTTAAAATTACAATTCAGAGGTTAGTTCTACAATTCCATAAATTAGTAAAACAAAAACAACAAAGTGAATTACATATTTTGTAGATTCTTCTAAGAGGGGGCAACATTTATGAGAATTAATGGGGATATATAATTATACTTCATTTTCAGTAAAATAAAAAAGTACCGAGTCAGGTTATTGTTTTTAATAATTTTCATTTAGAAACATTAACATAATTTTACTTTTGTGGGTTATACGATTCAATTATAATTTTGCTCTATTTATAATATATAGGGTGAAATAAAAATAAGGTCGATTTTAAAAATTTGCAACATTTTTATTCAAAATTATATGAAAGGATAAATAGAATGGAGCGCAATAGCAAAACTTGGTGTGGGTCAAAGTACAGTATTGTGCAAATTAATGGAATCATGACTGTATCATTAGTTTTCTGCATGTGGCAACATTGTTAGGTCAGTTCTGACAGTAGTTTTATGTCAAAAAACATAAACTATATCACTGGGAACACATTACACAGTTATTCAGTGCGTTTTAAGAGTTTGTTCACATATACTCTTTCAAAGTTCAAAATTTGATTTATATTGTGCTTTTAACGGTTGTTCGCGATAGGGATATCACGCCCAGAAAGCATGATTGTGACATTAAGTGAGCACACTTCAATGACACAGAGAGATATTGCTCAGGAATGTGGTGTTAGTCAAGGAGCAGTAAGCAAGATCCTAAAGCAAAAAAAAGAATACCGGAATAGTTGAAGTGAAACGAGCGGGAAAATATGGGAGAAAGAGGAAGATGACATCCCGAGATGTCACTTTTTTGATCAGAAATAGCAAGCTGAACCCAAGAAAAACTAGTTTTGAACTACAAAAAGACTTAGCCGACGCTGAAGTGAAAGTGCATGACTCGACAGTTCGTAGGAGACTTTTAGAATCTGGAAGAAAAGCCATTCGACCACAGAAGAAGCAACTCCTCACTCAACAAATGATGAAGCAGAGGCTTATTTGGGCCAAGAAATATGCCGGATGGAATGAGGAAGACTGGAGAAAGGTGTTGTTCTCAGACGAATCCCATTTTTTGTGCAGGGACAGCGATCAAAATTCGTGAGAAAAAGTGGAGACGAAAAACTCACTGCAGCTCATATCGATCAGACTGTCAAACATCCCGTAAAGGAGATGTTCTGGGGATGTTTTTCGTACATGGGGACTGGATCGGTGGTGCCTATAGAAGGCATGATGAACAGCCAGAAATATAAAGAGCTACTGGATAAGTATTTGGGAAAGGATCTAAAGAAATGTGAGCTAAACGGAGGTGCAATTTTCCAACAGGACTCAGCTCCATGTCACAAATCGATGGTTATGGTCAAATATTTCAAGGAAAAAGGAATAACTCTCCTCGACTGGCCCGGCAATTCTCCAGACTTAAACCCATTTGAAAATCTGTGGGCCATTTGTAAGGCTAGGTTACATAAAATGGACTGTACAACGAAGACAAAATTGATAGAAGCAGTAATTCAGGTGTGGTTCCGGGACGAGAAAATAAAGGAAAACTGTCAAAAATTAATAGATTCCATGCCGAAAAGAGTTCAGGCTGTCCTCGAAGCCAAAGGAGGGCATATCTATTATTAAATTATTAGCAATTTATAATTTTATACCATCTCATCGTGATTATATGACAAATAAACGGTTTTCTTAGTTATATTGTGTTTGATTCCATTAATTTGCACAATACTGTAATTTAAATATCCATTACAAATTAAAAAAATTAGTATTTAAATTATTTCGTGCGTAATTTTATTTCAGAAATATCATAATAACTGTCAAGTAGTATAATACAACGTTTCATAATGATCACATTCTCCAAAAATAAAATAGCGTTTTCTTTTAACAAGCGTAAGTGAATATTTGCTAAAAAGAATTAGTATATAATAAAATACCTCATTTATTTGATAAAATTTATTTCAGAAATTGCATTTTACAATACCAATTTACTGATTTACATTAAACAAATAACAAACAGTTGTTACAGAAAAAACGAATATAATTTTTACCTCAAAAAATAGTCGTGCAAACGTATAAAATCTATAAAATCGAATTTACCAATATTCTTTAGAAGTTCATTTTACAGTTTTGTACTGTTCAAATGCGAAAGAATCAACTGGTAATACATTATCAGTAAATAAAACTAAAATATAATGAATGTACGTTATTGCGTACAATGAAAATGAGAGCAATGTCAGAATACTTCAAATGTCTATTTTAAATTGAACAAACACGTTTAACAAATACAATATATAAAAAATAAATATTCTATCGATAGGTTTATACTAATATTTGGAACTCTTACAAATGTAAGAAGAATATAGATTTTTCCGCCTTTCGCCCATATCTTCTTATTTCGCTTCTGCTTTTAAAAACTAATTACTTAATAAAATAGGAATTCTTATCAAAAATATATTGAGATTTGTAACACAGTCGAAAGTCGATGCTGAATTTTATTTTCTATGACTAGTCAATCGTTACCGCCCATGGATGTTTAATATGTCCGTATTGGATGGCGTACAATTGTTCCCGTATCCTTTTATAAAGGGGTGAGGAATGTTCGTTCGTTGGGATGCGTAAGAAGTTGCCTAAATACGATATGGAAGCGATAGGACTAACTATGCAAGCTGTTCCAGAGCCAAACATTTCCAATAGCTGAAAATAATAATTTTTGAAACTGTTTTGAGAATATTTAAATTAACATGTTCTTACTCTATTTTCCTTCAACAAAAATTCAATTTCGTTCATTGTAATTGTCCTTTGTACCACCCTAAATTCACCCCATTCTTGAGCCATCTGTATTATTGATGCTCGCGTTACACCAGGCAATATTAAACCGTTCAGTGGCGGCGTTACCAGTTCCTTTTCTATAAAATAAGTACACAAAAGTATTATTGCTTTGTTAATGTTATCATTAAGTGCATGTAAAAATTATAGAATAATATAGCTATACTTGTTTACATATACATTTCTATACTTATTTAATCAAGAATAACTATAAACATACACATATTGTGTTGCTTTTTAACATATACATAACTGCGTCTTTCATTTAAGGCTTTGTAGAAATAAATATCTTTCGCAATAAAAAACCTTAACATAAAAAGAAGTAATAGTTTCCGTTTTTAGAAAACTGTTAAATTATAGAAGCTAAGTCACCTGTCTACAGGTTTATTAACGTGCAATAAAGCGTGCTATGTTTAATTGAAACAATGCAAAACGAAAAGATTGGGAAAACGACAGGAGTCGACGATATAGTAGAAAGAATTCCAAATAAATGGATAGTTGGATAGGGCATTGTTCAAGATGAAGAAAAATAGATGAAAACCCATGAGATGGCGAAATAGAGCGCGGAAGAACTGGAATTTCGAAGAAAATAGAAGAGAACTATGTTCAGGTAGAGATAAAAGAGCCAGATGGAATTTCTTCAAGATCAAAATCTCAAAAAGTGAAAATATGAAATATTGGGAGAAACTCCACAGAATGGGGTATAAGCTCAAAGTCGAAAAACGATAAACTCTATGAATTGTGAAAACTGCAATTAGAAGCTGAACGCAATGACTGGTAAAATGTAATAGGAGCATTCAAAGGGAAAAAGTGGTATTTACGATACTCAAACACTAGGCACCTAAAGTAATTGGCAAGAATAATAGGAGCGTAGAGATTGATCCACGCATATAAGCTGAATGCCAAACTCACTTTTACTTACAGCTGTCAGCAATTACTTGAATGGGAAACCGAAACTACGAAAAACCTTCCCGGACAACAAGCCATCAGACTTGAACCCGAGAGTAATCTAGAGACGACTTTATTTTTTTTTCTATTAAAACTTAACAAAAACTATTTGAATTACACCATTTCGTGTCTGTAGATATAGTGTCATATTCAACGCCCTTCATTCTCCAAATCTAAAATTTATCGTAAAAATTTTCAATGCACATCATTAAAAAGGTCAAAACATTTACAACTAAGTTTGGATTACTGGATATGCGAAGCTGTTGAACAATTCTGTCTGGAAGTATGAGGCCTGAAAGGCCTTTCTTTCATCAAGTTTTACAATTTATAACTCATTATGTATCTATATATGAATATAAAACGATTGGAAGTACTTTTTATGGTCCCATTCAAAATGCCCAAAAAGTAATTATAATTTCTATTGCTAAGATAAAAAGATTTAGAAAACAGAGTTGTAACGCAATTTAACTTGAATGACGCCAAAACCTAAAAATGCAACATAAGTTCGTTTCCCTAAATATGATTTATTTCATTAACTCTATGATAAGCTTTGCCGGAAATAGCAAAAGAAAATATGAATATTTATACAAAAACAACTACTGTTGCTCAATAAAAATATTAAAAAGGGACATATGTATTTTGGTTTCCGAAAATTTAGAGTGCACTTGGGGCAACATAATTTTGGTTAATGTAACATTGTTTGGGGAATTCTTTAGGAATTCTTAAGTTTACATAGTTTTAGAAGACGATGTTTAACGAAAATTTAAACGAGCAAAAATGGGTAAAAATTTAACCGAAATAACTTTCTATCATTTCCTAAGAAGTTTTCTATTTTAAATAAAGGAAGAAATGATTTACATATTGCTATGCATTTTACAATTGCAATATATAGAGCATGTTCACCATAATAACAATATATGTACATATACGAGTATATATATATATATGTATATATATATATATATACATATACGGCGAAATATCCCGAAGATCAATGCTATATATATATATATATATATATATATATATATATATATATATATAGCATTGATCTTCGGGATATTTCGCCGAGTTTGAAGGAGGACATCTTCACCCCGACGTTTTGGTGACATCTTTTTCATCTTTTCTTGAGGATCTTCCCATAGTGATAGTAACTTCGAGAATGCATCGATTGTCTGTGTCTCTTGTTGTATGTAGTCTTGTAGTGCTGGGTACGCGGGTACAGCTCTTCATCATTATTCGTTCGTTGTTTGTTTTACTGGGTATTGGTTGATCGATTTGTAGTCGGTCCGTGCTGATGCTGTTGGTGTGTAGTAATTTATTGTCATGCCTGTTTGTAGTACGTCTATTTGTTAATGTTAGTTTTCACGTGTTAATAGAACTAAGTTTAGTTTATAATTAATCTGATCTAATCTGAGATTTTTTTAAATTATTTCAAAATAGTGGCATAATATAAAATTTGGTTCAAGGGTAACGAAATTTTCATGAGTAATATGTAGCTTCATATATTTATATTACTAAACTCATGAAAATGAGTAATTAAAACTTCAAATTATATGAACGTTATTTTGAATTTACTGTCATTACACTATTTGATCTGGAAGATTTAAACATTCTCAAGTTATTGGTCAATGCTTTGATTTGATTATAACCTACAATAGGATTTGATACAGAAATTTTTGCCATTTTTATTTTGTAAAGAAATTTTTACTTGTACTTGTATTAAGTAAGATTTTTTACAAGTAATAAATTGCAAGTTTTCTTTCTAAATTGCGATATTATTTAAATAAAAAAAAAATAAACTGCATTGAGAAATATATGTGTTTTTGAGCGATTATAAGAATCTTGGTAAATACATGCTCATATAAACTATAAGGAGACTTTTTAAATTTTGAATCTTGATCTAAACTATACAGTGCAATTCATAGCAATATCTCACTTTATTAAAATCTGCACCTCATAGAAACATAAGAAAAACAATCGAAGAATAGACTGGCCGTCGCAATCCTCCAAGGCAAACTTGATTGAAAACGTCTAGACTCGTTTAGAGAATAAAAAGTATCGGTAAAAAATAACTGTTTTTATGAATAGAAAAAAACTGTACAAGATAATAAACCCAGGCGCTGATATATTACATTTGAACAAAAATAGCAAATTACTCAATGTCAAGCAAAAGTATTTTTACGAAGCGAAAATTTAAAATTCCCTTTTCTCGTCCGGCCAATGCAGACAACTTTTAAAGTAGAATAATCTACTTTAGTACCATTAACTCACCTCCATCTTCGTTGATGTAGAACATGAAGATATTCATTGTACCAACTTCGGTTAGTTGATGATCATCACCATATAACCACAATACTTGTTGCAGGCCCCTTTTGGCAGCCTTCTTTTGTACTCTTATTGTAGGCCCGTAGTTTGAACCCATTTTTCTATCACCACAACCGCCTGGCCAAGCCCTTGCATAGGTAGGGTCAGCTAATAAAGATACGGCGTCCGCGCTAGAGTTGAAATAATTTCCGACTGGACAAAGAATCGTAAATAGAAGAGCTGATTCCGATTGGGCAACACCCAGCGTTCCCTGCAGAAAATTTTTTTTTTTAATTTTCAAGATAAATTATATATAAATGTATGCAAAATATAATTTGACGTCAACACTTACATCAATACCAATTAATGTTGGTCGTATATAGAGACTGGAGCCTTCAGCGTGAGGTACCCATTCTTGGTCTAAAGATATAAGTCTATTTACACATTTTTGTAATTCTTCACTTTCAAATGTAGGTAAACCAGAAGCCTTTGCAGACAGATTCATGCGATGCATGTTCATGTCAGGTCTAAAAACTCTAACTTTACCATCCACACCTCTGTACGCCTTGAGACCTTCGAAAAGCTGCAATTTTTCTTTTTGAGTAACATTAATCATAAACTGGACATCTCGACTTACCTCTATTGCGTAATGCAAAACTTTCGCCGCCGGGTGCAACGATATATTTTCGAAGGGAATAATTTCTGGTTTCTGCCATCCACCCAATGCCTGATGATAGAATATCTTCAGCATGTGGTCAGTAAATATATGTCCGAACTTCAATTCATTCACATCGGGTTTCATTCGAAGCTGATGAGGTTCAGCTATGGTTGCTTTAAGATCAGCATACTGAAAATATTAATAAAATTTATAATCTAAAATTAATAGGCTTTCAATGCTAGCGTTTACTATGACTTCTCCATGGTTGACGGTCCTTTGTTTCCGTGATGTCGACAGCGGAAATGATGTGATGTATGATCAGCTGAAGACGTAAACTAGCAACAGCAAAAGCTTTCTCAAGTATGTTTGCGAAAAATTTATTAAACTGATGTAAATTTGACGAAGAAACGATCATTTTCTAATTTTTTTTGTGTTAATGAAAGCTTCTTACGATAGAAAGTTGCATATGTTCCAGCTAGTTTATGTTTTGCAATACCTACCCTAAAGGTTTCAGCTAATGGTTGGGGCTCAACTTCGTTATCGTATGGCTTAGGTGTAATGGTAGCATCTTCAACACCAATAACTTCTTTAACTTTCAAGTGACAACTTCTGGCGGCTTGTTTCAGTTTATGTTGATGACGTAAAATCCATCTACAAGCGCACTGTAAAGAAGAGAAATTAATCGATTAGTAATTATTAAGTGTAAAGGTTTTCTTAAAATATTCAATAACTTTAACAAAAGTTAACAGGACAAGTCTGTTTTAATTTTGGATCTTTTAGCTAAGTACAGTTTATCCAATTTTTTCACGACAAGAGATGTGATAATTACACATTTTCAACTTGTAGTTGTGATAGGCATAATCTAAAACTTGGCTTGAAAGAAAACAAATTAATAGTCAAATATGACTATAACACCAATGGTTGGATAACATCTCCATTTGAAAATCATCTGAGCAAATATAATAAAGAATTAGGAATTTAAAAGGAAAAAAAGCAGCATTGCCAATCCATCGATTGGCTTCTAGTAATGCAGAAGTGATTTTTACACCTTCAAATGTAACATCGTTAATTCAAGGTCTAGATTGAAAAATTATAAAAGGTATAGATCAGAGAGTAGAAGAATAATCATTCATTTTATAGATGATGATATCTTAACTCCTTTTATTACATAATGGAATTATAAACGTACTTCACACGATGTTGAATAATGATTATCCATACTTCTAATCGTTTTAGAAAATGGTTTAATTGTTAATGCTGGCAAAAAAGAATCATGGAAAGCAAAATAATGAAAATCATTTTAAATAACCTTATGGTATGGAAATTGAATGAAGAGGTTGATTATTGATATCCGCAATGGTTTCTTTTGGGCTTCCATCGGCAAGCGAAGCAACTATGAAAGAGACATGGTTCCAGCTTGGAAAATCGGAAGAAACTATGGACAGTGATTGTAGAAGTTTACAAGCCAGATCGATATCTACATGTTATATATCATGAAGTATCAATTCTCTCACTTTAGATATTATAGAAAATAAGGAAGAAATTGGATGTTTTCTAATAAGATTAATATCCAACAGAATGTGAGATAAGGGAGTACTTGAAACCAACAATGGCCTTTGATGAACAGCTCTGTATATACACTTTTTAAATCATTATGCAATTTTTTAGTTCATTCGCAGAATTAAATTTGTTCAGCTTTTATACTGTATTGGCGAATAATTCAACACGAATTGCTATTGCAAAATCTAAATAAAAAATGTGTCGATTACGATCATGTGGAAAGGATTTCTTCTACTTATGTGTTAGTGAATGTGAGAAGTCTATACTACGCGAAATAAATGTTTCTATCTCATATAATACATTGCAAAACAAGTTTATCTGCGTCGTTTTGATATATTGCATAAATTCTTTCTGAATTATTTGCCAGTATCAACAATACTTTGAATTTCTGAAATATCGCTCCTTACACATTATAAATCAAAATATGTTTAATTTGTTCATACATTTCTGTGATTGCATGTGATAACTCTCGTTTTTGTTTATTAAAATAGTAGATTTATAAAAATAAAATGTAATTGATGAATGTTTGTTATAAAATATATACATTCTAATTTACATAACTTTCTCAACCGAAGTTCGGTAGCGCAACATTCCCAGCGTACAAATCTTTTAATGCAAGACTGTTTTAATAATTATCAATAACAAAAATACGAAGTATCATGGATTATTATATCCAGTATAGTATAAACTACAAGAATCAATATGATGTAAAAATAAATTTAACACTTTCAAAGGCCATTCAGCCAATGGTTACGTTTTTATTGCAAAACACGTCAGCGACACACCTACTTCTTTCAAACCGCGGACAGATAAACACACTGCCAATACACACCTCTCGCCGTTGTTTTGCAAACACATGAGCACCTAGCTTTTGCGATAACCGGTTAATCCAGTTTCGCAATGTTTAATCACATTGTATATGAATTGCAGAGTTAGCTGGTCGAATGTAATTTTGTTGATATAATACCTATTAATGTACAATCCAGGTTGTAATATGAAAATAATTCTGTTTTGTCTCTTGCTGTTTATTTATAAATGATTTATTGGCATAGGGCCATGCATAAATTGTTTAGTAGTACATCTGTACTCAAAACTAGGTAGATTTTAAAATTACAATTCAGAAAAATGTTGAAAGATTATTAAAAAAATTATTTTTCGTTATTCTTGGCAACAGAATTTCAAGCAATAAAATTAATTTTTTTTAGTTTTTTGTAATTTATTTTATTGTCTATCTACAGTTTTTGCTAAGACTAGGGGTAACATTTTTGTTTGACCAAAACTGTGAATTGCAAAAAATTCTAATTAACGTATCGATTGGATATGTATTAATATTTTCCCTGAAATAGAACTATTTTGGAATTGTATGCAAATTAAGACAATGTAATACAGTCTATGTAGTTGAAAACGTATTTATTTAATAACTCAAAAAATGGCAACATAATTAATGTAAGCTTTGCCAGTCAGGTTTTTTCGCAGTTATTGTTATCGTTTCAAATGTTACTTCTTAGCATTAACCATAGATTTGTACAATCTTTTAAAATTTACAATCGATTATTGTTTTTTCTGTTTTAATTAATATTAGAACAGAAAAAACAATGATGGATTGTAAATTAATGCGAGAGATATTGCCTTAATTTTGACCCTAACTAGTACGCTTAATCTAAATGCAATTATGACATTTAATCAGCCGATAACTTAATAGTAAGTTAAGGCATATCACGCCAGGGTTTTAGGTTTGAATTAAAACCATTCCTTAAATGATTTTCTTTCTCCGACAAGGTGAATGCCAACAGCCAAAGATCTTAAATCGCTCTACGAGCAGGAGCTTTTATAATTGGCATTATGCTGTTGGAAGATATAGAGAAAAGGATTATTACTGTTATATTTTTGTTTCACTTTTTTTTCAATTTAATAAAAGTAAAGTATATTGAAAAAAGATATTGGGTTTGAAGTCACAGTCATTTGAATTGAACGAGCTCTATTTTAGAAATATTTTCAACAATTTCAAGCATGGATTAAGTTGCGATGAATTCGAGATGATGTTTAACAATGATTTACGTTCCTCAGCTACGGTGTAACTTCGTTTTAGCCATAAGTAAATGAAGAATCAGCTTAATATACGAAGTTCATAGACAGTTGTTACTTATAAAAATATTACGATTGAATGGAAGATTCCAGAGGAAAACTATGTGACTCTAGTTCTTTCGATTGGAACATTGGTCATTAATATTGAAGTAATCAATATTATTGTGTATGATCGTTTGGATATAGGGAAGGTATGTGCTTGTTGGATACTCCATAATTACATTAGTTCAAAAAAAATTCAAAAGAAATTATGTAGATTAGTTTAAAATCAATTTGTCGTATTTTGCTTATATACCACCTGGACTGGTTGATAATATTGTAAAAGATATCAAAAGTGATCCCTTCATGTAATATCGAAAAAATAGCGGTGGAATATATAACCCAACCAAAACGAGTGCTCAAAAAGGTTGTTCGTGAAACAATCTCTGTTGTCGGGTAATTCACTATCGAGTTCAACTTTGTTACTGTTTAGTCTTATATGTTATGTATATGTCTGATCATCTTTCTCATCTTTGAGAAATGTTTCGTATGCCTTTATTTCTTTAAAAAATAATAGGATTCTCCATTTATGCATTGCTGTAACTTTCAAATGTAATGTTAGAAAGTAACCAAATTTCATCTACCATAAAAATGTCAGAATTAGATTACAATGAGATAGATGGTGCTAGTAATCAAGTCTTGTATCTCGACAAATCATTCCTTTTTAGTTTCATGATTATCATATTTTGCGTTTGCGGTATATTCGGTATGTTTGCTGCATTATGCGAGGTACGGCAATTAAATAACGAAACTGGTGTAAGCAATGTTATTTACTGCAAATGAACTTATATTTAACTATTATCTACTTCAACATATTCTCCTGTCATACCTATACACCGCTGTATACGTATCTGTCATTGTTTAAAACTATGCTGTAGTTAATTAGTTATCAGCCTCCTTAACAACTCTACCGTTTTTGTTTTTACATGTTTAACAGATTGAAAATATGTTCCCTTTAATGCATTTTTCACTTTTAGGAACAGATAGAAGTCCGCTAAAAACTGCTACACAGATAGAGCATCGTGAGATTGTGTGTTATCCTGGTGCAGAATCCATGAATCGTTGATCCATAAATCCGGTCTTTTCTTCTTCACTCTTTTCCTTAACTTAATTAGGACTTCTTTGTAGTATTTCTGATTAACGGTTTGACTCTCAGGCACCCAGTTAATCATAATAACACACTTGATATCGAAGAAAACGATTAACGTTGCCTTCAATATCGACTTACCCATTCGTGCGTTTTTCTGCTTATACTGAAAAAATCAAAGTTTCAACACATGCCATGATTTTTATGAGCAAGTCTGACTCTTCCGTGAGTCATTCCACGCTGTTGGAGTAAATGTTCATCCGATTGTCTTTTTGTTCCTGAGTCAGGTTTTTCGGTACCACTTTTACGCAAACTTTTGTCATGTTTATTTCATTATACAAAATGTGTTCTTTGTTAATGTTTACCATATCGGCAATTATCCGACTGCTGACTTAGGTCTTTCCGCACAATTTCATTCATTTTCTGAACGCTCCCATCAGTTCTTGCAGTCACAGGTCGACCAGCACGTTCATCATCTTCGACCTCTTCTTGACCTTCAGAAAACTGTTTGCGCTATTCAAAAACTCGCACACATGACAACATTATCACAAAACACCTCCTTTAACATTTGTAAACATTTCGTTGACAATTTTTTTATATTTGACAAGAAATTTCAGGTTAATTCGCTGCTCGATTTTTATGTCAACCATTAACACAGCACTTCTAAGTAACAGTTATTAAAACAGTATTAAAGCTCGAAAGTTAACTCTAGCAAACAGAAATGAAACTGCGGATTGTTGCTTGGGAAGTATCAAGGTCAATGACATTCCAATTACAGCCTCGTCTGGTGCGGCTGCGCGAAGCTAGGAACGCAGTTTCGATATTTAATTGCCATATCTCGTATTGTTATTATCATCCAGTAAGCAAATATCGCCAGATTTGATATTTAAACAAATTAAAGAGTTCCATGCTTATTAACCCTATTATAAGCAATACAATGGCACAAAATTGAAATTTATTAATTTATTTTTAAAATAACAGTAACCTGTTTGGATGCAAATCAAGCAATTTTCCATTGTAATTGCATGTAATAAGGTATTGTTTTTATTCTCCTACTCAATGAGGACAGTCCCCGACTATTTGCTTTTTCTTACACGGACATATCTACATTTTGTGGCAGTTACTAGTTGACCTTCTGAGATAAATTTTTAGTTATCGATGTATAGATGTGTTTAATGAACTGTAGATAATTTGTGAAAGGCGAAATTTTATTTACTCGTGTTTTTTTAATGTCCTCCAGTTTCTTTTTTTTAATGAAATTCGGGCTCGTTTATAAATGGCAAAATAGTGATGGCGTTGTTAATATTTAATAAAAATAATCATTTATTTTGAAAATTAAAAATTATCTTTATTTTTATATTAAATATGAATCCTTTAAGAAACGAACAATTGAAAATTTTTCTTAAGTAAACAAATTTTTAAATAATTTAATCATCAGTGTAATACAATTTTACATTATATTTATTTTGAATATTTTTGACATTAAACAACGAATTACACGTGTGTCTTATCCACATGTAAATCGTTTCAAAGACAGACATTAATAAATTAACGAATTTGTTATTCAAATTACGTCCACGGATATACATTCCCCTCTCAAAAAATCTTTAAAAATATAGCTTTTATTCCACAATGTTTGTTCACACATTATATTCTTCTAGATTTAAACTCATCTATTATTTAAATGAGTTGTTTGTATACGTTACAATTTTGAATTGTCGTTATGCCTAATGTCTTGTTAGGAAGGTATGCAAACCTAGGTCCTTTAAAAT
Source organism: Dermolepida albohirtum (assembly GCA_031893035.1). Lineage (NCBI taxonomy): Eukaryota > Metazoa > Arthropoda > Insecta > Coleoptera > Scarabaeidae > Dermolepida > Dermolepida albohirtum. Next base: position 344,853 of record JAVIWB010006200.1, on the reverse strand, counting down.
CACCAGGAAAGCTTTAAAAAATACATATGCAACATAAAATGTGACTACATTACTCGGCTTTCTGCTTTAAATGTAATTTTTTCGTAACTGCATCAGTTTGAACGTTTCAATCAAGATTAACAAAATCCAGTTTTAAACGTGCTTTGAGTTAGCACTTTTTGAATTAGTAAAGCTCAACCCATTCTAATTTTATAGATGGAAGCAAAATTTAAATAATTTGTGTTTTCGCCTCAAGTTTTTTTACGTTATTGGGTGTCATTTTTCTTTCACTATAGAACGGAGATTTGGGCTTAAAATTTGATATTGTACGTTGATCTGAATATACAGCCTCTGGATTTAGAAAATACAAATTTTAATTGTTGCATTTAAAGTTTCAAAATTATTCTGATACTTTGTTTAAATCGTTTAAAAATGCTTAATGAGAAATTACGTACCGTTTAATTTTTAATGTTTTTTGCTTCTGTCATACTGTTTAAAATTGTATTTATCTTAAAAAGCTAATACATATTATTCAAAGTATTGTCCATCAGAAGCTACAACTTTTCACCATCTTTCGGGCAATTCATGGATTACTTCCCAAAAGAACCGTTCATCCTTTGAGGCTAAGAACGAACTAAGCCAATTTTTGATTCCTTCAACTGAAGTGAAGCGTATTCCAATAAGGGCATTCTGCATCGATCGAAATAAATAGTAGTCAGAAGGGGCAATGTCTGGGCTATAAGGCGGGTGAGGTAAAACTTCCCAGCCGTTGTTTTCCAAATAGTTTTTAACTGGTCTTGCAACATGAGGCCGAGCGTTGTCATAATTAATTAATTGTTGTCTGTACAGCTCGCCCGTAATAGAATCACCAGGTTTTAACAGCTCATAATGGATAACACTCGTCGAATTCCACTAAATGGACAGTATTACATTGGCACAATGAATATTTGGCTTCGCCGTTGATGTCGATGGCTGGCCAGGCTTTACATAAGACTTTTTTCGTTTTCGATTATCGTAATGAATCCATTTTTCATCACCGGTAATAATTCGATGCAAAAACGACTTCTTTTTATGGCGTTCAAGCAGCATTTGCGACATGCAAAATCGTCTTTCAACGTTTCTTGGCTTCAATTCGTGTGGCGCGCAATTTCCTTGCTTTTGGATAAATCCCAATGCTTTTAAACATTTTAAAATGGTTTGGTGAGTTACTCCTAACGTTTTTGCAAGTTCTTCTTGCGTTTGACATGAATCTTCATCCAGTAGTGTCTCCAGTTCCTCATCTTCCACCTTTTTGGTTAACCTGGACGCGATCTGTCTTCAACACTGAAATCACCGTTTTTAAAGCGTCGATACCGTTTACGACATGATTTTTTTGTTGGAGCAGATTCACCATACACTTTTGCAAGCAATCGTTGAGCTTCAGCTGCAGTTTTCTTCCAATTAAAGCAGAAAATTAAAACTTCCCGCGAATGTTGTTCATTTAACACAAATTCAGACATTTTCAATGAGCTCGAAAATAAAAATTCCAAGCAATGTAACTAAATATGGTTGAGAGATGTCAAGTCAAACCTTTCCAACAAAAAAAAAAACAGCTGTCATACTCAACTATATATAACAACTAACGACCTCCATTGAAAAGTAACCGAATTAAGTTGCACACCCATTATTATATAATATTACAAAGCAAATGTAAATATTGGTAAGAGATGGTTCTAAATCAACATATTTATAATCATATTTTTTAACGTGCTAATTAGCAATTAAAACTGTCAATAAGCCACTGTGTCATAGAGTTTATCAAATCTGCTAGCAAATTTTTTACGTAATACATTTAATTATATAACAATTTCTTGCCAAGGTCAATGTCGTAACTTAAATTTGTTTTTAGTACCGTAATTAGATTAAGTAATAACGGCAAAAATATGAATATACAAGTACGATGCATGATATCATATCACGTCCAAATATCTCTGATGCAAATGATTGCGAAAAATTTCGAAAAGAATCTATTTTCGTGAAAGTGTTATGTCGTAAGAATCGAAATTATTTTGAGTCATAGCTCGTTTTTGCAAATGCAGGTTTCTGATAAAATTGTTATTCCAAATATTATTTGCTTTTAATTATTACGACAGAAACAAAATTATAGAAAATTGTGATACTTTGTAACAGTGATAGTGATATTGGAAAACTTTCTATGAAACTTTATTACAGTTTCTGTGATTAAGATATTACAAAAGGGCATCGAAAAGGGTAACTCAAATCAAAAAAAGTTCAACCCAAACGTCATTAGTAACGTATATCGATTGATCTAAATATATTTATGCCAAATCTAATGTAATTTATCTATTTATGACGATTAGTTATTAAAATTAATATGACCCATAAAAGCGAATGTAAGCAGGTTTCAACTCCAAATCGATAAACGCAAATAAAGATTTTTTAAATGACTCCCGTTAATCATGTTTTTCATCTGCTGCGTTAATAAATATTTGTTTTTTGGTTTTATATATATGTATATGATTTTATTTATTCATATTAATTTATATTTTAATAAAAATGCTAAGAAACAAATCTAATTGTTCTATATTTATATCTGTTACAATATACAATTTGATTCAAATAATAAGTGAAATTCAGTTCTAAAAAGTTAGTTTTCATTACATAATGGGTGTTTTTTAAGCTGCATGAGAACTATCGATATCGATAACTACGGTTTTACAGCTGATAATGTCAAACTGTGTTGACATTACTGTTCAGTAAGGTTTGGCAAGTCATCATGAATCGTTTAACGCCAGAACAACGCTTCCAAATTGTGGAAATTTACTTTGAAAGAAATAAATCTGTTCGTGAAGTTCATAGAGCACTTTGTCCATTTTTTCGGTCAACATAATCGGCCTAGTGAGCAAGCAATTCGTGCAGTTATTGATCGTTTTCGCGCTAATTTTACTATTCTCGATTCAGAACCATTAACGTGATAAAGAAATGTGCGTACCGAAGAGAATATTGCTGGTATAGCGCGAAATATTGAAGAAGACACCGAAATGTCGATTCGTCGTCGTTCTCAACTTGTCGGCCTTTGTCCTTCGACTACGTGGAAAATATTACGTAAGGATCTTGGCTCATTTGAAACTGGCTGAAGATGAGCATTTTTATCAAGGAATTGTGTTTAGTGATGAAGCTCATTTCTGGTTAAATGGCTACGTCAATAAGCAAAATTGCCGTATTTGGAGCGAAGACAATCCTCAAGGCGTTAACGAATCACCATTACATCCATTAAAATCGACTGTTTGGTGCGGTTTACACACTGGCGGCATCATCGGTCCTTATTTCTTTCGAAATCAGCAAGGAGCTGCTGTTACGGTGAATAGCGAGCGCTATCGAGCCATGCTGACTGAATTTTTGTTTACAAAACTTAATCAGCTAAACATCGACGACATTTGGTTCCAACAAGACGACGTAACTTGCCATAAAGCGCGCTTAACAATCGATTTATTGTAAAATCAATTTGGTGACAATTTTATTTCCAGAAGTGGTCCTGTTCACTGGCCTCCTCGTTCGTGCGATTTAACGCCTCTGGATTACTTTTTATAGGGCTACGTTAAGTCATTGGTTTATGCCGACAAAGCAGCAACTCTTGAAGCATTGGAAGCCAATATTCAAGCCACCACTGACGAAATACGGCCAGATTTATTGGAAAAAGTAGTCAAAAATTGGAATGATCGAATGGATCATGTAACTCCTAGCCGCAGTGGACATATGTCGGAAATCATATTTAAAAAGTAAATGCCATGAAATTATCTACCAGATTATAATAAAAATAAAATCATTCCAACAATATTTCTGTCTTGTATTATCATTTTAAGTTCTCAAGCTCTTAAAGAAACACCCTATACATACATTTTTGATATGTAAGAGATTTTGATGAAGCTTATGAAATTTGTTTACTAGCAAATGACGCTATAGAAATAATTTTGATTAATCAATACAAATGAATTCCACCGGTCACTTCATTGATGTTTCACATTTCAAATATGATGTTTCACGTTGGGCGCCAAATATTTTTATACGTGGAGAATAACATGAATTAGTGTTTTGAAAACACTTAAAAGGAAGACACATATTTTCATTAAAATACTAATTCTTAGCTTACAACTTTGGGCGTTTCTTTAATATTTCATTAACAAATAAATAGAAAACGCTGATTTTTCATAACGTTTCGCGAATGTGTACTACCTCCTTGAGTATTACAATCATGTTTATGTTATAATAACGTAATTGAGTTTACTTTACCTAAAAATTATGTAAAATTTGTTATGTTAATCCTTTCTTAAGTAATGGACACATTATTTTGATATGAAAAATTAAAAAATAATTCCAAAAAAAGTAAGCTAAGAATTAGAAATTAAGAGGTCGAAAACTGGAAAGAAGTCTATCGAATAGTTTGATTGTTGGGGATCGTTACTTTGTGAAATTCCATTCCAATAAAACAATAAGGAATAAATTAAACACTAAATTTCACACTATATTATATATTTACTGCGACTAGCTTCACCTGTTAGGACATTATCCAGCAAATCTATCGAAATAAGAAAATAGTGGGATTAAATTAAACTTTAGCCAAATAGTAAATAGAAGCAAAAATTATTATATTACAAAAGTTTATTTAAAAAAATGTAAAGAATGTTATGCTGCATTTAAAACAAAAATTCAGAAAAAAATGATTTGTTTAAAAAGTAATAAAACACTATATACCCATTATTTTCTCAGAAGTTTCTTCAAATGATCAAAATAATTATGCCCACTTGAAGGAATTGTTTAAATTTTATTTATATATTTACACTACATTTATGTAGTGTATTGTATTTGCAAAATATTAAAACTTTCTGTTTGATATTTATATCAATGCGTGCTTCTTATTTATATTTGTTTTCGGTTTGTTATCAAAATGTTTTATTATCTGTCTGAAAATCAGATCAGTTGATGTGTGTGTGTGTGTGTGTGTGTGTGTGTGTGTGTGTGTGTGTGTGTGTGTGTGTGTGTGTGTGTGTGTGTGTGTGTGTGTGTGTGTGTGTGTGTGTGTGTGTGTGTGTGTGTGTGTGTGTGTGTGTGTGTGTGTGTGTGTGTGTGTGTGTGTGTGTGTGTGTGTGTGTGTGTGTGTGTGTGTGTGTGTGTGTGTGTGTGTGTGTGTGTGTGTGTGTGTGAGATGACGTAAGTGAAATGTCCGTGAATTGACTTAAATAGTAAATGAAACAGAATGTACACATATCTATATATATCTAAGTGAATCTTGTTTTCAATGTATTGCCTTTTCGTAATTATTCTTGAAAAATAATATAAAATAAAAACCAAATAAGTTCATCTTGCATCACAATAATATTTGGACTTACACTGCTGATCGAACGATGAATAATTGAATGCCTTAAACGTTGAAATAATACGTCATTCCCTATACAGTTCAGGTCTACGTTTAAAAGATAAGTTCGGTTTTCGTTTTAAATGGGACGAAGGAGTTCAATATCTTCATTTCAAAATGAAATTAAGCGGCTAATGTGAAGAATGGGTTTTGCGAAAGGAAAAATATATAATACTACAATTTTACACATTGAAAAGAAAAAAAGAAGAAGGCTAAGATGTCTATGGGAAGAGGAAATCCAGTCATCTGCAAAATAGAGGTATCAGATGGAAGAATGCGATGAGTTTGACAATGGACTTTCGTATTTTAGTGTAATATGCATTAGATTTTAATTTATTGTTGGTGAAATGGTTGGTTTTATAACTGAAAATATAGAAAAATATATTAGAATTTACTTAACGTATTAGGACTTTTTTTTGCTATACAAATGTATAGCAAATATAATTTTCCATGTGTTAATTCATATTTTTACGATTGCAATGTTATTTTTTAGTTTTATTTTATATAACTTTTTTTAATTTTTTTTGTGATGCTTCTATATATTTTATTTTATGTATTTTTCGTGTATACGTACATATATTTCTTTTATTTGCCGTGTAATTGGATACCGCTGAACAATGAAGGTTATTTTTATTATTATTAAAAAGGCTTAAATATATATTAATTATGAAGATATTTCAAGAACCTCGTCTGCAGTCTTTATTTTAATATAAAAGAAGAACAAATTCGACATTTGACAAGCATAAATACTGTAAAAATTGTAGTTGAATTAATTTGAAACTTAATCACCAAAATATTTTAAATATAATGCAATTATGTATTTGTGATACGTATTAAATTTTTTTGAAGCACGCTGTACATTTCTTGACAGGTAACCATTCTAAATTTCACCGGTTGTAGAACAGGTGTAATCAAGCATGGTAGAATTCCGCAATTATTTTTCGTTCCAAAAAATACGTATGCACGTTGTATAATCGTTCAAACACGTGATTATCAAAGTGAATAGATCCCCCAAGGCGCAACGTCGTCAGTTTCTTGTTCTGGTTTAAAGTAGCAGGTACTAATCTTATCTATTCATTTAGTGTTCTCTATCTGTTCCTTTCATAAATTATATTTAAATGTATGCCTGCGGCATTTTCACTACATATTCCAAGAAAGTCTAGACACCGAAAAAACGAATTTAAACAAAGGGATAAGATAAAGAAAACAAGTTTGTACTTGGTGTATCATTCTCTGTGAGAAACCTATCTTATTTACAATATTTTAATGCATACACAGAAGTATTATAAATGTATTTCTTCAATATAGATGTAACATGGAATCGTTTCATCGTTCACAGTTACTGTTAATGTAAACGAAACATTCTCAATTAATTTTTAATGCAAACTTGTCTTTTAATTAATAAAAAATATATGAATATTAAGGGGAAATTCTTGGTGGGAGAATCTTTTCGAAAAATTAAAGATAAATTTGTTTAAGAAAATTGACTCAATAATACCTATATGTACTGAGTGATCCACTATAACTATCCGGGGCTGGCAACAACAGTTTAACAAAACTTTTCAAACCTGACTATGTCACTTTAATAAACTGAGGTTAATTTTAAATTATAACAATCATATGTATACACAGTCTGTCACAGAGAAAACTGAACTTTTTTAAAATAGAATTCTTAGTGGCGCCATCTATTAAAAAAATATGCGTACGGTAAGGTAGATCTTTCACCAATGTTATGTCCAAATATCATGACATTTGCATTTTTGGAAGCAGAGAAATTGCGCATAAAGTAACAGTGTGTATTTGGCATTGGTCGAAAAATGAATTTTGGACAAAAAACAAATATCAAGTTCTGTTTTAAACCTGGTAAATTGTTTACTGAAACGTTTAATTTGATGAAACAAGTGTATGGTGATGCGTGTTTATCACGCACGAGTGTGTATGAGTGGTATAAACGATTTAAAGACGTTCGTACGAACATAAATGACGACGAACATCCTGGTGCCAAAAAATCTGTAGTTACGGAAAGTAACATTGAACTTGTGCGTGAATTTATCAGAAATGAGCCAAAAGACTCATTGCGATACGTGGGAGTGGAATTAAATATTTCCAAAGATTCAATTCATCCCATTTTTACACAGCATTTGGGACTGAGAAAGATTTGTGCAAGGTTTGTACCATACGAGCTAACTGAATTCAACATTGTACAGACTTGATCAAAGACTCGCAAATGGACAGGTAATTATTGTACCTGGCGATGAGACGTAGTGTTTTCAATATGATCCAGAGACCAAGCGTCAAAGCTCTGAAAGGAAGCAACTAAGCGAAGAAAACCCGAAACAAAGCCGTTTGGAAAATCAAAAGTGAAGACAATGTTGATTTATTTTTATGATTTGAAAGGTATAGTGCACAAAGAGTTTGTACCAACTAGTCAAACAGTCAATGCTGTATATTATCTTAGTGTTTGCGCTCTTAATATCGTGAAAATGGTAGCTGGCGTTTGTTACATGATAATGCACCATCTCATCGCTCGACACTTATCACTGAATTTTCTAACTACAAATGGCATTTTAACCATCAACCATTCACCGTATTCACCGAATTTGGCCCCCTGTGACTAACTACATTTGCAGATGAAAGGGCAGCATTATGTCGACGTGGAAGCCATTTAAAAGGCGTCGACAGCGATCTTGAAGGACATCTCTAAAGATGAACTTAAAAATTCATTTGACATGTTAATTGATCGTGCAAAACGTTGTATTGAAGTCGAAGGCAACTACTATGCATAAAATAAATGAATTTTACCAAAATATAAGCTTTTGTTTGTATTTTAAAAAAGTCCAGTTTTCTCTGCGACAGACTGTGTATATAGTGTTGCTCTGGTCCTTAAAAGAATCTTCCAAAGGACATTTCGGTAAGATTTCGCCAATGAGATCCTGCTTAACTGTCAATTGAATAATTCTTTTAAGAACCAGAACAATACGAAACTTGTTTAGTGTTGAACTGTGCTCTCCACTATTCCTAAAGGGATTCGCCTCACATCGTTTTGAAGAAATCTTACTCATCTTCGGCTGGATCTTATTCGCCTTGAAACAGATTCAAGCCGGAATGTTATCCATTCCAGTGTCCATTCTAAATTTTTCCATGTTGAAATATCTTCATTTATTTTGTAACGACATTATTCTTAGTTCTTATTAATATGTTTTGCCTCTTCTTTATGTTTATCATGAATAAATTTAGTTAACTGGAGATATTATAATCACTATAATAGTATCAATTGCTTACGTGGCAAAAATTATAGTTTCTATCACCAAAATTGCTATGATTCGATAACGAATATGGATCTCATTATATTGGGTCTGGGAAAAAGTTCGTGGCGTTTTTCCCGATAGATGGCATTGGTTGCCGATAACTAAAGAACAACAAGTCACAGCGACACCACCGACGGCTCGTTTTTTAGATGACCTTCCGAACGTTAGTTTGAGCGTAGAAACATTGTGGTTGGAAAGTTATTCGCACTTGAAAATGGAGAAGAATAATGAGAAATTTCGCTATATTCTGCAATATTATTATGATAAGGGGAAGAACGCTGCGCAGGCTTGTGATAAAATTTGTGCTGTGTACGGTGAAGGTACTTTATCGAAATCTGTTGCGCGGAAATGGTTCGCTCGCTTTCGTTCTGGAAATTTCAATGTGAAAGATGAGTCACGCTCCGGTCGTCCAATCACTGAAAAATCTGATGAAATTCTTGAAAAAGTCCAACAAGATAAGCATATCAGCAGTGTCGATATTGGCATGGAGCTAGGCATTGACCACAAAACTGTTTTGAACCATTTACACAAAGCTGGTTACAAAAAAAAGCTTGACGTATGGGTTCCTCATGAGTTGAGCGTGAAAAACATGATGGACCGAATTAACATCTGCGATGCGCTGCTGAAACGGAATGAAATCGAGCCGTTTCTGAAACGTTTAATAACCGGAGATGAAAAATGGATTACGTACGATAATCGGAAGCGTAAAAGATCGTGGATAAAGGATGGTGAGCCGTCACAAGCGTTCGCTAAGCCAACATTGACGCCAAAAAAAGTGATGCTGTGTGTATGGTGGGACTGGAGGGGAATCGTCCACTACGAGCTACTTCCAACTGGTCAGACGATTGATTCTGAACTCTACTGTGCACAACTAGAGAGATTACGCCAGGCGATTGAAAGAAAACGGCCCGAATTGATTAATAGGAAAGGTGTTGTCTTCCATCATGACAACGCCCGACCACACACTTCTTTGATGACCCGTCAAAAATTGAGAGAGTTTGGTTGGGAAGTTTTGATGCACCCACCTTACAGTCCGGATATAGCACCCTCTGACTATCATCTGTTTCGATCTCTGCAGAACTCTCTCAATGGAATTAAGTTGGTTTCAAAAGAAGCCTGTGAAAACTACTTGATTCAGTTTTTCGACCAGAAACCACAGAAGTTTTTCACCGATGGGATCATGGATCTACCAAAAAAATGGCGAAACATTGTCGATAATAATGGAGCATATTCGGTTTAAATGAATTCGTCCACGCGCCATGCGGGGACCAGTTGAATTTTACTGAAAAAACGCCACGAACTTTTTCCCAGACCCAATATATTGTACATCAACATTTTCTAAAATAAAATTGTCAAAAATATACTTTTTTACTTGGCTTCTTTGCTAAAATTACAAATTTTCTTTGTGACACGAGTCTAAACGTCAGTAACTACATATTTATAAATAACATGAGAAGAATGCCTTTAAGCTTTCCAAAACATATTTTATTGTATGATACTAAACATATTCTATCATACTTTACACAAACGGAAAATAACTTAAAAACAAGAGTGCGCGTGGGTGTATATGTAAGTACATAGTGGTAAATAAATTTATCTCAGTAACGTAAGCGTTTTGCTATCTCCGGCTGGGTCTATTTAATAGAGTACTTTTATTTATAAACACGACGCTATAAAGTCGAACATGCCACAAACGACATATACAGACGTGTTTTGATTACAAAAATGATTTTACGTATGCAGTTTAGATTACAAAGAAGTTTTTGCGTATGCAGTAGCTTACAATTAAGATCGTGAGTGTATATAAATCTACTTTGTTTTAAAAAGAATCGATAACAGTAAGATAACATTACTTGTGCATAAGTACATCCTGTGGAATTAGCAATGTCTCTCCCTGGTCGCTGATAAATATCAGAACAACTTTCTAATGCGAATCGGCAAATTTTCACTTTCAAAAACGTAAGCTCTTTACATTAGTTATGTTTACATATTTGAAAGAGGGAATGTACGGGCCCGCTTTAGAAAATGGTATTGATATTTGGTCGTGACAATGGGGAGATATTATTTTTCCCATAGAATGTACAACATATATATTACCAGGATAATATATCAGCTGTGTACCTCTGGGCAAATATACAATTTATTTACTGAGAACTACGTCTGTGATACTTTGACGTAAATATGCTTAAAGGTTATCGCTATAACTTGCTCGAAGTAATAAAACAAAGATAAATTTTAAGTTACGAATGGCACTTCTAAATTTAAAAAAATATCCGGAGTACTTTATTTACTATAACCTTGATCGATAGTGTATTGACATAACACAACATATTAATATTTTCAATTTTGTACAATTCTGCTAATGACAGATTTTTTAATTGATTTTTAATGAATGGTTTAAAAATAAAAGCAAAAACTAGATATTCTCAATTTATTAGAATAATTGACTGTAACTGTAAGTTACTAAAAATTACCGGAAAGTTATGAACTAGTCATATTTTGACAAACGCAGTATTTCCTGCTACAAAGCAAAACAAGTAAAATAATATTTTAACACTACAAATTTAGGGTTTTCTTCCAGATATAAATGTATGAAGTAAAAAGCGTCTGAAGTGGAGCCATTAACTTACCGAGAAAAACAGAAAATAAAAAAATTGCAATAAAAACAATTGCCAAAAGCAATATCTGTTTTACAAACCTAAAAACAAAAAAAAACAAATATGTTTTTCTTATTTTATCCCGTTATTCTTCTTAATTTAATGGTCACTGACTGTAAGTTACTGTAGATATAGTTAAAAACGTTAAAATATTTTTAAAGATATAATTTATGATAACAACTTAATGAATTCCTTATACATTCTGATAGTGAGGCTTTAAGAAATAATTTATATAAACATAAACTAGATAAGAATGTTTAAAAAATTCAATTGTTTCTTATGGAATTCTTGTATTTTAGAATTATAGAATTTCTTGTAAATATTAGTATATACTTTTAATTCTTGGTAAACAAATTTAAAAGAGAAGGAAGTTAACCTAGATTATGTACAAAATATACTAAAATTAAAAAAAAATTAAAAAGGGACAACGACTTTCTACGTATTGCGTATTTTGAGTATATTATATTTTATTTATTTTTACTGAAGATTAAAATACACAGTTATAAACTCCTACAGATAAAGTTTTATAATTGTAAAACGCAGTACCTTAAATGACCTGTCTCAGATACGAGATATGGCAATTAAATAATAAGACTGCTGTGAGAAATGTTACTTATTGTAAATAAACTTATATTTAACTTTTATCCCCCTCAACAAACTCTAATCCTCTATCTATACACCGCTGTATGCGTGTCTTCCATTGTTCAAAACAATGCTGTAGTTCATCAATTGTCAGTCTCTTCAACAACTCTGTCGTTTTTACTTCTACATGTTCAACAGACCGAAAATGTGTTCCTTTTAATGCACTTTTCACTTTTGGGAACAGGTAGAAGTCAAATGGTGCGAGATCTGGCGAATACGGGGGACGCATACTGCGCCACCAAACAGAAAATGATTTGGTTGATAAATTCATTCAGATGAATACAGAGCATTCTTCAGAAAACCATACTTTCGAAAGGAAGATTAGATCATTGTTGAACTTTGTTAACATATATGGTCAGCACAATACACAACTTTCGCAAAACTTTGAGCAAAAGTACGTGCGCTAAAGTCTTCTGTGTGGAGAATGTAAGATTTATTTGGAGAGTTTTCATGAAAACAATTGATACTTATATTGTTTTTGCACAGATCCTACATTAGCATGCGAGCATGAACAATATTTTAACCAGAATAAAAAAATTTAATTCTAAATGGTATAAAATGTAAATTTATGTTTTTATATCATAAAATAAGAATTATAAACTTTACAAGTTTTATTCTTGCTGTTTTAAAATGGCATTTGTTCAAGTAAAAGCCAAATTAATAATACTATTAGTGAACATTGCAAATTTAAATACTATTTTCCATAATGTCTTACATCAATTTTTCTAATTAATTTGAAGCCTTTTTAAAAAATACTCAATTGTTAATAATCTTCCCGCATACTTGTAATAAATCATAATCTAAAGGCATTATATATAAGAAACAAAACAGAGAAGGGAACTATGTTTACGTCGCAAATAGGAAATGTATACGTCAATTTATAAAATCTGCCGATCGTCATCGTGACAGATTTTAAAAAAAATGCGCGTGTCTTCAAGGAGATCTTTTCTAAAATACTCTCTTTTACACGTGAAGGTTTTTGAAATTTCGTCGAAAGCTTCTCGCTTTAAAACGGAGGGAGATCTATTTTTGTTCCTGCGTTACATGAAAAATAAATGCATATGGGCGCGTCGTTCGTTCTGGTTAAAATTATTTTTCTCTTAAAAACTGAAGAAAAATATTCAGTTAATAATTAGTACAGTCCTGACAATCATTACTAATTACTATTATTAAGGAATATTAAAAAATTTCTTATAGTGAATACGTTTTAATATCGAAAAATAAATTAAAAAAATATAAAAATATTCTTATCGCCATCTTTATTTATGTACACTACTGTCCATATTAGTTCAGACGGCTAGTGAAATTTAGTAAATTCTTCTAAATAATAATATAATAACCAATTGTAGGCAAATATATCTATTAGAGCACCTGAAAATAACTATTATATTTTATGACTCACTGCGGTAATTTCTGGAATAATCCGCACCGCCATAAATACGATTATTTTTGAGATAATACTGCAAGCGAAATATGCATTAGTTTTCAAATAAACTTGCTAGTGTGCGTATCACTGATAAGACGGTATTTTTTTATGTGAACTTCTTAAAATGCCGAGATGAACACCAGCTAGTTTAGAAAAACTTTCTGTAGTTATTGCTTTTCGTAAAGAAGGTTACTCAGTGCGTCATATTTCCAAAAAAACACATGTTAATAAATCGACTGTTAGTGATATCATTCGACGACATCAACGCACGGGCAGTTTAAGAGCTCCGGCACGTTCAGGCTGTAAATGAATAACATCTCAGGCCGACGATGGGCGTATAAAATTGCTAAGTAAACGAAATAGAAGACTGATGATACTCGAAATCGCCACAGAAATGAAACGCGCCTGTGTAAGAAAAATTTCTGTTACTACGGTGAAAAGAAGATTAAAAGCTGTAAATCTTCACGGCCGCATTGCTGTAAGAAAACCCTTACTTCGACGATGAAACAGGTAAGACGACAACAATGGGCAGAAACACACAGAGATTGGACACTGGATGACTGCAAAATCTGAACAATCAAGGCGTGTTTTTGCAAGAAGAGCGAGTGGTCAAAGAATGCTGCGGGATTGTATAGTGGCAACCGTCAAACAAGGAAGAAGTTCTATGCTTGTTTGGGGTTGTTTTGTTTTTACTACGCCAGCACAGGGGACTTAAAGCGAATGGAGGGTATCGATAGGAGGGTTATTTAGAAATATGGCAAGAAAATGCAATATAATCGGGGCTACGTTTAATCGGAGATAATTTATACAGGACAACGACCGCAAACACTCAGCAGTAATATGTAAGAATTTCTTAAATAGCGAACAAAACAATAATGCCTTACAAATAATGACATGACCACCGCAAAGCCCCAACCTAAGCTCCATAGAATTGTTATGTTTTCCCTTTTTTTAAATTTAGTGAGTGTTCGAATTAATATGGACGGCAGTGTATGTCTTATGGAAATAGGTTTATTTGTTTTTGATTGTAACCAAAATCATTAGACATGTAATTTTTCCCCACATTTTTTTTACACGAAAACGGTGCCTCCGTTAACAATCAAGAACGAATTAAATAGGAAATGAGGTATGCCAATTAATTTCCCTTAATGTCGCGTAGTATCACCCGTGGCATTTTGTATCGAATAACACAAGTATTCGTATTTCAATATGTTTCTGTAATTTTCAAGCTGATAGTAATTAAAGCACTTATGAAATTATTTGGTCTATAAAAAAACTTTATACTTAATACAAATTTATACAACTTTTTAGTTTTTTAGTTTTGCTAGCGTTCAAAAATATACACGTTTATTACTTCTCCGTAGTAACGCTGCTGTTTTATCAAAATCTTAATTTTTAACTTTTTTTTCTATTACTCTTTTCTTTGTTGCTGTGAAGTTGTTGTGTAAAATACATATTTGATATCTTTTTTTGGAGCATTAACAAGGATTTTTCGTCAAACAAAATGATTGAATGTCACATAGAATACATTCTGAGGAATTCCGGTTTCTTCAATTCGTTACCCTGCATTAATTATTCAAATTAATTCCATTTTACATTAATCTACCAGCGATTTTTCGTGATTGTTTTTTATAATTTTACATTATGACATTATATTATTGCAAATTTTCAAACTCTAAGACTTCATTACATAATTATTTTATTCTCTGTATATAAATAATAATTGTTACTTTATATACCACGATTGATTTAGGCTAGATATAATGATAGCATTGAACAAGATGCCTTCATTTTGACAGTTAATTTTCGCTGCGGGGAACCAGCAAAATCTTAAATTTAACTTTTTTCACCGATTAATCCTAATTACACTCATCAGGATATGGAGACTATATCACTTAAAACTCTTACAAGTTTATTGTAACTGAGTTGCATCCAATTTAAAATTGGCCTGTTGACAGAAATTTCACAATGAAGACGATTACAGATCCTATATTTTTGATGCAATAATTATTGCGGAAAGGTATCCTACAGTTATTTTTCAAGGATACTTTCATGATGATGAATTTAGGCTAGGACTTTTCCATCAAAACAGTGTAGCGCTCCATGTTGCTAAGATTTATTTGAAATTTAGTTTTATGGCGATCACTCAAAGTTATCTCCTGATCCTGATCTTCCTCCTTTATCGCTAGATTTAGCACCTCCGAGTGAAGAAAAAATATAAAAACCGATTTCATAGTCTTGATGATTTGACCTTAATAATTCAACACGAAATGAAGAATTAATTTGTTTGAAGTAAAGTAGTAGATATATCCAACATTTATTATATGTACAGATGGTCCCTTTTGCCGGATCACCCCGCCTGGTACGAGTTCGATTAGAATCAGGCGGAATTAGTTTACTTACCATTTAATGTGCGTACACAGGTAAATATATATGTTACGTAAACAAGTGCCCAGATTTAAAAATGATGTATAATTTTTTGAGTTTTCCTTGTATCTCGCTGTTCAGTGAGTTTACATTGCAAGCATCACATCTTACGGAACTGTCACGTTATATTAAATCAGGTATCAGATGTATATATTTAGCAATTTGTAATATGTGTTTCTGTTAACGTGGCATTTTAGCTCAACTGTGTACGTTTTGTTGAACCAGCGATATTCAAGAAGCGACTCGAGTGAACTAAAACTCAAATGTGCGATATAGCTATAAATAAAATTGCTCTTCTAGCGTTAGGGGAATTTCTACCGGGCGCGCTACTGTGCGCTGGCAAAACCGACCATCTCTTATTATAGGTTATGATAAATAATAATAATAATGAAAAAAATAAAGTAAAATTTTTAGTAAATATCGTTTTCTTTATATTATGAAATTTTCGTGCTTAACATGAAGGTGGTGTGTGAATATTGATTATATTTTGGTATAAAATAATAATTTATAACGCCGGAAGTTATCATAATGCTATCAACTTATTTGAAAATTAATTAGAATTGTAACTTCTACCATTTTAGTAATTCTGTATTATTTGTGCTGATGGTTAATGGTTGGTGGTTCTTGGTGAGATATTGTACAATATGTAAGCTCAACGTAAATAATATTATCAAAAGAATGTTGCTAAAAATAATAAAATATTGTGAAAACAAATCATGTGCTTGTATTATTTACTTTAAGTTTAAATATATTATTTATTGTAGTTTATAAAAATATATTTATATGTTTTAAGTCAAAAATACTCATTGAACAAAATATAACATGCTTAATAATAACGATCCTCATTGCACTAGATAAATTTATAGTTTTACATGGTGAACAACAGTAATTTCGTCAAGGCCATCCTTTTAATGATTCTATATACTTGTAACAAGGTAAACAGATAATAGATTATAAATGACCAGTTTTTGGAAAAGTTCATAGGCCTTTTAAAAGTATTTGACAGAGCTGACTTGGAAATAGATTAGGCATTATACAAAATGTCGAATGTATTTCTAAGCAAGTTAATTCTATCAAATACTTTTTAAAGGCCCATGAACATTTTCAAAAACTGGTCATTTATAATCTACTATCTTTATCATATATATATATATATATATATATATATATATATATATATATGTGTGTGTGTGTGTGTGTGTGTGTGTGTGTATGTGCGTGTGAGTGCTATATGGTATTTTAAAATAAGAAATAAAAAATCGTTTAGCTTAGTTTTAAAATTCAATCATTTATTAAAATTTAAACTAAAATTTTGATATGAATTTCTAATACTTTACAATAACTTTAAAACAATATGTGTTCGAAAATGAATATAATTCTTTTACAAATCAATGTTTATTTTATTTTCTACTAATTATGTACGTATGTATTTCCTTTTTCACTGTTTTGTGAGTTAATTTCATTATCGATTGTATGCATCAATTTTTTATATTTATATACGATTATTTACTACATTATATGTAAGTAAATAGTAATAGTATGCTCAATTACTCAACTCAAAAGAACATACAAAATTTCAATAACAAGAGGAAAATAGAAATAAAACAGAATACGTGTTATATATACAATAGTTAAATAAAAAACTTTAAAAGATGTCAATTTATAAAATAATACATAAGAAGAGAAAATAAAAAAAGAAATAAAATACAAATAAGCATTCAAAATTAATATTACAACTTAGAAATTACTCTATAAAACGTGAAAAATGATCACTAATGGATGCTTGACAAAATAATGACTAAAAAATTGATATCAGCAAATCCAGATTGCTGTTGAAGTTGTTTTGTATTACATAAAAAGGTGATTTAAAGAGCATGTTTGTAGAATAGAAATAGAATGTGATAGATGGACGTGGTAAAAATTGTGGCACAAAAGAGTTTTATAAATCCAAAATGGCGAACAACTTAATACTATTGTAAAGAAAATTGGACAAAAAAATACACACTAACAAAATTTCATCAAAAGGCTATTAAAAATATGTATATTGAAGCGAGATAACAAAATAACATGATCAGCATAATGTGGAGGGTACAATATGTCGATTTGAAGCCATATAAGTTTGACAAAACGTCTTTTACCACTTTTGCAATTCATAAGACGAATGATAGATGATGAAAGTATATTCAATTCAAGATATTATTAACGTATAATACAGGAATTTTTATATTTGAATATACATAGAGAATGTTAAATGAGAATCGAAATACACATTCTGATATGGTTCTTAGTGAGTATTATTTTTGTCCTATTTAAAAGAGGATCTCAGAGGACGTCATTTTCATGACGATATTGGGCTGCAAATAGTTGTAATGCAATATTTTGAGAGAAAAACAGTGGATTATGTTGTTACGTTGTTAAAATATCTTCTTTTATAGTGTTGGAGGTAATCCTTTACAACTATAAAATTCTCAGTATTCTAACCAGCACTAAGCATCCTTCCCAGGATTAAATACAATTATAGGGGGTTATTTTTATCTGCTTTTCGCAGAGTTGCATGTGTAAAATGAAGGTTTTATTGTACATATCGAATTTTTTAAATATTATGGTATTTAAATTTTGTTACATTTTTATTTCTTTTTGTGTTGTGGGGCGTCGCGATTTTTGAACAATGGGAAAACGCAAAGACGTTACCTGTACAAAAAAGGTGGAAATTGAGATTTTATTAAAAACTGAAAACTATTCTCATCGAGAAATAGCAAGACGAGAACAGGTTTCTCGTCAAGCAGTGGACAGGATGGCAACGTCAGTTGCAGAAAACCTACCATCCACTTCGAGCGATCGCACTTATTATGGAAAAATGAGAAAAGCGATGGTCATGGAGACAGATTAATTGTTGAAGGATATTAGATAATTGACAGCGTCCTGTTAGAAAGGTATCGAGACGAACTTTGCAATCTCGATTACACGGGGAAAAAAGTCACCGGCCTGTGAAAAACCAAGACTGACGGAGTAGATGAAGAAAATGAAATTATAATGAGTGAAATAGCATCAAAACTCAAGGTTAAGGACTGGGAAAAGGTATGCTTTATTATTCTATTTATATTCATAAAATTGTACACATTCTTAGTAATCGAATAAATTGAATGAATATTTCGTCTTTTCAAGGTCGTATTCAATGATGAATCACATTTAAAAGCGGTAATAAAGTGTTTAGAACTGGTAACGGAAAGTTAATTAGGAGAAGACCACAAGAGTTTTCATGAAGACCCAGTGATTAGAACAGTTAAACATTATCCAGCTATTATGATTTGGTCCTGTGTATAAGGAAAGAAGCTAGGCTTTTGTATTATGATACGGGTACAATGAACCCAGTACAGTACAAATATGTAATGACGTCAATACTAATTCCATACATTAATTATTTAAGTTCTTGGGATGTTGTTTACAAAGTTATGCAAAATGATGCACAATGCCACAGAGCAAAATCAATAAAAGATTTATTTTTCTGACAGCAACTTGCAGGCTTTGTAATGGCCAAACAACTCTCCAGACCAAAATATATGTATATGTGGCATAGTTTAAAACGGATTGTTTACTCATCGTCAAATCCGTTTGTTTTTAAACAAAATACTACAGATACTTGACGCAATAAGCAAGATTTATAGGAGTTAGCGCCAAGATAAATTTTTGCCGTAAAAAAAGCAAGGGGTAGCTTAACAAAATATTAATTCATATTGTTTACTGTAGAATTAATAATTAATCGCAATGAATCCATCGAAATTGGTAAAAATTAAATGGAAAAATAAAAGTTATATAATATTTTTAAAACTACTTTTTTCAACAGCAACGAAGACTATTCAGTGTTATTACAGAAGATAACAAAATTGACGTTGAAATTGTATCCAATGTTGATCATAATGGTATTAATGATCTGTTAATTATTCATTCAAAAACAAACAACAAAAATTAGCAATTAAGAAAAAATAAAGAATACTTTCGCAATATAAGTACTATAAATAACATAAACAGACTATTTATAGTACATATAATGGCAAAGTTGTCAATCGGCCAACTTATGGCGATTCATTTTCTTTGTTTTTGAATTTTGATAAACGTTAAACATACAATACATGTACATATTTGCAAATCTGCCAATGTCGTAGGCTTTAACTTTTTTGTACATCCACAATAAATTAACGTAACGAAATGACGTCCGAGAATATGAATTATTTACTATTCGTTTTAACTTTATTTAATGCACCTGTTTACCATTTCAATAAAAACAATGCATTAATCTGAATGATTGATTATAATTAATGCAAAATAAATTCAAATCTATTTTAATTATCACAGTGTTATTGTTCTTTTTTGTGCGTGCTATATTTACATCGATTTACATTTTTCTCTGTAATACATAATATTAGTATTACTTTGTAAAATGAGAACTTCACTTTTGTGCAAGTAAAATGTTCGTTTGTCTTCCGAATGGTAAAACTGCACCGCCGAAAAGCTAAACATTTTATTTGTTTAATGAACGAAAACTATTCACTGCCACAATATTTGTATTGTAATTTATTTGGTTTAATGCATACTTCACAGAAACAAATTGTTCGTCCGTGTAAAAATGGAGTTTCGAAAATCAAAGCCTCCTAACTTTAATATCGTGAATTATTTGTTATACAGTGATGTTTTCGATGTTACTGGTTCATCACTAAAACGGCTACATTTCGTGTTTCGTAAACTAAAAAACTGAATCGTTGGAATAGAAAATTAAGTTAAACTCCGTTTAACTTATAATGGGAACAGCAAAATATGCAATTAAACCAAATCGATCGTTTATTCAATATATTGCAACTCTAGATGAGGTCATTCGCCAGACCAACAAATCTGCTGTTTTTGGGTGCCTACAAGGTATAGCATTGAGCAAGTGTATAAATGCCGAAAGTAAAAATATAAAAAACTTTGAATCTTAGAAATTATTATAGATTGTTCTTAATTTAATTTTCCACACATTCTCACTTACTTTTTACAGCAATTTTCTATATCTAAATTTTTCTTAATAAGTAAGAATATTTTTTTTCAACAATTAGTGTGTATATGCAAATTTTCTTTTCAGTCAACTTTGATTTTTTTTCCAGTTTAAGTCCGTAAGAGGACTTTATCCATTATCCATTGTGCGTGAAATAATATTGTTACTAATTCATATCTTTTACTGTTAATTGTTGACACCTACTCGTTTTTGATTTATTTTTTCGAATCAACCGATCTGTTTTTTTATAACAGTCCTTTTTTAACTTTAGCCTTGTTCTTTGCTGTAATTCATCATTGTCTAAATTCATCACCTTAAATTGTTTTTACTTCTAAGTTCTTTTTTCTAAGATTGTTCTTAATGTTTTTCTTTCCAATAATCTGTCATGATGTATGGAATTGAAACGAAGAGTGGCACACAAAATTAAACATGTTTTAATATGAACAGAAACGAGAAAATTAAGAACAGTCGCAGACAGAATTAAAGACAATATAAAAGCGACATGTATTACAGAAGACATGAAATGGGAAAAGAAAGTGCATAAGTTATAACACGATTATGTTCAAAAAAGGGAGCCAAGGATAACCACCAATCTTTAGGTGGTTAGCCTTGTAGCCTAACGTAGATTATGCAAAAGACGGATGAGTAGCTGGCAATTAAATTTTGAAGAGATATAATTTAGTTTTTACAACAGAAATTAAATCTAACAAAACGAAGAAAGAGCATAGAAAGTACATATAGAAAATGTTTAGAAATTTGTTTCTAAAATTGTTTTAGCTCAACTACAAATAAAATAAAGTTTTGTTTGGAGATTACCTTGTCATGAATGATAAAGTAAACTTCATTTTAACGGCGACGTCAACAAATGGAATTGTTGCGAATGATCTTAATGTAATTCCTGAAAAATTCATCAACAATTTTACGTTGTCTCATTCATGAGAAATCTTGGATCTTATTTATTTATAAAATAAACGGGTGGTACAGGCGTCCATAGATGATAATAAACTGAAACAATTCTTGACTTCAACATTCCATCTTCAAGGCTAACTTGGAAATAGAGTATAAAAATTGCTTCGATGTCTTTTTTTTACAGTTTCCACTAATATACTGAGAAAAAAAAATTTCTTATTCACTCACTATTGAATGTCATTTTTTCAAGTTCAATTTAAACATACATGCATAGGGAAAGCACTTAAAAAATGTCTAATTATTTTATATCAATATAAAAAAATTGCAAATATTCACTGAACTAAATTATGGGAATTTCAAGATAGGGAACAAATTCTTTCAATATTTTTTTCGGGTTGGTTTACACATTTTCGAAAGGAAATAATTACCTATTTATGTTTACACACATGCACGAGCAGAAAAGACAAATATGTAGAACTAACAGTGTTGCCTTATCTTAAAATATTTTTCTGTTGGATTTATGGAATTCCAAAAGGAAACAACTACGTGTCTATGTATGTTCGCACACGTGCATGAGCAAAAATGCGTCTTTCATACCTCCGCGAATTGTTTAAAGACAGTTAAACCAATATAAATGCTTTTAATTCCATTCTCTACTTTACTTCGTTTCAAACACAACTTTTTGATAAACCCAGAATACTTGACAATGTATTTGGTGATGGTTTTCAATAATTACGCTTCATTTGGCAATTAAGCCGTGTATATATGCACAGTTCGCTGTTTGCTTGATCAACAAATGCACTGTTGAATGGCGGTTAAGAAGTGCTTTCATTTGTATATGAGAAATGAACGCACAGCTCTCTCACTATTTTATATATACAATTATTACGTTGTTGATTTAATAAGTTAACTTTCTTCTTTGTAGTAAGGACAATTTTGCACTAACAAGTTATTATTTCATATTACTCACCAAACTGCTTTTATTAATAGATACATATGCCGGAATAACAAAGTGCTGCGCTTGTTCAAAATACTTTTCTATTTGACTCAAAAGTTGTATTGCTAATAGGAAAGTGTAATTGAATTAATGGATTGTGCATTGGTTGAATGCGTTATTTCTACCGGTGTACATTGATGTAAATGAGAATGTGAAAAGACCTGTTGGAGTAGAATTTGCAATACTGAAGAAATTTATTTCAATTGAAGAAAAGAAATGTGAACTAAAAGTAACAAAAGACTACATTTTACTCCAAACACCGACAAGCGAGTAAGATACAACTCAACGTTGGTATACAAGATGAAAATGTATGTAGTGTATATAGCCAGAATCAAAATAGATGAACGCGTTAAATACTTGAATGGAGGCCAAAACTGCACACACGATGAAGTGGTAGGCCACGATCAAATGCAAGAATCTAGCAATAGAAATTACTAAAGCTAGTCTTACATATTGTACTATAGATTGTTGCCATATGACAATAACAAATTAACTTTTTTATTATCGTGTATACAAGAATACCCTTACTATTTTAATTAATTATATTATATTATTAACATGATCTTTATCATTATTATTATTTAAGTTGTTTATAATTCCATGACATGTTAGATATATTCGTATCACTAATTCTGTAAGTTGAGTTCATATTATTTGTTTGAATTTAAATGAATTTGTAATTGAAATTCGTTCAAAATATTCGAAGAATCTGTTAAAAACTGCAAATAATTTTGATTTCATTTGTCGACGCTTCAAATCTATTACGTTGACTGAGTGGTTGAGTCAACATGCAATCTATCTATTTGTTTATGAAATGTTTTATAATATAAATGCATATATTCTTAATTTACCACCAAAACTTTTCTAAAATAACTAATATAAATGATATAAACATAGAATAATACAATTTATTGTATTTACAAAGATTAACAAATATTGTGGAAAATAAGATAAATGCGACAGAAGTAAAATTTCTTAGGAAAGCTCTTATATATCGTAATAAAATAAGAAAGCGTAATTATAAACTAAAATTGGAGAGCAACAAGCATAAGAATCGCAGTAAAAAAAGAAGACATATATCAAGGTTTGAACGCAGATTGGGGAAAAGTAAAGGAAAATAAATAAATAACCCAAAAGATTAAAATATTAATCTTACATCACAAAATTGA
Organism: Dermolepida albohirtum; assembly: GCA_031893035.1. Taxonomy (NCBI): domain Eukaryota; kingdom Metazoa; phylum Arthropoda; class Insecta; order Coleoptera; family Scarabaeidae; genus Dermolepida; species Dermolepida albohirtum. The sequence continues at coordinate 320,897 of JAVIWB010006200.1, read as the reverse complement.
AACTTTGAATATGGAAGTATTTGGTATATAAATCAAAAGAAAGAAAAATAAGCATCACGACCTGGAAATGTTTCATGCAGTAATTGAATTATTTCACGGGCTGTATGGCACGTGGCACCATCTTGTTGAAACCACATATTGGCCACATCAACATCATCCAATTTCGGCAGAAAGAACTGTGTTATCATGTCGCGATATCGAGCACCAGTAAGAGTCACTGCTAGACCAGCCTCATTTTCAAAAAAGTATGGTCCAATTATGCCTCAATGTGAAAATGTGCTTCATCGCCTAGGATGATTTTGCTCGAAACATCAGCATCCATTTGTTGGTGTTCAATAATCCATTCGACGAACTCTCTTCGCTGTGCATGGTCATTAGGCTTCAGTTGTTGTGTTAATTGAATTTTGTAAGGATGGAGACATAGATCTTTAGTGAGTATACGCTATAGAGAGCTTCTTGAAATTTGAAATTCTTGTCCACGACGCCGAATTGAGATTCCTGGATTGTCACCGACACACTCACGCACGACTTCGATATTGACATTTGGACGGCTTGTTTTCGGACGACCAGTGTGTTTGGCGTCTCCAACCGACCCAGCCTCGCTGAATTTTTCAATTAATCTCTTCACAGTTGACGAAGTTAAAACACTATTCCGACCATATTTTGTATGAAATTTTCGAACTGCGGCCGCCAAGCTTTTATTATTTTTGAAATATTGTTCAATAATGAAGACACGTTGTTCTATTGTGTAACACTCCATTTTTACTAACCCTAAACTGTCAGCTGTCGAATTGTTTTTTTTAGGGTTGCCAACACTTTACTGCACAAATGGCGACAAATTAAAATCTTGCGTTAATTTTGAGACACCCATTATGAAATTAATAACCTACCGTGAGTTTTCCTTTAATAACTGTTTTATAATGCATTTTATGGCACATTGGAAAGACTTAAATTAACTATCTGCGTTGTTCAAAGATGATGGCACATTCCTGAAGAGAATGAGATCGTGTGTTTAAGATCCACGTGGCGAACAGAATTTTTTTCAAAAAGTTTTACAATACATATATGATCTATAAAGCGATTAAAATTAGAATTTTTAATTACAAAAATTGTTCAAAATATATTAGGTCAAATCTCGAAATAACGGAAGAAGTGGAAAGGAATATTAAGATCAACTAGTTTGCTTGCTTTATGAATATAGCGAAATATTCTCCATGGAAAGTGTAGCTAGTGAATACATTTTTAACGAAAGACCTGAAGAAATTTTTCGAATTCGATTTTATTAAAAGTGTTTAATAAAATCGAAATTTCGAATTTAAATATTGCTTTCAAAAACTGCAACCATTTAAAATTAGAATGTTTTTTAAATAAAATATTTATCGTTTGCAACAAAATTTTGTATAAGAACAAAAATTAAACAAATTTGTGTAATATTTTAACATTGATTTGGGCAACGGAAGTATCCATGTAGAATGTTCATAATATTGGCACTAAGTCGTTGAAAAAATAGAAAATAGGGAGTGTAAATAGGACAAGGACATTTGAAATAAGGCTAGAATACTTCGATCGCTTTTAAAAACCGAAAGTTATTTTTTTGTATTTAAAATTAGTAACATAAACGAAGTTTATATTTAAACTATTCATACCTATTGTATTATTTTAAATATATTTCCAATATATGATTTGAGTTGCATATTTCTAAACTCCAAAACCCGTTTTTACGCAAACGAATTTTTATTAATTTTAATCACTAAAAAATTAAAAAATAAAACTGTTGAAAGAATTAAGTTTTGTAATTATTGCACTACTGCATTATCAAAACTGATTTTGAAATCGTAAATAAATAAAATAAATGCTGTGCAAACTAAATTTTATTTAGTTTGCACAGCAAAGTAAATATGCTCACTTAAAACTCTCATCAAGGATACTCCGTTCCGCAAATTGCAAAAGCAATTAATGCAATTTATGGAAAACAATATCCTCAAATTTATTTATTAAAGATTTATTAGTTAATCAATTTAATTTAAAATCCTAATATTAAAATATTGTAATATCATATGGCTTCTGTATTTGTACTAAGTCATTAAAAGTATTTATCAAGTTAAAGTGAATTCCCATTAAGACTTTATTTTGGACACACCATATGTAAATGTGTGTTTACTTATAGGTGAATTATGGATAATACGCTATTGTTTCCAAATATTCACACGAAATATATATTTTCAAACAATAGCAGCATAACAGACTTTTAAATTTTTAATTTTAATTACAAACACTTCTATAAAATAAAGTATAAACAATTTTATGATACCTACTTGTAATATTTATAAACGAACTATAGGGAGTTCTAATGAGTTTTCTGTACATCAGTTAGTTCATTTTCATATTTATTTTATAATATCTAGATGAAATAGTTGGGACTATTTTATTAAAAATTATTTCTTGGGTGACTGGTGAATTCAATACAAAAACTCATTAAAACTAAAACGGATTGTTTTTAAAAAAAAAGTTATCTGCTTCTGGGTTTCCGGGCTGAAACAGTTTCAATTTCAGAGCAGTAGTTCAATCCTGAAGATGTCCCATACAAATGGGTACGAAACGTCGGCAGATATACTAGTGACGCGGTTCTAGCCCGGAAACCCAGAAGCAGATAGCATGGACCACGACCGCGGAAGTCTACGTACAAAATTAGTCTTAAAAAAACTTTTATTTGATAAAAATAAAATAAGCTACGACAAATTTTGAATGAAATTTTGGAAAAATAAATATTTAAAATACTGGAACGCTTGATATTTAACAAAAAAATGTGATTCAACTAATTTTACAAATATGAATTTCAAATTTTTAATAAAAGAAGTGCATCAATTAGTAATTTCAATTTAAAAGGTTTATTAAAAATTATTTTTAATAAATTCAATACTTAAGAGTAAGTATTAAAATTGTTAATGTCTATATTGTGACTGATACATGTCATTGGATAAATTAAAATAAAAACTGTAACTAATTCATTAATAGTTACAAATATATTTTTATAAAATGTAATTTACATTTTGTGAGTATGTGGACATGGATGGCACTTGGCTTTTGATTTTTCCGCAGGCTATCGTTTATTAACACTTTTAGAAGATTAGATCAGTGTTTACAAGAAGTTGGTATGCTTGTTCCTAAATATGCTGATGCAGGCAGTGTGCGCAAGAAATAAGCTATTCGTTTGAAGGAGCAAATGTTAGAAGTAGTAAAACATGAGCCAACTTTTAGTACTTGATAACTATAGCACTAAGTGTTTTGAAGTACTAAAATTGTTCATAAAGAAAATCTTTTTTTCAAAAGTGTGAGAAAATGACAATCTAAAAAGAATTAATTTTGTCACAAATTATGTTATAGTCCAATGAATCTTTTTTCACGAGAGATGTCGTTAGAGAGTTTGGTCGTCGACAGATATTTTCACTCAACGTTTAGATAACTATGTATTATTGACCGCAAAGTGACTGAATCATTTTATATTTCAAACCAATTAATTTTTTTAGCATTTGATTTACGTAACGATTATTGTGTCGTGGAACTACGCTATTAGTATAGTTCGGGATGGTGCGATATTGCTAATTTATCAATTTTTCAAATAGTGTTAAAAGGATGTAATTACGCCTCAGTTCGCATTTTCGAAATAAAATCTGATTTACGATAGTACAAAGAAAGATTCCATATGTAGAACGTCCAATTCTTGCATACCCTGTACATCAAAGTGGCAAATATTTTGTACAAATTTAAACGAAAAATTAAATAAAGCATTTACTAAAGTACTATAGTAATTAAGTAATCAATAAAATAAAGACAATAAAAATAATGATTGAAATAAATGATTTTATTTTATTATTATTTAGTTCATTTTTCGTGTCCATAAAATTCTATTATTTTTCTTTTAGATTCATAAAATTTATTTAAATTGTATTTTATAAAAAGAATTTCCCTAATTTTTTTCACTAATTCCATCTAGAAAATTATATCAAAAATTTTCCATAAAAATAGATAAATTCAACATTAAACTGAAAAGTAAGAAATGGCTATGAGAAAAACAAGAATTTAAATGTAAATAGTAATTGGAGACAAATGAACCTATCTACTAAAAACAAATCTAGTGTACATACAACACGTGTTTACCTTTTATAAACGTAAACAATTCGTTTTTCTTTAAATTAAATCTATATTTGTGTAAAATATATTTAAATAACTGTATTTAATTTAAAAGTAAATTTTGGATGGTACATATTTATTAAAACGCGCTTTTCTATTTGTTTTTAAATTAATAAAAATTTAAAAAATAACGCTCTTAATAGAAATATTTTGTTAATATTTGCACTCACCTGGTTAGTTTGAATGACCATTATCACAACAGACTACAAGAAATCCAAGTCAAGTGCAACTTAATGATGTAATTATAACACTTTTTCTTTATAATCTATTCAAGCAAGTTTTTAAGAAAGTATCCGTTCTATTATTTCAATATATGCGACAATTCAACAATACAATCATTCAATTTCGACTTTGAGGAGGTATAGTATTGGACTTTGTCTATATGTACACTTCTTTACTGTTACTGCAATACTGAAGTCTTCGCACTGTGCGGTGTCTTTAAGTATGCCCATTTATTTTGAGAACCGGCTGTTGTTATTGGTGCTTGTCTTCGTTAGTTTAGACGCGCGCGGTTACAATCAAACAACACTTTGACGTAACGATTTTAAAAATATGACACAACGCTAATATACTATTAGAAAAATAGAATTTCATTTGGAGGAAGAGAGAAAAATACTCTAGAAAATTATCATATGAAACATCGTAATTTTGGCCATCGAATTGTAACTATCAAAACAAAGGCAGGGAACGTGGGCGGAAAATTTACAAATGAGAAAATGTTCAGTAGTAGTAAACACAATCTTAAAATATTCTCATGGTTTAGTAAAGCCCCGGGACAACTTCCTGCAGATGATTGAAAGGGAGTAGTGGTAAGTTGTTTACAGGTTCGCATGTCGTTGCAACTCTCTGGTTTGCTGGTTGGATATCTTCCGATAGATTTGTGGGTGTGGCTTAGTTTGCGAGCTACGTAATTTTGTACTGTTACTATTTTTTCTCCTGGCTTTCTAATTGTAAACTTTTCTCTAGGACACACGCAGTGCCACACCGCCTTGACGTTTAGCATACGTCAGCTGTTATTCTATGATAGTTATGTATTCTGGGAAGAAATTAAGTTGTTTGGGAACATGGTGTATTGCGTGTTGTTATTCCAATTATTTTATATATTGCGATTGCAATAAATAGGTAGATATTAAAATAGGATTTGAATAATCAGGAATTTAAGAAAATAATTTGGTAAATCTACATTCACATATGTATATCGAAGGGAGAAATAAAATACAAGATTGTTGAAGTAGGGATGAGGGAGGTATTATAAGGACATGGGGAAAAGCGAGGTTTCTTCTTTTCATTAAATGATTACGGCAGTAGAAAAGTTGTACTTGCAGTAACTAAAAGCCAGTGCATGTAGTCTGAACGTCAGCTGAAGCCTTCATTTTCTATCACAACACTCAGTTTGATAACCATCCGTTTCATATTTTATTTGTAAATCGTTCATATCGTATTGAGTTTACCTAAACAATATTTAATGCTACATTCCACTGTTTATTTTCATGCCTATAAATAGTTCATAAGTTTTCTTTTCATTTCTCCGCGGTCCAATGCAAAACGGCATACACTAACTAGACCAAAATAGGGACTAATTATTTTGTACTTCACTATGTCTCTATTTTTCCAGAGCGAGTGATTATAAAATTTCAGATAGCTGCATTACTTGGACTGGCATTTACGGCCGTAGCGACTATGACGACTGCAAACTCCTTCAGGGAAATCGGATTATGGCCTCTAGATTCTAATATTTTCATGGATGCGGATTGTGTACCTGCCAAAGTAACTGATAATATAGTGAATCTTTTCGCTAGTTGGGTCATTCTTGCAGATAAACGGATGAAACCTGTAGTAGAAAATAGCGCAGTAATGTAATCGACCTAAGAATGGAATCCAAGTTTTCTGAACAATCAAAAGCATTGCCAGTTGTTCGTGAAATCGTCCTACATACTGAATGCTTAGGAATGAATAAAAAAAACGAATGCGAACGCAGCATGAAGTACTGTAGAATACAGCTATACAGCTATAATTTCAGAATGACCTTACAAAAATGGACACTTAGCTCTAAAAGAAAAAAGGAAATAGAGAAAAAGAAAGGTGACAAAATTATTAGTGATTATATAGAAAAAAAGAGAACAAAAACTGAGAATCTTGGAAATGCCTCTATTGTGGTTATCTGCAGCTCCGATCAAATGAAGACTAGGTAAGTTGGAGTCACTGCCATCATTGGCTACATGTGCGAGTAAAGAAGATGACGACACTAGGCAATTAACGTTTCTGTTTTGCGTGAAACCAAAACTATTTAAAATTTATTTTCTAATTTTACGGAAACCATATTTCTATTTTGAAGTAAGATAGAAACAAAAAGCATTTTTATATACTGTATTAATGATAAATACTCAAATATACAAAAAAATGTTTTCTTTGCTTTTTTTTAAATACCTGACGTCACTCTAAATTTTCCACTATATCCCATCATACGAAGCAAAGTTGGCTAACGTTTTAAGAGGAAAACATTTTTTGTTAATTACCTAGTTATGAATTAATGATAGCAATTACTTTAGATAAGAAATAAAATACTAGATTACAATTTAAACCATAGCAGTTATTCTCGATTTATATTTAAAAAAGTATGATTTTAATTAAGCACCCCACTATGCCCTTCTAAACCCTATTCAATATAAAAAGAAAATTTTATTACCAAATATTTTGCGAAAGAATAAAGCATATTTTCGATTAATAAGTGTTCGTTAAAATTTTGTTTAATCTTCAGATTCATTTGTACAAAATATCTGATAAAATGATAAAAGCTTCCACAAGAACTAGAGATGGGACGGACGATTGCAGAAAGTCGAAAATATAAGAATATTCCTCTTTCCTTTGAATACAGAAATTACATTTCAATAACACCATTAATCCATTGTATGCATTTTTTTTTGAGTGCTCCACAAAATAGTTCACAACAGTTGCCAAAAGTTCACCATCGTCTTTAAAATTTGTCCCACTAAGAGCCTTCTTGAGATTCGGAAACAAAAAACGTTTCGAGATTCCAAATCTGAATTATAAGGCAGCTATTTTTTTGCAAATATTAATTATATTATTGGTTCTCTTTTCATTTATAGTATACCAACTGGATATATATTTAAAACATTTACGCGATCAAGTTGTTGCTAGTATTAAGAAAAATGTGAAATTACCTGTAAGTGTTTAGTTCCAATAAGACCGATCATTCCCTCAATATGCGCATAATGTTCGAAATATTTCGAATAAAACAATCCCAAATCGGAGAAATGAGCGTAGAGGATTCATTGAATGTCTTGCAAGGCAATTTTTTATGTTGAAATCATTCCAAATCTGTGGTGTATATTAAACGACTGCATAATCTGGTCGAGTTACGGCAGAGAATCGAGGAACTGCAATTAATTTGTAGGCAGGGCTTATCTTTCAAGAAGAGCATTTATCATTCAATGTTAATTTTTTTTTGCTTTCAATAAAATTTGGTTTATTAGATTTAATTAAATATCTCCGTCGTCAGATTGTAGATGTTCAATATGTCCTCCATCAGCAACACGAGCAATATCACATCTATACTCAAATTCCTCCCATACTCGGGCAAGCATGTCCTTCGTCACTGATGTTATGGCAGTACGGATCCGGTTCTTCAACTCTTCCAGGTTCTGTGGGAGTGGTGGTACATAAACATCGTCTTTAACGAAACCCCGCAGGGTGTCAAATCCGGTGACCATGGAGCCCAGCTGAGACATGCTAAGTCACTAGCTCCTTGACGACCAATCCAACGGTTCGGTAGAGTTTCATTCAGATATTCACGCACTTGAAGACTCCAGTGAGGGGGTGCCCCGTCTTGTTGAAAAATGAAGTTGTCTTCGTGCAGCCTCGGAAATAACCAGTTTTATAACGTAGCGAGATACTGTTGACCGTTAACCGTGTTTCCATCAAAGAAGAATGGGCCGTAAACAGATATATCGCACTGGATATCGTACAAAACACATTGATTTTAGTTCAATGGCTGTATGTCGGTTCTGTAGACCTCAAATTCGAACATTGCGTTTGTTTACTAGACTACTAACATGGAAAGTCGCTTCATCACTGAACACCATGTGTTGTGCGAAAGTGTTATCATTTTCAATAGCATCATGAATCTCGTTACAAAATGTCACACGTTTATGTTTGTCATCAGGACGTAGAGCTTGTAACAACTGTAACTTGTACGGCTTCATAACCAACCGACGTCTCAAAACACGTCAAATTGTTGTTGTAGGCAGTTTGAATTCGTGCAACATTTTCTTCAGAAACACGAGGGCGGCCAGGACTCTTTCCTTTACATACACATCCTGTATCTACAAACTGTCGATACCATCTGCGAATGTTCCACCCATTCGGAAGATCAATTTGGTAGCTCAACCTGAAACGTCTTTGCACTGTAATCACGGAATTGCACTTCGCAAACTCGAGAACACAAAATGATTTCTGCTGCGGAGTAACCATTTTAAACATGTGACAATTACCAAGAAAAACAGAAGACAATGCGAGGCGCAGCGATCGATAGTTTGGACAAAATAATACTTTGTAATACGTATATTCTTTTTGAAACACGCTCTATTATTGTCCATACATTTGCCTAACCCTGTATATAACTCGTTAAAAAATTGCAATTTTTGTGGGAAATGCATTTTGACAAATGAAATTATGAATTTTTGAGAAAACAAGTTTGCGTAGTTTTGATGTAGGAATATTTATGTAGTGAGTAGGTGTAGTGATGTAGGAGTATTTTTGTAGCGAGTAGTTATGATGTGGAGTATTTACTTATTTATTATTAAGTGGTTACACGAAGTGTTTTGTGTTTAATACAGTGTGCGTTTTTGTTTACTCGTGAAGTTAATTTTGAATTTGAAATGACTTGGTTTAGGAATAACTGTAAGGTGGATAATATATTATTAATATAAAAAACTATAATTTTATATGCATCATGTATAGGAAAATTATAATGTTACTTTGGTATTTTCATACTGTACACTTACAAATTTCGTATATCAGTAATTATAAACGCTGATACAGATATTTTAGGAAAGAATACACTGCTGTTGCTGTTTATTATGTTACGAGGGAGCGTTTTTATATTCGCGGAATTAGCGAGTTGTAGAGGGGTGAGTAGACGCATTGGGGGCGTGGCCTGTGCAGCGACTCATGATTAGTATAAATACGAAGTTTCATTGTTATTAGACAGTTAGTCTTTGAGCTATCGTCAACCAAGTAACATAATCAGGAGTGAAAAGTGAAATATGGAAAAAATCGAATATCGTGCCGTTATAAAGTTCCTTACCAGGCAAGGAAAATCAGTCGCGACTATAATGAATGAGATGTCATTGGTTTACGGCGACTCTTGTCCAGGAAAAACCATGGTGTACAAGTGGCATAGTTTATTTAAACAAGAAAGGGAATCCCTTGAAGATGACCCGAGGCCGGGCAGGAGCATTGAGGTGACCACGCCAGCACTTATCCAAAAAGTTGAACAAATTGTACTCGAAGATGCTCGACTAAAGAAGAAACAACTCGCAGAAATGGTTGGAGTATCCGATACAACAATTTTTAAAATCCTACACGATCATCTCGGCATGTCTAAGGTCAGCGCAAGATGGGTGCCGAGAATGCTCACGCCGCCGCAAAAACAACAGCGCGTAGAGTGTTCGCGTGCATTTTTGGACCTCTGTAATGAAGACAAGGATGGTGTATTGAGTGGAATTGTTACTGGAGACGAAACTTGGGTTCATCATTATGAACCTGAGTCCAAACAAGACTCCATGCAGTGGCATAAAAAGGGCACAGCACCTCCCAAGAAATTTAAAGTGTCACAATCAGCTGGGAAACTCATGGCAACGGTATTTTGGGACTCGGAAGGAATATTGTTGATTGATTATAAAGATAAAGGTGTTTCTATAACCGGAGAATATTACGCTTCAATATTAAAGCGACTAAAAGAAGCCATGAAAGAGAAAAGACGGGGAAAATTGACAAAAGGTGTTCTGCTTTTGCACGACAACGCCCCCCTTCCACAAGAGCCGCGTTGCGTTAGCTGCCCTGCATAAGGTGGGCTTCGAAATTGTGAATCACCCACCCTACAGCCCAGACCTGGCCCCAAGTGATTATTACCTGTTTCCGAAAATGAAAAAAGAGCTGCGGGGTAAAAAATTTACTGCCGATGATGAAGTCAAGGAGGCAGTTTCGGCGTATTTTGCAGATAAAGAGAAATCATTTTTTTATGAGGATATAAATAAATTAATTGAAAGATGTGAAAAATGTATCCGTCTTGCAGGTGAATATATTGAAAAAGAAAAATAATTTGGTTTTTTTATTTCCACCCCTTGTCCCCCATTCCGCGAATATAAAAACGCTCCCTCGTATATAAGTCACTCCCTTTCTTCACTATAAAACGAAGTATACTTTTAGCAGGCGTCCGCAATTATTATGTGTGATGGTGTGCACAAGTATCGCTCCAAAAAGCAATAAAACAAAATGAAATTGAACCTTAAGAGAATTTCTATTATTCAAAGGCTCAATAGAACTGGTCCATTGCATAGAACCGATAGAACCTTTATTTCAAGGCATAAGATATCTAAATACAGAAATCAGGTAATTTCAATGTTAGGTATTAAAAATGTAAATACAGTTTATGACGTTTACTAATACTGGGGTGTCGGAATTATAATAGGTATCGTAATGTAATTTTCAATTGTCAATATTGAAATTAAATAAAGGTAAGTGTTTAAATTAAATATTTACTTTAATAAATAATGCAAAGAGGTTTATTTTGGTTTTATGTAAATCGTAAACATTAATATTCATAATGTTAACTTAATATTCTCAAATAAATATGTTTAGATTAAATAAATTAAAAAGTATATTTAAAGTAACTTCTGAGAAGTCCTACTACGATGTAACTCCTAATATATTGCATTTGTAAAGGGTTGAGTTGTCGTCTTGCTTTTAATCACTGTGATTACACAGTGCGAATAAGCGTATTATGTATTTGTAGTATAATGGAAAGACATGCATATACTAGTGAAGCTGAAAAAGCCGAAATTATAACTCCTCACAGGAAAGGGTTCCCCACGAGATAAATTAGTTTACAAGTGAATAAATCGGTATGTTTATGTTTTTACATTATAACTTCGATATTAAAAATAAATTTAAACAGCCTCTTAATTAAATCTTTTTGTTTTTATTGAATTTTATAGCATTCTTTAAAATATAAGTTATAAATTTCAGAAGTCGACAGTTTTAAGATGGATTCATTGATACGAAATAGGAAGGTACACCAGAACAACGCCGAAATCGGGTCATCCAAAGGTTATAACACCAGTTCAAAACAGATTACTGGAAAATGCAGCATTGGAGCATCCCTTTTATAACAATTCTCAATTGCTGAATTTTAACCTGTAATGCAGTAGATTTACTGTTGCAATAAAACTGCAGGAAGGTGGTCTTTACACCAGGAAGCCTGTCGCGCCCAGGAACACATGACATTCGCTGTACAAAATTTATATAGAAATTGGACGGACGTAGTTTTTTCAGACGAAGTTCTAATTTAAAATTCAATGTATAATTTCATAGGCCTGTAAATACCAGGTTTTATAGACGATAGGTCTTAAGGAGTAAAAAAAGTGGTAGAACAACTTCTGCTTACTGGGTATGGACGTCGGCCCATGGTCCCGGGAGCTTGGTACAAGTGATTTATAGGTTGACCTTTTTGAAGAATACATTTTGCCTTTAGTTTATGCTAATAATGGACGAATATCTTTTGTTAATGACAAAAGTGCCGTTCGTACATCCTGAGTTGTAAGAAATTGGTTTTCCAGAGTTAGAACGCCTTAATTGGCCTGCAAAATCTCCAGACTTAAACCCGATAGAACATGTGTAGGTCCTAATTATGTGTCTTTGGAATAATGAAGCAAATGAAGAGATACCACTTTGAAATAGAAACCAATTGGAATTATTTACAAGTGACAACAATTAATATTGAAGAAGTTATTGGAATAGGAGGATACTATACAAGATATTAATCTTCTATTTCTTTTTGTGGAACCTTGTAATTATTATTGTTTTAAGTAATGAAATTTCATGAAGCTTTATTTTATAAATGTTTCTGTAGTTTACTTTATATTTCTGTGTTGAATGTGTGTATTTATTTAATTAGTTTATTTTTATAGATTTTTTCTATTTTTATGACTACTCTTAGATATATATAGTATGGACTGTATAATCGACTGTACTGTTAATATCTTAAACGTAACTATTATCAGATGTATCGGTCTGTTGAACAAAGACTCAAACAATTTTAGTTTTCAATACTCTATATTTCGCTGTCAACTGCAGCTTCCTCAGGAGTGTGAACTAAAAGGAGTCATAAACTGGCTAATTCAAAATAATTGTATAAATAACTTTCAATTTTAATTTTAAAATACATTGTAAAACTCAACTCCTGGAGTTGTTCCTACCTATAAAATTGTCAGTATTCTAACCACCACTGTACACCCATCTCTCGATTAAACAGAATTATAGGACTACTTTTAACTGCTTTTCATCATTCCCAGTTCAGCGTTGTATATATAAAATGAAAGTTTTATTGCAGATATTAAATTTGTGAAATATTAAAATTCGTTTTAAAATTTTCTGATATTTTACTTGTGTTATGCTTTTTTGGGTGTTGTGGTGAGGAGGTCGCAATTTTTGAATAATGGGGAAACACAAAGGCATTACCACTGCAAAAAACGTGGCAACAGAGACTTTATTAGACTGAAAACAATTTTCATTGAAAAATAGCAAGACGACAACGTACTCCCTGTCAAGTAGTAGACAGGGTGAAAAGTTAATTGCAGAAAACCTACCATCCACTTCGACAGGCCGCATTCACTGTAGAAGAAAGGGAAAGACAACGGATCGTGGAAATAGATTAATTATTAAAGGGTCATTGGAGAATCGACAGAGACCCATTAGAGAGGTGCTACGCATCTTAGAAGCAGATAACATCAAAATATCAAGACAAACTATGCAATCTCGATTATACGAAAATTTATAATTGCTGGCCAGAGAAAAAAAACCAAGATTGACCAAGAGGATGAAGAAAATGGGATTACAATGGGCGAAACAACATAAAACCTCCCGGTTGAGGATTGGAAAAACGTACGCAGTATTATTTTATTTATGTTCCTATAATTATATACATTCTTAGTAAATTTAAAAAATCGAGCAAATATTTTGTCTTTTAAAGGTTGTATTCAGTGATAAATTGCATTTAAAAACGGTAACAGAAGGTTTCCATTTAATTAGGAGAAGATCACACCAGCGTTTCCATGAAGTTCAGTGATTAAAGCAGAAAAATATCCTCTAGTTATTATGATTTGGTCCTGCGTATCAGAAAAGGAGGTAGGGCCTTTGTATTATGCAACGGGTACAATGAACAAAGTACAGTACAAATCCGTAATGGACTCAATACTAATTCCATACATTGATTCTTTAAATTTTGGCGATGTTTACAGAGTTATGTAAAATAATGCACAATGCCACAGAGCAAAATAAATAAAAGATTTGTCTTCTGACAGCAATTTGCAGTTCTTGCCGTAGCCAGGCAGCTCTCCAGACCTAAACCAAAATAAATAAAAGATTTGTTTTCTGACAGCAGCTTGCAGTTCTTTCCGTAGCCAGGCAAGTCTCCAGACCTAAACCCAATCGAAAATGCATGGAATAGTTTAAAATAGATTGGTTACTCAATCCAAATCCTATCCATCCTAGCTATTTTAAAACAAAATGTTGAAGTTAGATAATTAGTTGCATCAAGTATCAGAAGCATGCCTAGAAGAATTACAACCCTGTTAAACAGTTGTTCATGTCAAGTCATTATTTTGCCTTACTTTTTATAAAAATAAAACTGAGTTGAGTATATACGGTGATCCTAATTTTATTGCGCGGTATTGTATTTTCAACTGATTTTCTACTGCTTTATGAATGGAAGATCGTTTATTAAATTTGGATATGTAATTGCTGTTTGGATAATCATGTGATAAAACCATTATTTTTAAACCACAAATATAGTCGAAACTTTTCTCTGAATTACGTTAATTATTATTCTAAACAAAATTTGCATTCTGATAAGTATTTTTTTAATAACCATTTTCCAGCTATCTCTTGGTTGTGTATATACTCTATAGATCCGTTAAGTATGACGAAATTACATTTGTTTGGTGCAATTTGATACTAGGTTCATTTCGATAGCGAACCACAATAATGTAATGCAATTACCAGGGTGATAAGAAGAATGGTCCATTTTTATCAGCGCAACAAGATAGGATCCGATGTAGAAAGTGGATAAGTACATAAGCACCTACAAACGTATAACTGCACGATCGGTCAACAAACAACAAACAAATGTGGCCGTTCTATTAAATAGCAAAGATAAAGAAGACTAGTTTTTTAGTATAAATTACTAAATAAATAAGTACTATTCATATAGAATGATTTGTTCAGGTTTTCAAATTAAGTTATTTCAGCAATAACCTCACTATTTGAAGTAAATTTCTTCATATTCCATAATAAATAATGGTGTAAGGGGACTAAATATGATAAGTAGGAGAATTACCAAAAGATTTCGTATCGTAATTTCGGAAATACGTATTAACTGCAAAATAGTAGACTTTATTTTTTCAATTAAATGATCTAGCAAGATTGCATAATATTGTTTAGTTATCTGTTTACTCTTCTATAGAAAGCCAATAAAAATTATACTGACACCAATCCAGTCATTACCTTTTTAATTGACCAGACCTGTTTCCAGCAAATCTTCAATCTACAACCCATTGTTTTAACTATTGCTTAGTTTTAAATTGATAATAATATATTTATCTACCATTATAAAAAACCCAAACATTATTACAACTCATTTTCAACAGTTTCTTCAGAACAGTGAGCGTCATTTGTGCTCACATAGCTAGTGAGAAAATTATTAAATTACTTTTTGAACAGTTCCAGTGATTGAGCAGATTCACCATAATATTAATCCAGCATAGTCTTGGTTTACCATGTTGTTTTGCGTTTGAAAGAGTAAATATTCTCTTCCCAACAAACCAAAACTCTTGATTAACTCAAATGATTTTCAGCAATAGAACAATGTTAAAACTAAAAATTACTTAAGCGTTGCACCACAGGTGCCCTCTTTCGGTTTTGCACAAACTTATTGTATTACAGTTCACTGTTTATGGATACCACATAACTGTACAAGCCGATAAATGCACTGCATAAAAGTAAGTGAATCGGTGTTGTTTTATGTACTACATTTATAGAGATTGATTACATTTTAGTGAGGTCTTTTGACAATAAACACATATTTGGAGGTACCTGTTTTCGAAAATATAGACTTCACAAAAATAAATAAAAAAAATATATGAAATTATGAGTAGTATAATTGTTAATAATAAATTAATTTAATTAAAAATAAGAAATTACATGTATTGTAATAACTGTTCGAAATTACGATAACTAGTATCAATACAAAGAATATAGTAATCAACAGACCATTACATGCAGCTGGTGATGCAGTCAAAAGAGGGGTTAATAATATACATCCTGAAACTTGTAAAAATGTTTTGTAAATTAATCTCTTTGAATGTGAAGGATTTTGAATGTCATATGAAGTATTTGGAGATCTTATAAAATTTTTAGAATAAATTTTAGATTTTATTATAGAAGACACAACATTAAGAAAATATCTAAAGTAAGCAACTAACTAAATAAGGTACAACAAATAAAACGAGAACAAAATAAACTATTATTTTTAACTGACTTCACCAATACATCCAAAATAATACAAATCTACATTAAGCGCTAATAAACTATTAATTAATTCTAGTGGTTATAGTAGTGTGTAAGGGCCTTCTTCAATAGGTAGTTTTATCATTTTTTGAGCAGCTTCCGGATCGATATTAATTTTTGTTAATGTTACATTTTAGTTGTTCTTAATTTTTAGCTTGCCATCCACTACCATAATCTTACCTGTGATTATATTGTTATACTTCGCATATACTGGGTGAGCAAACTCAAGCGAAATGTGGTGGTATCATAAAGGTCCCTAGTTTCATCTTTCTTAGTTTTCGTAAGTTGTCCATAAGAATGTCTGAATATTACCGATACGCTGTTTTTACTTACGTATTTTTGGTTAAATTATTTAGTTAGTTTATTATTTGCTATAAAATTGTTTAGCCAACATTTGAAATTAAACTAGGGACCTTTATGATACCACCACACATCACTTGAGTTTGCTCACCCAGTATAACAATTTTTTTATCATATTTTTAAATTATTTTATTTAATTTAAGTACGATTTGTTTTTAAATACGAAAATTATTATTAAGATACATGGTAATTATATTCAATATATCGTGCCTCTTAATTAATTTCAATTTCTGGTGTGCATTTGTTCTATCATTGGTTTCAAGTATGACTAGTGCATGTGCCCTTCCTCCCACTGATTCTTTTAAAAGCCCAACTTTTTAAGAAGACACTCTCTTATCTATGCTAGTACATCTCTCAACGATAAAACACGTGCTTGTGTTGTGAGTGAAATATCTATTTCAACCCGTAGATGCATATATAACATCTTTTCGAATAAAGATACACACACACACACACACACGCAAGTTCAAGTACAGTTTGATACCTACTTTTATTCTAATCCTTGTATATTTTACTCCATAGCTTTTTGCTACTCTAATTATTTCATTACATCATTTACAATTGCTCATATTTTGCTTCCACTTGCTGTTCTCGCCTATTAATTATTTTTATTTAATATATTTAAGCTTTAATAATTCGATTTATTTCAATTAGTAAATAACGGCAACTTCGTTGTTTTATTTCCGCTAATATTCTTTATAAGTGACAACAGTTGAAGTTTTAACATTTATCTATTTGAACAGGCAACTGCAGCATTTATTAATACAAAACTTTTTTAGCTCTAAAAATGTTTAGTGCATAATTAGGACCTTATTTCAGAATTAAATGTTAAATTGAAAGAACCAATGACCCAAGTTCCTTACTCATATATAGTTTATTTAAAAGCATTAGCTAAAGTTTTGAATAATTTTTTACAATCAAATGAGAACACAATTTTTTTACTTTCTGTTGTGCACTCGACTATCTATTTTGTATTTAAAATAGGAATATTAATAATATTTCCGGTAAAATCGGATGTAATTTAGTCTTGTAAAAACGTATGACGTATGACTTGACATTACGCAGAAGTAATATAATATTTATCTTTACTATTTTTTTTTTATTTTCAAATTTGCATGCTTTTCCTTTTACTTATATCAATTTATAAAAATAACTTTAAAAGTGGGTGTTCCACGTGTACGAAAAAAATAAAGACATACTCAATTTGTATCTGAAAAACTAACTTTCAAAATACTTTATTTACTCTTATACAAGACACGTGGAAATATGTACATAAAATACAGAATTTGAACAAAAAATTGTTGATTGTTAACGTTTTCGATTACATAAACTTTTAATCTTTAATCACGTATTACACACTATTTATTTCACAAAAAAAAATAGATGATATGAAAATGTGGCACAATTTCTGTGTCCATACTTTAGATAAATAAATATAGTGAAAGATATACACCTCTAGTCAGTTATGTGTCCTTTTAAGCGCGTTTTGGCAAAAATTTCTGGATTTTTTGGCTGGTTTTTAAAAACTTAAAATAACCATAAATATATCTGGGAAGAAATAGATTTCTATTATTCACAAAAAAACAAATAAAAAATAATTTATTATAAATAAAATATGAATAATATATGAGTTATATTTGGCAAAGCCAGTTATTTCATTTTTTAATTGCATATGAAAATAAGTAACAGTAAGAATAAAAGCATAAAACATGAAAATTTAAAAAAATTAAAATATTCGGTGAAATATTAAATAGATATTTGCATAGATTGTCTTGATTTTCAAAAGACAATTTTATTTTATAACTAATCAATTGCTCTCATGCATGACCGTCTAGTTAATCATGTGATTCATAATAGTCTCTGTGTTCGAAAAATACCAGAAATAATTACATTAAAGTGTGTGGGTGATTTTTCAGGGAGAACGCGTCTTAAAATAAAATACTTCTACATCATTAGCAAACATTTTTAAAGTGCTAAGCCATAATTATCTAATGCGTTGTCTAGTCGTCCTTATTGTAGATTATTATTTAACAGTGACATAGTCACAAAAAGATTTTCTGAATAGTAACCTCAGCCACGTCCGGTTGTAGAAACAGGAACATTCTCGGAAAAACAGGTATTCTCGTGAAAGTTCAAGTTGCCTTAGTGAATAAACAATTAGTTCTGTTAAGGTGTACTTGGCTTCGCTTAAATCACGTCAATAAGAATTTTAAGTCGACGCTGTTATAATTAATGGAGAAGATAGAATTATGAAGATTTTAAAATGTTGCAATTTTTTGAGCTTCGTGTGAAGAAATTTAAAAATCCGAAAATTGCGATGTAAGAATTTTCATTGGTTAGTCGACAGAAGCTTATGTATTACAATGCGCTTATTATGAACAACTAAATTGAAGCCTGATATGTTTTACTTTTCGAGAAATTCACAAAAGGGTAGATGTTCAATGCGACAAGTCCTAAAATAAAGCGTCGATTTTTAATGTTCTGGTACCGGGAATATGCGGATATTAATGTGTTGATTGGAATGGACCTAACAACCAAACTGTTCAATATTACAGGGTTGCTTTCGCTTGTCGACTAGAACTGTAATTCACGTCAATTGGATAAAAATCGATTATGGAGGAATGAAAATTTCGAAATCCTGTTGAATCCACGTCCATATCTAGGAAGACTTCTAAATACAGCGTGTTTCAAAAAGAATATACGTATTACAAAGTATTATTTTGTCCAAACTATCGACCGCTGCGCCTCGGCTAGGCTATTGGAGAAACGAATACATAGTCTAGTTTATTTAATAGCCACCGCTAGATGTCAGTTGTCTTCTGTTTTTCTAGGTAACCGTCATATGTTTGAAACGGCTACCTCGCAGCAGAAATCATTTTGTGTTCTCGAGTTTGCGAAGTGCGATTCCGTGATTACAGTGAAAAGACGTATCAGGTTGAGCTACCAAATTGATCCTCCGAATGGGTGAAACATTGGCAGATGGTATCGACAGTTTGTAGATACAGGATGTGTATGTAAATGAAAGAGTCCTGGCCGCACTCGTGTTTCTGAAGAAAATGTTACACGGATTCAAACTGCTTTCCAACGTCCTTAAAAATCAACTCGTCGTGCGAGTCGGGAGTTACAATTGCCTACAACAATTTGGCGTGTTTTGAGACGTCGGTTGGTTATGAAGCCGTACAAGTTACAGTTGTTACAAGCTCTGCGTCCTGATGGCAAACGGAGACGTGTGGTATTTTGTAACGAGATTCATGATGCTATTCACAATGATAATACTTTCGCACAACGCATCGTGTTCAATGATGGAGCGACTTTCCATGTTAGTAGTCTGGTAAACAAACACAATGTTCGAATTTGGGGTCTACAGAACCCACATGTAGCCTAAATCAATGTGTTTTGTGCGATATCCCGATCATGTGTTTACGGCCCATTCTTCTTTGATGGAAACACTGTTAACGGTCAGCAGTATCTCGCTATGTTACAAAACTGGTTGTTTCCGAGGCTGCACGAAGACTACTTCATTTTTCAACAAGACGGGGCACCCCCTCACTAGAGTCGCCAAGTGCGTGAATGAAACTCTACCGAACCGTTGGATTGGTCGTCAAGGAGCTGGCGAGTTAGCATGTCTCAGCTGGGCTCCACGGTCACCGGATTTGACACCCTGTGACTTATTCCTGTGGGGTTTCGTTAACGACGACTTTTATGTACCACCACTCCTACAGAATCTGGAAGAGTTGAAGAACTGGATCCGTACTGCCATAACATCAGTGACGAAGGACATGCTTGCCCCCATGCTTGAACATGTAAAGCAAAGTGTTAACGAAACATCAGAAACATTTACCAGAAGGCGTTCTGCTTAGCTTGTTTCAGTGCAATAGTTCAGCCCTGAAGATGTCCCATACAAATGGGTACGAAACGTCGGCAGATATACTAGTGACGCGGTACCAGCCCGCAAACCCAGAAGCAGATATCTAATACATACATACATACATACATACATATATATATATATTATTTTTTATTTAAATTTAAACAATGCATGAGTTGCGAGTGTAGCTGGTTAGCTGGTACCGATGACTCCGGCTAGTCAAGGCCGTAGTTTGAAAAAAACAGCAATTGAGCAATCTTACTTTACTAAAAAAATGACGAAGATTAGATAAAACAGTAAAAGATCTTATGAGACCATTTAAATAATTCTCCAATTTCACAATTACTAAAGTGAAAAAATATTGGAAATAAATTAATAAACTGACATCACGAACAAATTCTGAAAATGAGTTTTAAAAAGAATTAAAGAATTATACAGATTCAAGAATTCTGCCATTAACAAGTTTGAAAAGATCAATATTAGAAATATGAATACTCAAATTAAAAAACATGAAAATAAAATTTTAACTTTATCTAACTATATTTATTTTAATATTATACATGTACTGATTAACATAGACACTTAAATTCAAATTTATATAAAAAAATCAACATGCTAGAACATAAAATAAGTATTCAGTCCTTTAATAATGAATGCTAGAAACCTAGCCGTAAAATAATGCGATTGATATTTCATATAATAAAAAAATAAAAACATTTAATCAGATTTCAATATTCCGTTTAGAATTTTTAAAATATTTTAACTAAATATAGCAACTAATTAAAAATACCAAGCGAGAATACATCGAACGATGAATTGTACATAAAACGGTAAAAGATGGATGTATATGTAATTAATGCAAATTCTTACCTCATAAGAACTACAAAGTAATATAAAAAAGTAGCAAACTTGGGGTTTTGGCAGGCTTTTTGCAGTTATGGCAGCAATGAATATAACTCTCTTTAGTTTCAACTCAGATACACTTATACCTTCTCTAAGACTAAGGAGTGATTCAAATATTGCGCCAAAACAGTACATATTTTTAAGAGATTTCATTGGTTCTTGAATAGGCAAGTTTAATATGGATAAATGAATACCTGATATCTGCCATATATATCTGCTTATTTTAATAGTATTTAATCATAATTTTGGATAGGTTGTACATATTAATCCAAAAAGGAACGTTTGTACAATCATACTTCCATTAAAATGATTTTTTTTCATTTATTTTTATATAATAAAAAAAAGATTAATATTATTGAAAAACTACTACATTCACAATTGTTTATGTTTCATTTGTATGATAAGTTACATTTTTAAGCTATGTGTTTCGCGTTTTAGCGGGATATTTGAATCACTCCTTAACCTAAACAAGGTATAACTTTTTTTTTACAACTTCCTAGATCTAGAGAATGCAACTAGAATAAGATAGGAAGAATTTTCCGAACTTTTAATTGCATAAAATTCGCACAGCTAAAAATCTGTATTATTGTTAAATTTGTGTTGTATAAAATAAATATTACTAAGTTAACATGTAATGATAACGTAAAAACCATGTGACGAAATCAGCCAATCAGCTAATGGCTTACTTTTCGTACATTAGCGTTGAATTGTCATATCCCATGAATAGTATTTTAAATGACCAAGGCGTTATTGTACCTACATTGGGGGACAAAAATAACTACTTTCTACGTGACTTTTGCCATATAATAAAAAGTTAAAGCTAGCAGATTTATCACAGAGCATGGGTTCTGTACACAAATTTTTCAATGTAAGTAGGAAATTACATGTTACAACTTAACATAGTGTACATAACTTCTATTTAAATTTTATGTGCATTAAAGTTCACAAGGCATGCAAGTGTAAGATGGTTTAGAGTACCGGCAACAATATGTTCTGCGAATGGAGATGTAGTTCACTATCCTGACAACCCAGACATCAAAATACCAGTTTATAATACTGATCGTGATGAAAGTATAGAGAAGCAACGTAACAGGTTACTTTATCAATCACGGAAAAGAGGAATGTTAGAAAACGATTTATTATTAAGCACGTTTGCATCAATTAATTTGAGTAAACTTACTAAAGAGCAATTAGATGCTTATGATAAGTATGTAATTTATATGCTTATTTGTTTTAATATCTTTTAAATTTTAACCTAATTTTATTTTATTTTAAACATTGACCCTATTTTTCAGGCTTATTAATACTGCTAGAAATGATTGGGATATATTTTATTGGATAACTGGTAAAGAAGTAACTCCAAAAGAATTTGATACAGATGTTATGGACATGTTAAAAGAACATGTTAGCTCAAACAGAGGATTACGAATTAAGCAACCAGATTTGTCTTAAATATGTTAATGTTGCAATATTAGTATTTTACATTGTGAAATAGTACCTGTATATATTTATTTATTTATTATTTAATATAAGCTTGTATTGAACTAGTAAATTAGTTTTTCTTTTGCTTACAATCGGATCAAAATCTCTTTAATTATGTAAAAATTGAAAATATGTAAAATAAAGATATGTATGATAGTTATTAATTTATTATTAGAAAATTGCAGCACTATATTTAAACATTTAGAAAGATTATAAGCAGCCAACATATATTTAAAGTGTAAAACAGACAAATGCATGTTATAATATAATATAAGATGTTTAGTTGTATCAAAAATTTCATCAAATTTTTTTATAATTTTTACCACCAAATGTTTTTTTGCATATTACCATGGCGTGGCTAAGTAAAGTATATTTTGTATTGATTTCCGAATAAATACAAAATAGACAAATTTTAGGACTAAAAATTTAGTTTTGAAACGAAATTATCAATTTTTCATTATATATCTTCACAACAAAAGTATATTTTAAAACCAATTCAAGGGAATATTTAAAAAAAACAGGTAGGCAACCAAATATGCGCGGTTTCTTCTACTGACATTTTTAGTTACCCAAGCAACCAAATTAATCAAGTGTTTGCTAGTGGTCAAACATTGTCACCTAGATTATTTAAATTTTTAAAAGATTGCTTTTTAGTATATACGATTTAAATATGTATATTTTTAATGCATATTCAAATAGTTTTTATTTCAATGATTAAGAAAGTATAATAATTTATTGTATGCTGCAACTTTAAATAGAATTGAGAGAAATACAAATAATAAATATAGTTAAACACCAAAATAGCAGATTTAAAACTACCAAAACATGAAAAATTGAGAGCACAAGCCAAAACTACAATAATTGCTTGCTTTAGTGCTTTTATTTGTCCGAACTTTAAAAGAATTATTTCTAGCCATTTAGTTAAATAATATTTTCCAATTTTCTTTGTAAATAACAATTCTATACTATATCCCATATATTATGGACATGCCAGTTTCAATGTTATTATATATTCTGACACAATTATAGTCTATTTTTAAACTATACTTCACGGAAATGATAGAGTATTAAAATGCGCTACCAATTCGTGATACAGAAGCTTTTGAAATGGCTGGCTAAAGTAAAGAAAAGTATTACAAAAGTCTAAATTCAAGTTGTTTTCTCTGATAGAGAGCAAACAATTAGGTAAAATCAATTTAAAAATGCGAATGTATAAGTTATACCTATGTACATTATCTAATAAAATAAATATGTGCAAAGTACGTGAAAAGATTATAATAAAAATGAATTAGTTTCTCATAATAAGATAATTAATTAATAATACAAATAATTAATAATAAGATAATAATTAATTTCTGCATAATAAGATAAACGCATTGACACTCCTTCTATAAGCGTAGTAGTACTTCATTCATACACATTCCTAACTTTATTTGCTCATTTAAAACCAGCCCCTCATGTAAAAGAATTCTGATCATCACGTGGACAATCCATTTGTTTGGCGAATGAGGTATAGGATGAATAAATGAAAAAATTACACTTAATAAATAAAAATTCCCTCGTAAATCACATCATTCTAGTTGTAAATTTGAATATTTTTTTTAATATGCTATGCGCATTATGGTCTATTAACATTTTAACATGTAATTATTGTTTTCCATTGAATCCAAAACATTTAATATTGTGACATCCGCTCTTTCACTTTTAATATTCAATATAAACCCCTTTTCAATAGTCATATCCCATTTAAAAATTATTAGATTAAAGAGGAAAAATTTTATGACTAATCGAAATCAATAATTATAATCAATTTATTTCCAATAATGTACCTACGTAATTTTGATATATGATACAGTATTTGATTCATCAAAATAAAATAAAATGTATAAATATTACACAAACAGGTAAATAGATAACATGTTACATTAAAAGAAAAGACATTAAATTAAAAAGTAGATATTTGTTACATAGATGGAAACTAAATAAACAATATCTATTCTAAATCTAAATTGTACAAAACAATTTTACTGTCACTATCGGCGCTAACAGAAATAATGAATGGTTCAATCAGATTTTCCGCCTAGAATGCACAGTTTGATTTCATCTTTAATTGTGTCCAATACAAGTATTCCAATTAGAATTTTGAACATTTTCTATGGCTTGCAATAAAAGTTTTTCGACTTCACTCAATTTAAATATATTGTTCTTGGTTGCCACTTCAATTCTATTCGATTGAGTTCACATTAATCAAGAACCGACCTTGATACAATTTTATTATGTTTTGTTATTTCATCAATCACATATAAATTGTATTGTTCTTTATTAATTTTAATTTAGAAGTTCAAATTGAACCATATAATCTATAAACTCAATCTTCTTAACTTGCAGCCATTCCTGCATATTTTTTTCTTAGATTCTGTTATAGAAATTTTCTTCAGTTTACAACTATGGTATGATGCATTATCCAAACAATAACAGTATCAAACAAATTATCAAATCATATTTCAAACACAGCTGCGTTTATCTCCTTATAATAATTTTCAGTTTTCTTACTTTTGAAAAGTGACAACCTTTTATCAACAAAGCCATGTTCAGATTCAAAGTATAAAATAATAAACTTCTTCCCATTTCCTGATGGGTTTCTTGGTCCTGTTGATAACTCTTTAATGAATAATGTTCATTTTCATTACTATCTAAATTTTTGTTTTGTATGATCCAAGTTTCATCAAAACAACGAATTGATCATTCTTTCCTGCCAAACTCCTTAATTAAAGTTAAATATTTTCATCTCCATGTAATATTTTCATCTACAGAATTGCTTTTTAGCTAATTAATTTTTGGAGTGACGAATTGCACATTTGTTTTTATCAAAATTTTCCTCCAAAGTAGATAATTTGCTCTTGTAGAAGAAAGCATGTACTATTCGCCGTATATATTATTTCATTGCTCCATCATATATGTCAACAACACCTGATCCTCCTCCTCTACTATGTTTAGATACAATACCTGCCAGTCTAATTATATTCACTTATGGCCCAGTACATGTCGATTTTACAACTACTAAACCAGAAAATGATAACATTTGTTATAATATTCAATCTTTCAAAACTTACCCATGGTGTTGCTAATTTTGGAAATGATAATTTTACTAAGATTAATTTCATCAGTTTGAAGCTGCTTATACATATTTAGAATATACTGCGTTTCAGCTATCGACCCAAATCTTAATGTTTGCGTTTCTTTGGAGGTGAATATGATCCTGAACTTATTGGTACAGAGTCCATGTTAGTAAAAATAATATGATATATCAAACGTTTTGTAAATTCTAAAAAAAAAAACGGTATTTTTTACGTTTGAAAGAACAACAAAACAAGACGTACAAGCAAAAACGAATGACCAATAGATACCTCAAATGCATAAATTATTGCGAAACAACCAATCACAGATGTAGGTTTTATGATAGATAATTTAAATATTATTGTATATTGCTTCGTCTTAATTTAAAAGTAGACCATATAATATTTGCCCTGCTCAATTTTTGATACAATTTATATCAAAACACTTAACTACATATATTTATTATTTCTTAATTTTTGTAGTACAACAATTTTAGTTTCATAAAGTAATACATCAGTAATTTGTTTGATTTATTTCTCACCCTTCGTGACAATTTTTTTAATAGTATGATGTTACATCTATATTATATCTACATTATTATACCTATATCTATATCTAATGTTTTTACACACTATGTATAATTGTATTCAAGTTACCAATAAAGTTATTTTCGCTCCTCATAAAATTTGTAGAGAAATATCGCCAATATTTAAATATGTATCTAGCAGATTTAGATTACTTTAATATAATTATGGAATCTCGTAATTACAAAAAAATAGAATATTCCTATGCTTAACAACCAAACGTGGGATATACACACCCACTTTTTCAAAGTATAAAATTATATAATAAATTACACTTTTAATTGTCCGCAACGTAAGTATGCAAACATTATTGCTTCATTGATTGAGAAATCCGTGTAATTAACAATTTCACATACAGACTTGTTCATTCTAGAATTAGATATGCGCTGTCCACAAGTGGAAAGAGTGCAGTTAGGTTGAAGCGAGCGAGAAAGGAGGATAGAATATCTCTCACTGGCAGTTTCGTCTTCTCCCACTTTTGTATTGAAAACAACTTCCCCTACTTTCTCGCGTGAACCTTCTTATTCTAGTAAACAAATATGTGAAGTAGTTGACGTAAAACCTCTAACAGTTCGTCGTATTCTACACTAGGATTTTTAAAAGTTTCTTCGGATACACGTTGTAAATCGACACTCATCCGGTAGCTTACTATTAAATACTGGTCGTATCCAACCGGCGCGGTGCATTTTATATGTATGTGGTACTTACGTCTCCCAATGCATAACGTTAGGCACTATTGCGCAATAATGCGTATTATTTGCCATATCATACCATTACAAACTTGCATTGTATTTTTAGTAAATGAATTGTTTTTCAAACCACCGAAAGCTTGCAACAAGTCGGGTGGTCCTATTCATGTTGCGCGGAGTGTACGACTTCAATCCATAATATTAATTATGTATACCCTCTCTGAATATGAAAATTGATGAAGATACTCTAGGCAGTGGCGGGCCGAAAAAATTAGTGTTTTGACTTTGAAGTTGTTTATAATTTCAAATTAATAGATTCTGGTATTAATAGATAAAATTTTACTGTTAATTTTGGAGATATTAAAAGAATTCTTCCTATTTTGGTTTTAATTTTATAAAATACCTATTTGAATTTTATTGGGGCATACCTGGCAATTTTACAAAATTTCATAGTACTGAATTAAACCATTTGCTAGTTACTTGTAACCATATATTTCTTTGCATTTATTTAATTATACTGTTAGAGAAAATTAAAGGTTTTTACGAAAGGTTTCACATAAAAAAAGAAATAATACGAATAGACTTGACTTAATACTGCATGCCCGCTCGAAATTGTCGAAAATGCAATCGCTGTAAAGTGCAATGACAAACCATACTTTAACAAAGTTCTAGTGGTTTTATTTGACTAATTTCAACTAATGAAATGCAGGTGAAAGACTTAGTAATTTATTTTTAAAAATCTAAATAGAGACATCTATGCAACAAAGATATTAATTAATATGGAACATGCGTTGTGGGTAAAACAGAGCTATGCTACGTAAAATTTTATTCAATAAGATTTCACAAATAGGGGGCGCTGCTGGCATTTTAATATTTTATTTTAGTTAAACTATTAAATTAGTGTCATAAGTCATAAGCAATGTATATTAAATAAAATAACGGGAATTTGAAACAACAAACATTTAAGGTATGTAAATAAACGAGTTTTATAATTAAGGAAATGATATAATCTAATATATTGAATTGAATAATTAGTATTTGTCTTTTTATTTAACTAAATTTATATTAGTGCATATAAACTTTAGTGTTTAGTCAGTAAGTAGTTAGTAATGTTAGTAATACCATTTTATGTCTTTATGTGTTCTTAATTTTTCAGTACCACTTACATCAATAATTATCTAGGAATAAGTTTTACTTAAACTTTGTCACTTTTTGATTGGTATTATATCTTAATATTTATCATTTTAACTAGATTTAGGAGAATAATAAATATGTCAGTTATCAATTAGGTGTCATCTCATGTATTTGGGTAACGCTGTGTACAAAATTCGTAGTATTTTTTAGTAGTTCGAAGTAATGTAACTGATTTTGTCTTAAAGAAAATATAAATTTCATATACGAATATATTGTACATATTCTAGTTTCACGAACCTAGCCATAAAGTATGCAAAGTTTGTAGAGAAAAGGATGAATACAAAATATTGTGGTATATTATTTACCTAAACCCAAAAATCTCTTATAAAAAGTAATGAATTTCCATAGGCTTTCATTTATAAATAATTGTATGTAAAAACGCTCAAACGGCGACGACTACGATCTAGAGCACGTGCTTCGAAGAAGTGCTTTAGTACTTTAGCAATAAGTTATTGCTAAAGTAATAATATGTTAACGAAAAATTCTAATTCTTCCAGATTGAAACACATTTTGGTAATAGTGAGTTTACAGATTCGTTGAGTATTATCAAAGATTATTATAATTATTAATTATATTAATCTTATAAAATTATAATAACGCGGCGGACACGGTTGCATGAAGAAACTGTTGAAACACATCAGTTACTGCAAATATTTAACCGATCTTATCCATTTTATGCATCTGCATACTGAAAACACTGCTTAAAAGGGTAGCTGTTTATTTACATTTATTATCTACTAAATCATGCACATCTTGAAAAATCTAAAACACAAGCAGGTGGCGTTGCCTAAATGATCGCAGTGCTAAATCTACTATGAATCCAAAACTGATATAAAAAACTCGTTTAATTAATTAGTCTATACTGAGTAGAGTATATTTATTGAAATAAATGATTTGAACAATTATAACCGTCCCGTATTTTAATTTCTGTTAAAAGTTTCTTTATGCACAGATGCATGTAGATTTTCATGAACACGACTGTGTACTACTGCAATATCTCATGATTATTTAATTTTTGTGTCAGATTTGACGCCAGACGATTTAAAAATGTTGAGTTTTTGGCATCCGACGAACTCACATACCAGATTTCATAATCGTAAAAACTTTTGTATTTTGTAGAGAAGTCTAAAACACAAATGCATCATCGCGTTCCGTACAAGCTCCATCGTTCTAACAACAAAAATAGAATACGGGATTGTGTAAATAAAACACATACATATTTCTATTTTTCGAGAGCTGTGTGCCTATAACTATATATATATATATATATACATACACACATACATTTATGTTATTCCATAAGCTAGAAGAACGCTGGAGAAACGAGCGTTCTTCATTGGCATTTTTTAAATTAATAAATAAAATCGAAATTTATGACATGTAGGAAAAGGAAAGAAGTATAAATATTAATATTTGAAGCAACGTACAAAGTTTTAACAAGATATTAATATTTACCCGTGTTCCATTGGAAGTCGTTATTTTTAGGTTTACTTCTGGACGCGTATGTATATCCGAGATAACTTGGAACCCTGTGCGGATAAATTATGTAGTAGGTGAGATAAAAGATGCTTTTCTCTAAAATTTATTTTCGATTCTTATAGTGGTTTTGGCAACAACGATGTTCTATCTCACACCTCTATTACAATATTTGTCATTGCCTATATTGCTATAGGTCCTATATGCCCTTTGCAATCATTTTGTTCAATAAATTACAAATAAATTAACCATTGCGTAACGTGTTTTTATTTTATAACGTTAATAATAATACTTTATTACTCAACAATAGTCTAGCTATTAATTACAGCACAATGTATATTTACAACAAAAAATATATATACGATTGATATGAGAAAAACAGTATATAAAAAAGAAAAATTATACAAAAATTCTGTAAGAAATATAACAAAATCAGTATTAAAAAGGAACTAATACATTTATATTACAAACTAAGTGAGATAACTACTGAAACATAACAAAATATCAAAAATCTTTAACTTATATTAAATTTTGAAATTACTAATTTTTTCAGTGAGTATAGTGATTTTTACATCCAGCTGATTCAAAACGTTACAATAATAATCTGACTTAATTATTTTACTATTTCGGATGTAATTCATGAATCAAATTCTTTTTGCACATCCAAAAACTGATGCTAACACCTTTTTGTCTGGTTTCTGGACCCTAATTCGCTTCGGAGCCAAATTACCGAGTTCACAGCCCTCTTTAGCCTCTTGTTTTGATTGAGAATCCTGGTGGTAGACACAAGTCTCATCCATAGTGATGAAACGATGCACAAAATCGTTTTCGTTCTTTCTAAAACGCTTGAAATGTTCCTGAGAAAGTCGCATTCGAATGTGTTTTTCTTCCATTGTTAACGAATACGCACTTATTTTGCACACAGCTTTCTGAAACTTAAAGCTTCAATCAAAATATTGCTCACACTACCTAATAAAATGCCTAGGGCTTCTACTAAATCTTTCTCAGTTAATCGACGTTTTTCCAAAACCATATCCTGTATCCTGCTACTATTTCTGGTGTTGATGCACTTTTTGGACGTTCTTCACGAGAATCGTTTTCAAGACTTGTACGACCATATTTAAATTCAGCAACTCATCTTTCTACTGTTGTAATTAAGAGTGAAGAATCGTTATACACTTTTAACAGTCGTTCATGAATATGTTTAGGCGCTACACTTTCCAAAACTAAGAATTTTTATCACTGCATGACATTCAATTTTTTTCTATTGTAAGAAAATACTGTGACACGTCAACTTTGGATACCTGTAAATATACAAATGAAAAAACTTCACACGTGTTCATAAAAACGTACAATTTTTAGAAAAATAAAGCAAAGCACCTAATTGTGCTGTCTTACCGAAGGACAAAATTTATTGAACAACCTGGTAATAGGCGATTGTGAGTGTTGAGTGGTAGTCCTAACTGGTATATGAAAAAGTCTCTGATTTCTAGTACACAATCTAAGAACATGGACATTGTAGGCCAGCTTACAAACAAAAATAATCAGAGATTAGTACGATAATAAAGTATCTTAAGAGATTTTATCTGTACTTTTTCAATCATGTTAGGGTACTCTGTATTGTATGGTTTCCATGCCACATAGTAATATTCAAGTTTAGATACAATGAACGCGATTGCTTCATTTCTAGAGAAATTTAGTATTTCTTGTGAGAAATCCAAGTATTTTAACCTATTGTGAGCATAAATTTATATGTTCAAAACATGTGTCTCTCAGCAGATACAACATTTGGATACGGCGTTTTTCAATAACTCCGATCTACTCAAACATAAAATTTTGCATTTATTCGAAGCAAACTTGAATATGCATTTATTATTTGGTGTCCTTTTTGCGATACTCAAAAATTCTGTAAAAAGATCCAATGCAGGTTTTTAAAATTTTTTGCCTACAAAGCTTCTAGGATTTATCCGGATAGAGGAATTGAGTATATTTATTGACTGGCCGACGAAAGCAACCTAGCGTACGTTTTTCGCACAATTGCTTTCTGCAATTAATTTTAATATTCTACACATGACCTCTCGACAACTTTCTAGGCTTATTCATCGAACAAGGACAAATATTTTTTGGAGATACCCATTAATCCATTCAGCTCTTATACACCGACACATTCACAAGAAATCGACATTGAAGTTGTACTACAGTATTTTGCATTTTTTCTTTTGTTGGTTTTCTTTTATTTTTAGTACACTTATTTATTGTTTAATTACTTATTGCTTTTGTCAATTATCAAATTTTATCTCTACGGCTATTCTCGGTGCACTTGTCCATGAACTCATTGCATTTGTTACAAATATATTCTGATTGTGCTCGCTTAGAATCTTTAGACGCTTATTTCTCGGTACAATTTCAACATTGAATATTTTTCTTCAATCTGCACTGCAAAACACGCTTTTTTGATCAATTTGGCTATTTGGCTTAAGGGTTTCTTTCTTTAAATGGTTAACCTTTGTAGGATTTACTATTTTTGAGGATTTACTGAATTCATTCTAAACTTATGGCTTACAACGGAGAAATATCTTATATAAATAAAGAGTTTTCCAATAAGGAGTTGACAACTTTTTTTCAAAATAAAATGCAGACCATTTGAGATATTTCAAAAACTTTATTATCGGGTTGAAGTACAATTAAAACATTTATGAATGGAACTCGACTTCGTTCATATGGCCACCGCGGGCACGTTTGCAGCGGTCGATTCGTTGGACCCAATTTTCGATGACTCGGCCACATAATTCGGCCGAAACGGCTGCTATTTCGCATTCAATGATGGCTCTGAGTTCTTCCAACGTTGTCGGCTAGTTGACATAGACCAATGACTTGACGTAGCCCCAAAGAAGAAAGTCTAGAGGCCTTAAATCGCACGAACGAGGCGGCCAATCGACTGGTCCATTTCTTGAGATAACACGCTCATCAAACTTACTCTTCAATAAATCGATTGTAACGTGTGCTGTGTGGCTTGTGGCACCGTCCTGCTGAAACCACATGTTGTCCAAGTCCATATCTTCCAATTCGGGCCAAAAATAATCGTTAATTATGGCGCGATAACGATTACCATTCACAATAACGTGACGATCATTATCGTCGACGAAAAAATATGGCCCTATGACGCCGCTGGCATGTAAACCGCACCAAACAGTTATTTTTTGGGGATGAAGTGGTGTTTCATGAAGCACATGTGGATTTTCACCCGACCAATAACGCATATTTTGCTTATTGACGAACCCGTTGAGCCAAAAATGAGCTTCGTCACTGAAAATGATTTTGCGATGAAATTGATCATCTTGGCGCATCTTTTCCAGAGCCCAATCGGAGAACGCACGTCGCTTCAAATGGTCCATCGGCTTCAATTCTTGTGTCAGCTTGATCTTGTATGGGTGTAAACCAAGATCCTTACGCAAAATTCGCCAAAAAGTGGTCTGTGCGATGCCCAACTCTTGAAAACGCCGTGGAATTGACTGATTTGGATCATTTGCTATGGACGTTTCAACGGCAGCGATATTTTCGACACTTCGACCAACCCGTTGTCTTACTGGCACGGCAACATCACACAACGAATATGTAGACTCAAATTTTTGCATTAAACTTGTTACTGCCTGTCTACTAGGGCGAGAATTACGACCGAAAATCGGAGTTAACGCTCTTAAAGTAGCGGTCACCGACTCCGAATTTCTGTAGTAAATTTTTATAATTTGCAGACGTTGTTCGTTCGTGTACTTTACCATGATGAAAATGTGAAGTTTACTGAATAAATTGACAGTGACAGTTCGATGATTAGTGAAAGGGTGCGTTCACAAATTGAATTAAAAGTTGTCAAGTCCCTATTGGAAAACCCTTTATATGAACATTTTTGTGACATTCACTGTTAGAATATTTAGAAAATTCTTTAGTACTTCTAAGTGATAAGAGTTTTTATATTGTTGTTAGAGGTTTTTAGAGTTTTTACCGTTCTTAAATGAAAGTAAATTGGCTTTATCATAGCCGGATATTTACATTTGATGATATTGAACATTCGCGGGCTGTACGAACATTTTTGTGATTATAAAACAGAGTGGTATTCATTTTTAACAAATTTTGTAAAGAAATGTCCAATAAAATGTATAATTTGTACATTAACCTACTTGTAATATGAGTATTATGTTTAAATTTTGAAGTAAAAACATATTTATTATATATAAAAAAAATAGTTAAACGATAATGTTTCTTAGATTATATTATATGTATTTATTGATAAAATGCATTTAATTTGTCATAATTTAATCCATACGATAAAACACCTAATTCAACCGAAAAAAAATCAAAATCCTATTATCGTTTAAATAATCTTCGATTGATACGTATTATTGCATTACGTGACTGTTCGACGATATACATATATGTGTGTATATTTAACTTTGTACGAATACTACTTTTAAGCCTAAACAAATTTAGTTTATTATTTTATATTTCTTTAAATTAAATTAGGTAGTTTTTATCTTAGAAAGTACTGTTCTGTCTAACCTATTCTGGCATTAAAACATATTAAGTAAATTTTATTCGTCATAATTGGGGGGGGGGTTATATTATAAAAACACAAGTATATTATAATGAGAAACAAATTATTTATAAACAAATGTTTATTGAAACCCCTTTCGCCCCGTGGTAGTCAAGCGTTGGTGTATCGTCAATAATTAAAAAATTCTAAAAAAAGTGCTTTTAGTCTAAGGTTCCTCGATAAGTTTTTAATACTCCATGATATCTACCAAATTATCTAATTCAACAAGATTTAAATGTACCGTTTGACAAAATATTCTTTCTAAGTTACAACTTGGAAAGATGCAAATCATCCAAATTAACCAGCTAGTAGTACAGCTAAGCAATATCAATTTAAAAGGACTCGACGTACCAAATTTCTTCGTGTCAACAAGTAACTAAACAAAACATAGACTTTATACTGTTACGAGGGCGAAATATTCCCTGACATATATTGCGATCAGAGTGCCAAATATAATTGCATTTCTGAAACTGTTATCACATGATCTGCTAATTTTTATTCGTTAATTTATGTACATACGTTTAACAAGTTTACGTCCTATTCGTTAATGTACGTTTAACAAGTTTACATCGGAACAAAACAACAAATTTAGTATTCAATAAACTAAGGAAGGCGTTAAATATATCATGATTATTAGCTACTGAAAGATGTTCGGCATTGGCGTGAAAGTGATTAAAAATGCTATCATCATTATTATATGTGCGTACGGAATTGTGTACTTACTGGATAATCTAACATATAAATTAAAAACACCATTTAAGAGAGATCATGTTAGTTGATTCGAAGACACTTTGATGCTCATTTAACACTTGTTGGTAAATAAATTGGTTATGTATAGAGTCCGGATTAAAAAGCATTAAAAATATTGAAAAAAGCGCTTAAAAAGCCTATCGATTTTCGAAAAAAAAGCATTACCATATGCAAAAAAAACACGTACATTATACAAAATTGTATAAATTATATATACATTATTGATTAAATAAACATTGATTTTGAGATTTATAATAATTTATTTTTATAACATTAACATTTAAGTACTTCAACAAAAACATGTAATAAATTCAGAAAACATGTTCAGTCATAAAACTCAAATATTTTAAATAAAAGAAATTTTTAAAATATTTTTAATTCATAGATACAGAGTAATATTTAATAATTATAATTGAAACATGTGTTTTAAAATGAAAAACCTTAAATTCTTTTTATTAACAGTTTTTAATAAAAACAACATAAAAAAAATTATTTCCGTTTGAAACACGAAATTATTAAATGTTCATTTAAATGTTCCATTGTAAAGTTCTGTCGTCTATCACTTAAAATGTTTTTATAATTTGAAAAACTTCTTTCGACATCAACACTAGTTATAGGGGCATATTTAAATTTTGCCACGACAGCTGGATCCATATTTAATTCTTGAACTACCTCTCCACTTAAGATCGAGGATATTTTACTTAAGGTTTGAAATCCCTCGTTCTTTGACAAAACATCGTTGAGTTTTGTTTGCACTGTTTGACCAATGCGCCCAGGTATACCGTCTATGGCACTTTTAAAATCATTAATTTTTTTAACAGATTCAACTAATGACAATTGCTGCTGCTCTAAGGATTTTATGGTTTTACTTACAAGATTAAAATGACATTTAATAAAAGAGAGACTATTTTTCAATTCTGCTTTTTCTAAAACGGCTTGGCAATCTCTTATCGATTTAACAGCAGTATCTGAAAGCTCGAACACAAGGTTTTTAAAATCTTCGAAATGTTCAGCGTAGTATAAAGCAGCGTCTAACCAAGTTCCCCACCGAGTTAACACTGGCTCAGGTGGTAATGGAATGTTAGGCAATCTTTTTCTGAAGAGTTGCACTCTTAAAGGGGCTTTAATGAACGTTTGTTTGCCATTTTTTATTAGTTCATTAACAAGAGGGAATTGAAGCCGTATAATTTCGGCAACCCGATTAAGACCGTGTGCTAAACAAGTGCAATGAACTAAATTTCGATAAAAAATCTTAAGATTTGATGCAGTTTTAACCATATACGGTGCAGCATCAGAAAGCATTAATAATATTTTGTCGTAGGGCACAGCCTCGGGTAGATAAAAATTTGTTAATGTCTCATTTACAAATCTTGTAACTGTATTGTTATTTGTTGCTTCCAGCTCTTTTGAGCATATCAAGTATCCTTCCGTTAATATTTCCTCATTAAGCACACCTATAATTAAGTTTGCAACATACCTCCCGCAAACGTCTGTAGTTTCGTCTACGGTAAACCAAATGTAATTATTACCCACTAGCGTTTTTATTTTCTGGATAGTTTCTTTATATACAGAGCTAACATAACATTTTCGAAGCTATCATTTTCTAATTTGTTTAATGGTATATCAGACTGCACCATAGCTTTGCATAGATCAAAATTAAATCGCTGTTGTTCGTTATAGCCAGAACATGACTGTAAAGATTCACCAATTGTTTGTTGCTTAGATTTATTTGTAAACCTTTGTAGACTTTGTTGATGCAAAACTGTTTGCACATGTTGTTTAATATTGTATTTTTTGTCGCACTGAATCTAAAATTAGGAACAACAATGATGTACCAAGGATTTAATCTATAAGAAACAACTTACCGTTTTTACACAGGCTCGGCAAAATAATCTACCATTTTCAAAATGCAACTCTTTATATTCTTTAATCCATTCGTCTACCGTGGGCCTCTGCTTTGGCATTTTAAAATAATTTTACACAAAACTAAACTAATTCAGTTTAACAACGTGTAAACACACTTATAGAATGTAATAGTTCATGAAATGTTTGTTTACAAATGCCAAAGACACCGGGGAATTCCAGGAACGGAGGTGTATCACGTGTTTGTGATGTGATATTTCTAGCGGCACTGTTTGCTGATGCGACGCGATCAACGGGGAAGTACCTACGTGTGTATGGAGATGCGGGGAAATAGTCGACATAATGCATATTTAGATTCTCATGTTTGATACGTTGTTATTTTTTAATTATTTTTATGTTTTCCATACATCTTTTTCTACACTAAGTATATTTCTGATTTGTTTATGTAAACTTATACGTAAAAATATTAAAAAAGAAAGCTGTAAATAAGCACAAAATATTAAATTAAGGACAAATATTACTAAAAAAGCAAAAAAAGCATCTGAACATTAGTGCCAAATGACTTATTTTTACATATTTCGTACACATTTTAATACTAAATGTATCTGCTTGTAATATTTATAATAAGCTTAATGCCTAGAAATCCGGACTCTAGTTATGTATATAGCATAGCATAGCATAAGGGGTTCGCGACTATCACTATTTACATATATCATATTTGTCTGAGAGAAAACAGTTTGTGATGTAGTAAGATTTCAAACCAACTCCTATAAATATTAATTATGGAGTACTTTGAGGCTTTACATTCGATCCGCTACTCCTTCTAATGTATATATAAAAAAAAAGTTCTATAGTGACGGGATTATGGTGTTGCCAAAAAATTGCAGAAAGTCGTCGAATAAAATGGCACATATGTAGTTTAATAAAGTTATTTTAAAATATAAATCACAATTGCTTTAATTTAGGCTACA
Organism: Dermolepida albohirtum; assembly: GCA_031893035.1. Lineage (NCBI taxonomy): Eukaryota > Metazoa > Arthropoda > Insecta > Coleoptera > Scarabaeidae > Dermolepida > Dermolepida albohirtum. The sequence continues at coordinate 282,996 of JAVIWB010006200.1, read as the reverse complement.
AAAGACTCAATAATTTTTTGATAGTCCAATTTTTTTTCTATTACCTAGGCTGTTTATTCCACAAGCAATGAAGCATTCTATTTGTTTATTTTTGTATAAGACTGAATAAATTGTTAAGCGCGAAGTATTCAGTAAATCGCCTCTAATGGATTAATTGATTTTGTTAATTTCTGAATATTTTAATTAGATCAGATTAGATTAGAAGTATCGAATGGTAAAAACATTTATTTGACGTCTGATAGATGAACCCCGGTAGGATGACATGGGGCATGGTCTACTAATAAGACTACTTTCGTTTCTCTTTTTCATTTTATGATTAAATTTAATTAGCTAATCCTTCAAGATATTCTGCGTCATCCAATCTACTTTATTATCGCACCAGTCAGCACACATTTTTAAAACATCTTCGTTTTAAGAAATTATTAATATTAAAAGCAAAATCTCTTTCATCTAGGTGTTAGGACACTACCCTCACTTGACTCTAACCCTTAGAGTTTTCTTTACGAAAGATCAATGTTATCTCATTGATATTATAAATGTTCTTAGAACAATAATCACAATATTACTTCTAACACAAAAACTTTTTTAACCGACCATTACTTCCGGTAAAATTTTATTTCTCTAACTGCGGTGCAAAGATTTTAGCTTTTTATATTGTAAAATTGGAGAGGACATAGCAAAAAAAAATAAAACAGAGAGCTAAATGATTAGGACATATAAATGGAGAGCGGGACCAGACGCAGTGATATATGAGGTTGTGGAATGGAGTCTGAGAAGAAGGAGGAGGGGAAGGCCGAGGAGTACATGGAAGCGAGAAGTGGAGGAGGATTTGAGAAGGATCGGAACCAGTAACTGGAAGCAGAAGGTGGGGAATAGAGAACAATGGAGAGAAGTTTGTGGAAAGATATAGGCAGGAAAAGGGGGTGATCTCCCCAACATAAAACAGATCTAGAGAACCGAAAGGTGGCTTAACTCCTACAGGAGTGTTACGCCATGATAATAATAATAATAATATTGTAAAATTGGGCCACTTATAGGCAATCCTTTAGAACGTGTTTGAAAACAAAAATTAATTTAGTAACTCCTTCATAAGGCTGGAAAACGCATCGCTTCATGTTTCTATTTACAGCGTTTGTCCATTTTGATTTAATAATCTTTTTTTGAATTTCTATTACTTAATTTTTGCTCTAAGTCCCATCAAGGAAAACTTTTTCCACTATCTTTAATGTGTCATTCAAGATTTAAAGCATTTTTTTGTATTTATAGCTAGCCCTTATTACATCTTATTTGAACTGGTATGTTTTTATACACGTTAAATAAGCGATCCTATGCGTGAGAAATACTGTAAAGTACTGAGCTTACATGTGTTTTGCTTAATGGTAAGCAATATTTAAGGGGTGATTAATTTTAGGTGGCGGTGGAAGATGGTCATATTACAAAGGTTTTAAATAGTCTGTTTCAAATGCGAATTAAATGGTCATTTAAGCAGGTTTTACTCTGTGTTATTTTTAAAGTTAAATCTAGATTGCATTTATTGTATGCACTGTATTCTAAACAAAAATTACAATCCATTGACTTTCACTAACATTATACTTGTCTTCTGGGTTTCATCACATGATCGTTCTAACAGTTAGGGTTGCGCTATTCAAATTGTTAGTTATATCAAAATTTATTATCAAAAAACTCAAAATTATAGCATTTGGCAAATAGGTCTCAGTTATGATGAATAAATAATTAAATATGTATACATACTCTCCCGGAAAGGCAAATGTACACATTATATATATATATATATATATATGTGTGTGTTAAAATGAGAAAGTGTCCACACTGGACTTAAATACATCAACATTTTACGAAGCGGTTAAGGAATCTATTAAATTTGTGAGACGAGGCTAGAACCGGCGAATAAGGCGCATGCGGTACTAATTGGAAATGCAACTTGTGGATTTTGGACATCGCAACTGTGCTGGTATGCGAGTGAGCGTTGTCTTGGTGAAACATAATCTTTTTCTTTGCCATTCCTGGCCGTTTAGCACGAATTTCAACATTTAATTTTTGTAGAACTTCTGCATAATATCGTGGCACCTTTCTAAAGGTAATCAATGAGCAAAATGCCCTTTGAAGCCCAAAAAATTGATGCCATCACATTGTTTGCCGATAAAGTGGTTTTCGCTTTCTTTGGAAGTGCAGAACCACGTTCTAACCATTGTTTCGACTATTGTTTAGTTTCAGGTGTACTGTAGTGTATCCAAGTTTCATCGCAAGTAACAAATCGCCTACAAAAATCAACCGGATTCCGCTTATAAAGGTCCAAACACTCGTTGGAAATGCGCAAACGAGTGAACTTTTGATCAGGCGTAAGCAATCGCGGCACCCATCTTGCCGAAAGCTTGGAAAGGCCCAATTCATTCGTTAAAATGTGGTGTACGCGTTCTGTTGAAATGTTTACCATGTCTGCTATCTCTCTCACTTTGAGTCGTCGATCTTGCGTAATAATATTATGGATTTTTATAATCATTTCCTTAGAAGTCACGATTTTGGGTGCTCCAGAGCGCATTTCATCAACACAGCTTGTTCTACCACGTTTAAATTCATTTACCCATCTACTTATTGTGGCGGATGATGGAGCAGATTCACCTAATGTTTCCCGTAACTCATCTTTTATTTCGGTAGCTTTCATACCCTTAATTACGAAGTATTTAATCACCGCACGATACTCTGCTTTTTCCGTTTTAACAAAACGACGTGTTGCTTCTTTTTCAATCAGCTGTCAAAAATAAACTAATCAACCGATTTATCTAAATATCGGAATATAAGCATATAAATAGGCAACCTAAATTACAGTGCATTTGCTTTACCAATTAGAGCGCCACCTATGTGTCATTCTCACTACTTGTCAAATTATCCTCGTATATATACAGAAGTATACGTTTTAAATTTCACTTTATTTCGTTAATAATCTAAAATTGTAGGGTTGGCTAATTTCATTACCAGTTATTGTATAGAGGCCATATCCAAATTTGCTATCAAACTTATCGTTAAATATTATATTTAATTATATATAAGTATTATATATAACTATGTATTTCACATAAAAGCTTATATGGAAATCTAAGTATATTTCTGAATCCATATTTGTGATCTTTATACCATAACGTTTTCTTCCCTAAATTTGATGGCAAAAAGAATGCAAGATCCTAACATATAACTTTTGAAGTGCTCCTTATGAAATACATTTCTAGAACAATCTAAAATAAAAATGATATTTTTCTCGTCCACTTAAGATTCTATTATTGTACCGACATAAGTAAATCATATTTTTTATATATAAAAAAATTGTTTCTGGAACAAACAGACCATCGCTTTCGAATTAATCGCGAAAACGAAATCCAATATATGTACGTATATACATACCCGTCGCTGCATAACAGTGCATTAAAAATAAAATTTGGCATGGCAAACGCTACTGAATGGCCAAAAGCATCTATTAGCTGTATCTAAACGCGATCTAAGCAGGCAATTGTCACTGTCCGTTCTCTCATAATTCAAGATTTATTTTGTTGCTTTTGATACAGTGAAATTGTTTGGCATAAAATGTGAAGTGGAGCCATTGGGATAATTAATTTCATTGTAAATGTTTTAGTCATAAATACTTAGAACACTGACAAAGACTGCTGACTAATGACTCTCCGTCGAATCAAACCGGTAAGGAGAAAAGATATCTCCTTGATTTGATGTGTTCTTGTTACTTCGACTCCCACTTACTGGATTTCTATACAAAGTCGCTATAAAAGTGAAGAAAATTTTCGAATCTTTAACAGTGTTTGTTTACTGATTAAATAGTGTAGGTGTTACCAATATTTACAATAATATACTAACTTCGTGTTCAAAAAGTTTGATGAATAAGCTTTAAAAATAACAATGGTGAATGGCAAGTGCTTACGAACTCATTCAAAGCCATTTCTGAGTGTATCTATTCCAGAAATCATCGAAGAATTTACTGCACCAGCACTTTTATCGCCATTACCGAAAACACCAACAGACTCCAAGTCCAGATCTCAAAACAAAGTGAAGTATTTTGACTTGAATTTATGAGAAAGACTTTATAGAATGCAACTGTGATTTTTTCCATATTTATATGATGAAATATGTTTATAAGTGGTTAATTATAGATAATATTTGTAATAGCGTATATTCCATTGTCGCTATTCTTATATATTCCATTGTCTTCTTGATCTTGTGATTCCTTTTACTCTTACTGTGTAAGATTTTTATTAACGAAATGTGTATTTGTTATAAATTTGTAATAAAAGTTTTTATTAATACGAAAATGTTCTATAATTAACAATATATTTTTCTAGGTTATATAAGACTCGAATACCTTACCTGTAATTACATTCTTAAATCCGTATGTGTTTGTTTCTTCGAAGTTATTTTTCATACCGTTTGACGAACACATGTAAACATCTTTCTAAATTATTATTTATATTCTTTTTTATTTTGCCCGGGCAGTAATATATTAAATCTTCATCTATTTCTAAGCAATTTTATCTTTTTAAATTAATTAATTACGAATGTAAATTTATACAACGATGTGGAAATTATTAATATTGAAATGACTTTGATAATCATAAAAATATCTTCATGGACATGAACTGGAATATAGGAAAAATGAGACAAGAGATATAAATAAATTTCTGTATAATTTAAAATGGGAAATTTCAAAAGTAATGAAATTCCAATGGTCTTATAATATAGGAGATTTTAATAGGAAGTGAACATTATATTTCAATAAAATGAAAATACGAACATTTTGTATTTGTTTCATTACGATATTGACACATGAGGATTATGTATGGATAATAATTTGATCACCAAGGTTGATATATAACCCCTTTCCACATTAACTTTTGCAATTCTGTATACGCATTTCGACAACTAAGTTGTCATCATCAGCAGACAGTTGCAAAGTGTCGCACCTGGTAAACCACTGCGAAAAATACCTGTACGAAAACACGTACGCGATCTATACCACTGAGAACCAAGATGTACACTGAAATAATAATGTTATTTAAATGTTCATTCCGACTATTTTTACAAGATGTCATTCATTTACCCTTTTTTCATCATTTTGACGCATAAATCTGACTAGATTTCCCCGATGACTCGTCGTATGTTATATACGAAATCAGGAATTGTTACAGACTTATCAGCGCATACTTTGCTCTTAACGTAAAGAATGAAGTCCATGGATATTAGATTGCATGATTTTGAAGGTCAGTATATATCACCAAAACAGTAAGTTATGCGAGCAGGAAATATCTTTTACAATAAATTACGTGTTTTTTCTGGGTGACACCATCCTGCTGAAACATCATATTGTCAGTATTCATTTCGTTCAATCCCGGTCGAAAAAAATTATTAGTATATCACGATAATGGTTGTCATTCACAGTTGACACCATCTTTCCAAAAAGCACACCAAAGTAATCTTCTCCAGATGCATATATTTTTCCTGAATTTGAACTACATGAGAATTTCCAACTTCCAAAATCTGGCAGTTTTTGGTATTAGCAAAATCATTGATGTAACGAACTTTCTTACTTACGACAATTTTGTTGAAAAATGTAAAGATGGGTCAACTGCTTGTTGTTTTAACGTTCAATCGGAAAAGATACAGCGCAGTTTTGATCTCTAATCGTCAGTTTCTGCGTTAGCTGCATTTCGTATATGTTAAAGTGCAGGACTTTTTTCAATATTTGCTAGAAAGAAAACGCTGAGAAGTTGAGTTCCTGGGCACGATACCACATTTAAGTGCTCGAGCTTTCAGTCTCGCTTTGGTTCGCAAACGCGAGTTCATTCTCGAAGCGACCACTACATGTAGATAGTAGTCGCTGCGCTATTACATACGAACCATTTTTTTATGTTTTCACAATTGTCACTTCTTCTTGCACAGTATAACCTTCCACGATTACTCTGCAGTAGCTCTACATTAAATATATATAACTTCAAACGTCAATTCTGTGCAAAATGGCGGGTAATCAAAAGCAATATTCTATTAAAACATGCATTAGTTCGTAATGATGGAGTCTAACGAAAAATGTAGTTATGACATTGCCTTTAATCGTGATAATTTCACTATTCATCCTTTATTAGCTTGTCAAGAAATGTAAAAGCTTTTCTCTTTCTTAAGTTAGTAACATGGAATTGTCATGTGGCTTAGAGAAAATCACTGCTACTTTTTGGTTTGGCTCCATCCATTTACGAAGTTTTATAAGATCAATGTTAAATTCATAATTAAGAAGTGTTTATTCAAGTTTATATATTGAAAGCAAGATTTGACTCGACTACTAGCACCATTATTCGGAAAAAAGTTTTTAACATTATATTCTAATTCTAGCATTTCTTGTGATGCTGAGAGGTGGAATTTTGTTAATTTCTGATATTTGATTTGAAATTTACAGCAACGTAAATAAAGTGTCTTAAATAACCTAAATAAAAAAGACTAAAATGCATAAACTTGCAAATCGTGGTAGAATTGTGTATTTATTATTCATATGACAAAATTTTTTAAAATGATGGTTGATATACAACAAATTTTGGATAACAATGGTCTTTCGAAAATCATAATTTGTCGCCGGATTTCTCAGCTTAAAGAAGATATCAGTATTGAAGATGATATGTGACCAGGGCCATCAGAGACTGCAACAACTTCGAAATTAATCAATTATTATTTTATGTGGTCAAAGAATTGACATCAAGGAAAAAAGCATGGTGATCAATTAAATGCTACATCACATTTTGCACGTAGAATTAGGCATCTATAAGTTGTTATCAAGTTAAATCTCATGAATCTTGAATTGTGTTCAAGAACCAAGCTAATTTATTACGGTTGATGAAACCTGATTTTGCCGATATGTTTCTCTAATTCTAAACGATAATTTCAACAGTGGACACATAATAGTAGCTCTCCCACAAAGACAACCAAGACATTTCCATCTATGGGTAAGTCTACGATTTCTTGGATCTCAAAGGGGATAATTTTTGTATATTGCCAAAGAATTAAACCGTTAGCGAACTATATTATACCGTCCTGCTAGACAAAATTTTGAACAAAGCAATTTCTGAAAAACGATCTAGAATGTACCATAAGAAAATCTCTTTCACTTCCACTTATATCAAACTCTTTCGTACTGGAAAGAAGTTTTTGTCATATGAAGAAACGTATTGAAGTTGAAGAGGAATATATTAAAAAATTCTAAAAATTTCGTTTCAAAATTCAGTTATGGTTTTTTTTCAAAGATGTACAATAAACCAACGTCTCAACCCAAAATTGTCGAATTCTGTTTTATAACTCACTTCTATTTCCTTCTGCTCAAGGTGTTACTGGCCGTATCAGTAGAGTCATTCTAAAGAGGAACATCAAAACCATCTTCTTTTGAGTGATAGTTCAATAGTATGCTATTGGGCGTTTTTTCTATCAAAGACCGTAAATACATATATAGAAACCCCTGGTGTATGCTTGTGTAGCAGCGTGTACATTGTGTGACAAAGTGTTCGAAACGTTATATTAAGAAGACTGAGCACAGATTGGAAACCAGACACCTAATTCAATTTGATCCTGTTCAGCTTTTATTCATACGTAGATATCCAAACATACCATAAATACAACACATGGCAAGACATAAATGCAACTCTCTATTGACCCATAACAACCCCTATATTACCTCTTCCCGAACTAACGAACCTTTACTTTCTGTTCAGCAGTAAGATCAGTAGCAACTCGGAGTATCTTCTTTGGAAAGGCCGATGAAACGTCATTAAGTGAAGTAGCAGTGCCAGAGACGTGATCTCCAAAATGTCTGGTTTCCAATCTGATCTCAATATTTGCTCTTTTACAAGAGTCGGCAAATTAAATAATAGTATCAGAGACGTGGTTTCAGCCCAGAAATCCAGCAGGAACAATTAAATAGATCATTTTTGTATTTACCCTTACATCTTTTTGAATTTTCGTTTTAATTATTATACTTATTGTTTGTTTATTTAAATTAATTTTAACAAATTATATAATTCATAATTATTAAGGACAGCTAACATTCTCTTAAGAATAAAATTGTGTAGATTATTTTGGCATTTTACACAATATGATAGCTATTTAGAAATGTATTTCACAGTTTGCTATTACTGTACATACTGTACTTTACGTTTATGTTGGTAGATTTGAGCAGTAAGTGAGTAACTTGTTTCCTCGATCTCGCACTTTGAGTTTCCTTTCTCTAGAGATACTTGAAGATTTAAATCTACCAATGAAAGCCGCGAACAGTGGAAAACCTGAAAGCTGCTAGAACTTCGAGGAGAGATTTCAGCGTTATATAGAAAAGAAACGGTCAGCATTTGGAGGATATCATTTTCAAAATAAGGGAATGGTGTATGTGATGTAAATGGCAAGCATTACTCTTTCAAATTATTATACATTTAATATTCGGGACTTATTTTTGCTTCAATCTGTATATTCAAACATCTTTAAAAATAACACCTCTTAAAATTAAAGACAAAAAGAATTCCTTTTAATGAATTAGAATACATTCTCTATCTTTATTCATTCGAACGACATCGAATATTCACAACATCATATACTGGATTAATTAAGTAACTAACTACGCCAACAGTTCCATATTACATCCACGGAAATAGTAGGCGATTACACCTGGTGTTTTGACCGTTTTACCAACCTACAATACTTCTTGAATAATTCTGATGTCTTACCGTAATAGGTAAGAATTTGTTCGCAATGAGTATGATAAATTTTTACTGAGACGATTACTTTTTAAGGTGTTTTTACATAGTGGTTTCATAAAATTAAAAATTTATTCAACGAATGTTCTAGACATTAATGGTAAGGAACAATACAATATGTCGTTCCTATATATTATTTTAAATAATTAAAAATGTACATTTTACATACAATAATATTATCTAAATAATAGAAAAATAAAATTTCAAAAAATACACCTTGTAGTGTCACTATGGCATGCATTTTCTAGAAATAAAATCCGTTTACTTATGAAATACAACACACCTTGCCCAACCATTTAAAATCGATAGGAAGTTTTATGTAAAACATATCCTTCTCTTCTAATTTGTTAATTAGAGTTGTCCATATTTGTAAAGCTAACATTTTTTAATTTAAAAAGGTTAATATGATATTGCAGAAATTGAAATATCTAGGAAAGTACTACACTTGACATGTTCAACAGGCTGGATAATTTTTGTCTGTTGTAAAGTAGATTAGGATAAGATAATTACAAGTATATTTACTGAATAATATGTGAAAAATACATAGCAATTGAAAATTTATAATTAAGTCTTTATAAATATATAAATCTTGTATCAAAAAAAGAGACCTCCTTTACTATTGTGTACGGTTAATGACATTTATTCCACTATTAATTATAATGCTATGAGTGATTGTGTTTTAACGAACAGTTGAAAAATTTGTTAGTCTCTTAAGTACTACAAAATGTTCGATCGTCCAAAAACAAAATGAACGAAATTAGTGACTGAAACGTGTATGATTTCTTCAAAAAAATCAAGAATCATTCATTGAATTGTTTCAACTGTGCATAGTATTTTAACGGAATGTTTGGGCCCTCATAAATTTAATTCATTATTGCTATCTGCTTCTGGGTTTCCGGGCTGGAACCGCGTCCCTAGTATATCCGCCGACGTTTCGTACCCATTTGTATGGGACATCTTCAGGGCTGAACTACTGCACTGAAACTGAAAACGTCGGCAGATATACTAGGGACGCGGTTCCAGCCCGGAAACCCAGAAGCAGATAGCATGGGCCACGACCGCGGAAGTCTACGTACCAAATTAATTCATTATTTATTTCAAGTGAATTACAAAAAATGTCGTGAACTGTGCTCTATCTACAAGGGCCTTAATGAAGTTGCTCGTAAGATAATGAAACTTTCTTGAAATTTATTTCAAGTGAATTACAAAAAATGTGAACAGTACTCTATAAGGACCTTATTGAAGTTGCTTGTGAGAAACTGAAACTTTCTTGAAATTATTGTTACTTGTCACGAAATGTAGCATATTGATTGGTAATTCAAAAAAAGAGCTTCAAAATACTGAATGGGATCATTGAATGATTGCTTTCAATCTCTGTCTTGTCGTAGGGATGCTACCCAGTGCGAAATTTCTTGTTAACTTGATTAACAATGGTGTGGATGCCCCATCTATACTGTCTCAGGTTGGTCTATTGGTTCCATCTTATTCCGCTCGGTCTTTTGATTCCTTCGTTCTTCCGAGGGCCAGGACTTATGTTCTATTGAAAGCTCCGCTTACTCACATGTGCAGGAATGCGAATAGGTTGTTTCCAGATTCCCTTCGTAGGAAATAATATTGGTGGTTGAAGAGTTTGTAGCACAACTTCGGTTTCATCTCAGTTTTTTTTCTTTTTTACCTATAAATGTATACTTTAGTTCTTAGTTTTTCATTTATTATGAGTGCATTTTGTAATTTTCATATATATTTAAGTTAGTTTATTTAATACTTGTACACTGTACCTAATGTTTTTGATTTGTCCTTTAAATGGCTTGTCTGTTGGACAATAAAAAATATTATTATTAAAAAAGGACAAGAAAGTTGCATGGAAAAGGCAAAATGAAAGAGAATACTAATTTGTTATGGGATTCCAAAGATATTATGAATTCATTATATCTAGCCAAGTGATATATGGTGGATTTTAGCTAGAAATTTTTAAGCCATACTAGTGACTTAGTTTGCCAATGAAAGGAAAGCTATACGGCATTATTAAAGCGTCCAAGTGATACCGACTACGATCTTAAAAAATATCCCAAGAACTGATATAAAAACTAGTTTAATAAGTTAATTAATCGTGACAAACTCTGTACCTAAGTCGAAGGAGAGTATATTGATTAAAAAAAAAGATTTTCGCAACTATAATTGGCCTGTGTTTTATTTTCCATATAAAGTTCAATTCTTCTTGGATGTTTCCAAAGTTCTAGGATTTTGGTTATAATTTTTTTAGTTTGTCAATTTTCATAAAAATTTCAATATAGTTTTTTAATGTAATTATCATCTAATTGAGTACACTTATTCTAATCGGAAACAATTTTTTAAAAATGTTTCACAGAACATTTTCGAAGCCAATCCACCTACAGCAAGTTTTATCTCATTTAAGCTCTGCCATTCCCATCGCAATTCGTTTAAAATATTTTAGTTCTTCATTTGGTATGCAATTCCTGTTGCAATAGCGGAAACTTTCCAGACTATTTCTTGGAAAGTGCCTACCATAAAGGAACATATAAAAGGTTAGAATAATGTTCTGTGTGTATAATACCTTTCAGTCCATAATTCATAAACATAATCACCTCGCAATCTCAGAATATAGTATGCATTTCTTTTTAACCAAAGAAATTGAACGTGCTTTATCCATAGTTATTAGCAGTTTCTAAAATTAGTCGTCGTAATGGGCTAAAAGTCCTTAAAATTTACGACATATATTGAGTTTCTATTCCGAATCCAACAGCCTTGGTATCCAGTGGACTGAAATCTTATTCACTTCCAAACGTTCGTGTAAAATTTCATGAACCTGTCATATACCTATTCCTACACTGATACTATTTTCACGAATCATCTTTGAGTAGATCCTTCGCGGCAGTAATTCTTTTCATTTATAGAAGTGTAATAATGTTCTGTTAACTTCAAAATGACCGACCCATCGATAGACAATATTTTTACATATCGTGGACAAATACACCTTCTGAACGTTTAAACAACAAGAAAATGATAGCTTTTTATGATTTACTATGTCTTCCATAATTGTAACATCACTGGTACAGAAATACGTCGGTATCAGGCAAGTAATTGAAGTCAACTAAACACTATTGCACAGGATAGCTGCATAAACATGTCGAGACTTGTCATTGATCAATACCCTGACCTATAGGATTTATACAATTGAACTAGCACTATTCTTGGAAACATCCTTCGTATATGGCTTTAACCCAATAAAATTGATAAAAATGGGGAATGTCGTGAGTTGAGAAATTTTATAAATTGTTTGAAAACAAAGTCTAAATCACTATGTATGGAAGAAGAAATTGGAATCTGAAGAATTTAGAGATGTTTTGCAATGACAATGAATTACTAAGACATAAAAATAGTTAAAAAAAACTAGGAATAAAAATTTGTTTGAATATCGAAATTAGTGACTAAAAATTATTTATTTCTGTCTCATATATATATTAAACATAAAATAACTCATATAGATTAAAAGTAAAATTCAATTTTTATTATCTTAATTGAAATGTTTTTAAAAATACCACAGTATCTTTGGAACGTTTATATTATGTATGTATGTTCAACTATCGTAAAGAACGCAAGTGCATACATATTTACTTCTTTCAAGTCCTAGTTAGCAAAGCATCTTATCGATTAGGTAAAGATGCAAACTGAAATCAATAAGAGGCGACCTTGTCAACGTTGTTTATAACAGGAAAACAAAACACAAGGAAAAACAAACTTCTAGAAAGCCTCTGCGCGTGGATTTTTGTCTACGTATATGTACCTATCTTGACATGCAACGTCTATTTCAAATAGGTGGGAAGGAGATAATTTAATTATGTCTTTTTATAGCTGCACAACGGTACTATTTACATGAATATAGTCTTGCGAACGATGTCCATATAGAATTTTTTAGCTACAGAATAATACAAAAATTTACGTCACGGTCGCCGATGATTCATAATTATTTTGATTTTTATTTTCGCCTTTGCAACGAAACGCTGTTTTCCACGGCGATTTTGCCAAATAGATATTTGAGCGTTCGAACACTGGATCCTTGAATTAGAATTTTTGCGGGTACTAGTCACAAGCCAAAATCGACACGCACACACTTCACCGTGATGCGCTAATTGATCGGTTTTATTATTAGTCGGTGTATTCCAAGTGGTTATTTCGTGTTTTATGAATAATTTTACAAAGTAGGTTTTCATCGCTTATAACTCGGCTGGAATTCAGGAGGTTATTTGTACTTACTGATGGAATTGTTGACAAACATATGAGATAGATATATTTTCTTGCAGTATTATTTTTTTAAATATATAAATAGATTAAATTTACAAAAAAAAAATTGGAACGTTACTTTAAATATTGATTAAAATTTGGCAGGACCATTTGATTCTCGACCATCTAATGTTGAAAATATTTCGATCGAAGGCGTGGAATAACAGAATTTTTTGTAGAAACGATATAAGCGAACTATCAAATTTTAAAAAATATATACTGCCACATTTCCCACACTAATTGTGTATCGTAGTAGTAACTCAAAAAAAAATTTTATTCTTTTTTCATTTTTTAATGCTTTGAAATTTGTCAAGAAAGTTTTACTCAGGACCATTCTAGTCTGTCGCGCAATCTTCAATCTGGAGCAAAGGTTGTCTAAGTTTAGTCTGCGCACCCATAAAGGTCCACTTGTAAGAATAACATATAATAAAACAAATTAAGTACAATTTTGGTCAAAAATATAAATGAGCATTTGCAACTTTTTTACACAAAAAAAAATTAAGTTAGAATATTTCTTACGGATGAGAAATTTTTCTTAGTAAATGATTATGTGGTTTCTCGATACTGTACAAAGTCGCTAATCTCGTTTTTACATCTAAATAAATTGAATTTGAAGCAATAAAGATCTGATACGGATGTATTCCTAGTCGAGAAAGAAATAGGATTATTAAAAAATTTGAATTGTCGTTAACCTGATATGCAAATAAATCTTGCAACTCATTACCGTTTCTATTACATTTTATGAACACACTAATAAACTTTCCCTCAGATTTTCAAAAAAATACCGGAGAAAGTTTTCCTACGTCAGATCCTTGCAACGAGTGCATAACAGTATATTAAAGAAACAGTGTCATAAGGTTGAACAATCTTCTGGCTAAACCAGCGGCGGAACCGATGGAGGACGAATTGACGATAACTTGTACCATGTCGAAAATGCCTCATAAAGGTGTGTGTAAAACGTCAATCGTTTTCCTACGTTCGAATATGCAGAAACTATAATTATTTTCTTTATATGCAGTTTTCCCGACGAAACTGTACGCAACTGCGAACTCGGAGGTTTGTTCAGCCTTAGCTCATAAAACAGTTATTTTATGAGCCTAGCCCGACGAGTCAAGAGAGGAGAACCCTATAGGACAAGTGAAATATGTGTCTTATGAAATGTTATTTTTTCTAATTTGCCTCTTTCATGACCTTTCCAACATAAATTACAGCAGATCTAAAATTGGGGATTTTCTCAGTTGTTCAATGATATCAGTCAATTTATAATTTGTCAATTTTTGACTAACTCTCTCGTCCAACACAAAAATGTTTTGAACGACAAAGCGGAAACGCGTCTATCTCGCATGTCGGCAACAAAGTTCCCAGAACGTATATAGACAAACGCTTGCACTACGGCGATTTGTCGAATAAATGAATGTTAAAAGGAATCATTCAAATGTTAATAACTAGAGTCCGGATTAAAAAGCATTAAAAATATTGAAAAAAGCGCTTAAAAAGCCTATCGATTTTCGAAAAAAAAGCATTACCATATGCAAAAAAAGCACGTACATTATACAAAATTGTATAAATTATATATACATTATTGATTAAATAAACATTGATTTTGAGATTTATAATAATTTATTTTTATAACATTAATATTTAAGTACTTCAACAAAAAACATGTAATAAATTCAGAAAACATGTTCAGTCATAAAACTCAAATATTTTAAATAAAAGAAATTTTTAAAATATTTTTAATTCATAGATACAGAGTAATATTTAATAATTATAATTGAAACGTGTTTTAAAATGAAAAACCTTAAATTCTTTTTATTAACAGTTTTTAATAAAAACAACATAAAAAAAAATTATTTCCGTTTGAAACACGAAATTATTAAATGCTCATTTAAATGTTCCATTGTAAAGTTCTGTCGTCTATCACTTAAAATGTTTTTATAATTTGAAAAACTTCTTTCGACATCAACACTAGTTATAGGGGCATATTTAAATTTTACCACGACAGCTGGATCCATATTTAATTCTTGAACTACCTCTCCACTTAAGATCGAGGATATTTTACTTAAGGTTTGAAACCCTCGTTCTTTGACAAAACATCGTTGAGTTTTGTTTGCACTGTTTGACCAATGCGCCCAGGTATACCGTCTATGGCACTTTTAAAATCATTAATTTTTTTAACAGATTCAACTAATGACAATTGCTGCTGCTCTAAGGATTTTATGGTTTTACTTACAAGATTAAAATGACATTTAATAAAAGAGAGACTATTTTTCAATTCTGCTTTTTCTAAAACGGCTTGGCAATCTCTTATCGATTTAACAGCAGTATCTGAAAGCTCGAACACAAGGTTTTTAAAATCTTCGAAATGTTCAGCGTTGTATAAAGCAGCGTCTAACCAAGTTCCCCACCGAGTTAACACTGGCTCAGGTGGTAATGGAATGTTAGGCAATCTTTTTCTGAAGAGTTGCACTCTTAAAGGGGCTTTAATGAACGTTTGTTTGCCATTTTTTATTAGTTCATTAACAAGAGGGAATTGAAGCCGTATAATTTCGGCAACCCGATTAAGACCGTGTGCTAAACAAGTGCAATGAACTAAATTTCGATAAAAAATCTTAAGATTTGGTGCAGTTTTAACCATATACGGTGCAGCATCAGAAAGCATTAATAATATTTTGTCATAGGGCACAGCCTCGGGTAGATAAAAATTTGTTAATGTCTCATTTACAAATCTTATAACTGTATTGTTATTTGTTGCTTGCAGCTCTTTTGAGCATATCAAGTATCCTTCCGTTAATATTTCCTCATTAATCACACCTATAATTAAGTTTTCAACATACCTCCCGCAAACGTCTGTAGTTTCGTCTACGGTAAACCAAATGTAATTATTACCCACTAGCGTTTTTATTTTCTGGATAGTTTCTTTATATACAGAGCTAACATAACATTTTCGAAGGGTACTTTCATCCGGTACACGTATCTTGCAATATTGTTCCAAAAATCTTTTAAAGCTATTATTTTCTAATTTGTTTAATGGTATATCAGACTGCACCATAGCTTTGCATAGATCAAAATTAAATCGCTGTTGTTCGTTATAGCCAGAACATGACTGTAAGGATTCACCAATTGTTTGTTGCTTAGATTTATTTGTAAACCTTTGTAGACTTTGTTGATGCAAAACTGTTTGCACATGTTGTTTAATATTGTATTTTTTGTCGCACTGAATCTAAAATTAGGAACAACAATGATGTACCAAGGATTTAATCTATAAGAAACAACTTACCGTTTTTATACAGGCTCGGCAAAATAATCTACCATTTTCAAAATGCAACTCTTTATATTCTTTAATCCATTCGTCTACCGTGGGCCTCTGCTTTGGCATTTTAAAATAATTTTACACAAAACTAAACTAATTCAGTTTAACAACGTGTAAACACACTTATAGAATGTAATAGTTCATGAAATGTTTGTTTACAAATGCCAAAGACACCGGGGAATTCCAGGAACGGAGGTGTATCACGTGTTTGTGATGTGATATTTCTAGCGGCACTGTTTGCTGATGCGACGCGATCAACGGGGAAGTACCTACGTGTGTATGGAGATGCGGGGAAATAGTCGACATAATGCATATTTAGATTCTCATGTTTGATACGTTGTTATTTTTTAATTATTTTTATGTTTTCCATACATCTTTTTCTACACTAAGTATATTTCTGATTTGTTTATGTAAACTCATACGTAAAAATATTAAAAAAGAAAGCTGTAAATAAGCACAAAATATTAAATTAAGGACAAATATTACTAAAAAAGCAAAAAAAGCATCTGAACATTAGTGCCAAATGACTTATTTTTACATATTTCGTACACATTTTAATACTAAATGTATCTGCTTGTAATATTTATAATAAGCTTAATGCCTAGAAATCCGGACTCTATTAATAACAATAGTAGACAGGGTGTTATTAACATTTGAATGATTCCTTTTAACATTCGGTGTCAATTTTTGTTGAATATTTTGTACTTCTTAAATTAAATGTAAAATGAATAGCAAAATTGTTGAAAACACCGTAAAAATCTCGTATCAATTATGAAAAGCAGTTGAATTTGAATAATGGTGCAATTTACATTTGACAGTTCACATATAGTTTGGATTTGATTTCAACAAACTCTTGAAAAACTAAATTGTTCTAAACTAAAACAATGCTTGTAGCTTATAAATATATCGTTTTCAATGCCTTAATAACGTTATTATAGCAGTAAGTTAGAAAAAATAATAAGATCGCCAGTCATGCCTCTTTGAACGTGTCCAAGATCAGATTTGCCGGCAATGGAACTTGGAAAACACAAATTTTTGCTTCCTTGTTCAATAAGAATTTAATAAAACTTGTAGATTAATCATTTTGAAAATATTGAAATAAACCTTATAGATTGAGGCTTTTAAAGATCCGACCCAATACTTCAGATATTGCTCAGTCCAGATTCTAATTTCTTCTTCCTTACATAGTGATTTAGATTTGGTTTTAAAACAATGTATAAAATTTTTCGACTCACAACATTCTCCATGTTGATCAATTTTATTGGATTAAAGCCATATACGAAGGATGTTTCCAGGAATAATGCTAGTTCAGTTGTATAAATCCTATAGGGATCAATATAGGCTATTGATCAATTTAAACTCTTCCATTCCCATCGCACTTCGTTTAAAATATTTTTCGTTCTTCGTGTGGTGTGCAATTCCTGTTGCGGAAACTTATAAATATATTATTTTATTAATTAAATTGGTTGTTAAAGTTTCATACTGCAATAGTGTTTAAAATCGAGTTTTAATAACAGATTTACATTTTGTTTATATAAATATTTTCTGTGCGGGGATCCGCATACCGGCTCCTCACTCAAAATGGGGCTCGTGGAGTCAAGAACTCTGAAAAACACTGAAATAGAGGATCAGTGACTCTTCTGCAAGGATTATCATACTCTCCAATTTTCAGACGCTACGGATGTTCTCGTACATTTTTCTGCTGTAGAATTTGCTAAATTTGTGTATGTTGATATTACATATGACAGTTTTTAGTATTTACAGGGTTACAACTGTTGGCATCATTGATCGCTGTAAGATCTTTAACTTTTCCCTCTGTGCCCATCTTTCATCAACCAGGGCTTGGGATCAGTTTTTTTTCATTTTCCTTGGAGTTTATTCGACTGTGGTAGCAAACAAAACACTGCAGCCTTACTTGATTTATTGAACATTCTCCCCGAATTATCTAGTACATCCAATTCAGTATTCCTATTCCTTAATCAAATCTGTGCAGATGCAAGACAGATCAACTGCTATATGTAGTCGAGTCAAATACAATAGTCAATCAAGAAATCGTAAATCTTTCTAAAAAAAATGATTTTAAATAAACAAACTACTATAATATATCTAAATTAACATTATTAGTATAGGGTTTGATATGTAGTAAAGATTAAACAGTTCGATATATAAAGAAGACTGCTTTTTTAAAGTGTCTTTTTGTGTTAGATTAAGATTTGATTCGCAGTACTTAAACTCGAAAAATGCAATATTTGAATTGCTGAATAAAATGTTGAAATGCAATTTGATTATTCTAGTCCAAAGGTAAATATTATCTTACAGGTAAATAGTGTATAAACAACCCCGGACAGAATATACCTTATCTTTTATAAAAGTATTCTGTTGAGTTGATTACCGTATATTTTTAAGGACCTGACTAAGGCTAATGCGAACCTTGTTGCACATAATTTCAGATAGAATATAAAAACACATATATGTATGTAGCTATATATGTATTCATAAATCACTAGAAGGTAAGACGTTCCACTGAAGGTGAACTTTTCGTCTACTTTTCAAGCTAGCTGCTACCTTTGTACACATTCCTAGTGGCGTTTTAAATTATTATTTATTACCAAAATATTGTCAGTATTCATATATATTCTTCATGTCAAACGCTAGGATAAATAAATAATTTTACATAAGTTGAAATTTTTTTTAATGTATAAACACTAACACATCGATATTTAAACATTAACAACACCTATATTTTTTATGGTATCCTGCATTCTTCTTGATAGGCTTTCCATTAATGAATTAATGAAATTTTCATGAATATTGTATCACTCTTCTTGTAGTAAGTTCCACGATTCATTTTCGTTCTTTGGTCCCCTTTCACACTTTTTTCTGTCAAGATAAAATCCCACACGTGCTAAATAATTAAATAAGTTTTCACAAGTTTTGAGGTATGCTTGGATCGCTATCTTGCGATAGAATAAAATTATTGCCAATAAGTCGCTGCCCTGATAGTATGGCATATTCTTCTAATAGTGTTCTGTATTTCTCACCAGTTAATTTACCCTCTATTTTTACAATTTCACCCACACCTGCTGCCGAAATACAACCCCAAATTTGGATATTGCCTCCTCCATGCTTTATGGTAGTGTGTAAACATGGTTCCAATAACGATTCACCAGGGCGTCGTTTAACATACTGACATCTGTTCGTTCAAATAATTGATATTTAGATTCGTCAGTTCATAGTACTTGTCGCGGTATCGTGGTCTCTGGCATATTTTAATCGTTTCCCTCTATTACCTCGTCGCAGTAAGGGTTTTCTCACGGGCACACATCCAATCAAACCTGATCTGAGCAAGTATTGCCTTACTGTTAAAGCATGTACCGAAGTACCAGATGTTCGCACAATATCTTTTACTAGTTTTGCGCTAACCTTCTTACGATTTCTTAAGGAACTAACTTTTAAAAACTGTGCATCAGCTTTGTTGAGCTTTTTTTTGAATGTCTACTCTTTGGTCTAACAGTTACACTGCCGGTTTCAGCCATTCTTTTTATTGTTTATTACACGGCATACCGGGAACATTTCACTATTACGATAATTTTATTTCTGTCTAGTAATGCTATTCTACGCATTTTCTATCTATTATAACAATTTACAGCTCACATTTTCTTCTTAAAATGTAACTCGTAGGCGCGTTTTTCAAGAATCTAAATAAATTCTATTGTGGAACCGCTCTGTATCGTTTCTACCACTGAATTAAAAACAAAATCTTATAGATAAATAACTCTCTCTTGAAATTTTATTTCAGAGCATTGTGATGTAAAATTTATTATTTTAATCCTCTTATCAGGTGGTCGATCTCACCCCTACGCGGAAGTATGCTGTTATAAACTTAGAAATTTACAGTGATTATATTTCTACCAATAAGTGAATCGTTCTTCGAAAGATGTATTAAGTATTATAAATTAAATTAACCCAATAATTATTAGTAAAAATGTTTTGGTAAATAAGTTTTGAAAAATATTGTTAGGTGCTTCTTACTTTTGCACAGTACTGTAGATGTCTAAGTGTCCCCAGATATCCCATTTCGTAAAACAAGTATGAGTCGAGAACTGACACGCGGAGCAGTACCAACAATATTTAAAAATAATATGTTATATTTCGATGTCAATGTACCAGATTTTGACAATTTTTTTCATTGTTTAACTAAATGTTTAAATAAATGAACTTCCAGCATATATTATAATGAAAATGTTCTAAATTTACATAAGCTTTACTGAAAGTTTTTGAAGTACTATAGTAATTACCTGGACAAATTACGTAGGATATTAGCAATCATAATTCATACCAGTTTAATAATTGCAGTTTTTATATTTAGAATATTTGCAATAATTAAACATACTTTACACTTTTACAAATGACACATGCGTTACCTCATTATTTGACTATGTTTTGCAATATTTAAAATGTTTGTAAAATAAAAAAAATAAGAATAAAACATCATGTTCAACAAATTAGACAGATTTATTATGCTTTATCTACTGTTATCAAGTACGCAGAGACGAATTTAAATATTTTCTCAGCAGGGCTTTTGTGTAAGTTGGTCAGAAATATCGGTACAACTTTCTGTAAAAACATTAATGTTCAATTTTCATTTAGCATTTTAATGAATGAAGAGTGTTCAAATTTAACCAAGATTGTTTAAAAATAAACTCGTTTCATGTACAGTACAATAATCAATCCGTTTTTAGAAATCGGATGTTAGAAGCTCTACAGAGGTGGAAGAATGTGCTTAGAAAATGAACCCGTATACATATATGAAGAGTTGCAAATGTAGTTAATGACAAAGCGATGAGCAGACTAGAGCAATGTAGTTTTCAGCAAGACATATGAGTAGAGTCCGGATTAAAAAGCATTAAAAATATTGAAAAAAGCGCTTAAAAAGCCTATCGATTTTCGAAAAAAAAGCATTACCATATGCAAAAAAAGCACGTACATTATACAAAATTGTATAAATTATATATACATTTTGATTAAATAAACATTGATTTTGAGATTTATAATAATTTATTTTTATAACATTAACATTTAAGTACTTCAACAAAAACATGTAATAAATTCAGAAAACATGTTCAGTCATAAAACTCAAATATTGGGTCTGGGAAAAAGTTCGTGGCGTTTTTCCCGATAGATGGCATTGGTTGCCGATAACTAAAGAACAACAAGTCACAGCGACACCACCGACGGCTCGTTTTTTAGATGACCTTCCGAACGTTAGTTTGAGCGTAGAAACATTGTAATCGGTGCAGTGGTTGGAAAGTTATTCGCACTTGAAAATGGAGAAGAATAATGAGAAATTTCGCTATATTCTGCAATATTATTATGATAAGGGGAAGAACGCTGCGCAGGCTTGTGATAAAATTTGTGCTGTTTACGGTGAAGGTACTTTATCGAAATCTGTTGCGCGGAAATGGTTCGCTCGCTTTCGTTCTGGAAATTTCAATGTGAAAGATGAGTCACGCTCCGGTCGTCCAATCACTGAAAAATCTGATGAAATTCTTGAAAAAGTCCAACAAGATAAGCATATCAGCAGTGTCGATATTGGCATGGAGCTAGGCATTGACCACAAAACTGTTTTGAACCATTTACACAAAGCTGGTTGCAAAAAAAAGCTTGACGTATAGGTTCCTCATGAGTTGAGCGTGAACAACATGATGGACCGAATTAACATCTGCGATGCGCTGCTGAAACGGAATGAAATCGAGCCGTTTCTGAAACGTTTAATAACCGGAGATGAAAAATGGATTACGTACGATAATCGGAAGCGTAAAAGATCGTGGATAAAGGATGGTGAGCCGTCACAAGCGTTCGCTAAGCCAACATTGACGCCAAAAAAAGTGATGCTGTGTGTATGGTGGGACTGGAGGGGAATCGTCCACTACGAGCTACTTCCAACTTGTCAGACGATTGATTCTCAACTCTACTGTGCACAACTAGAGAGATTACGCCAGGCGATTGAAAGAAAATGGCCCGAATTGATTAATAGGAAAGGTGTTGTCTTCCATCATGACAACGCCCGACCACACACTTCTTTGATGACCCGTCAAAAATTGAGAGAGTTTGGTTGGGAAGTTTTGATGCACCCACCTTACAGTCCGGATATAGCACCCTCTGACTATCATCTGTTTCGATCTCTGCAGAACTCTCTCAATGGAATTAAGTTGGTTTCAAAAGAAGCCTGTGAAAACTACTTGATTCAGTTTTTCGACCAGAAACCACAGAACTTTTCACCGATGGGATCATGGATCTACCAAAAAAATGGCGAAACATTGTCGATAATAATGGAGCATATTCGGTTTAAATGAATTCGTCCACGCGCCATGCGGGGACCAGTTGAATTTTACTGAAAAACGCCACGAACTTTTTCCCAGACCCAATATTTTAAATAAAAGAAATTTTTAAAACATTTTTAATTCATAGATACAGAGTAATATTTAATAATTATAATTGAAACATGTGTTTTAAAATGAAAAACCTTAAATTCTTTTTATTAACAGTTTTTAATAAAAACAACACTAGTTATAGGGGCATATTTAAATTTTGCCACGACAGCTGGATCCATATTTAATTCTTGAACTACCTCTCCACTTAAGATCGAGGATATTTTACTTAAAGTTTGAAATCCCTCGTTCTTTGACAAAACATCGTTGAGTTTTGTTTGCACTGTTTGACCAATGCGCCCAGGTATACCGTCTATGGCACTTTTAAAATCATTAATTTTTTTAACAGATTCAACTAATGACAATTGCTGCTGCTCTAAGGATTTTATGGTTTTACTTACAAGATTAAAATGACATTTAATAAAAGAGAGACTATTTTTCAATTCTGCTTTTTCTAAAACGGCTTGGCAATCTCTTATCGATTTAACAGCAGTATCTGAAAGCTCGAACACAAGGTTTTTAAAATCTTCGAAATGTTCAGCGTAGTATAAAGCAGCGTCTAACCAAGTTCCCCACCGAGTTAACACTGGCTCAGGTGGTAATGGAATGTTAGGCAATCTTTTTCTGAAGAGTTGCACTCTTAAAGGGGCTTTAATGAACGTTTGTTTGCCATTTTTTATTAGTTCATTAACAGGAGGGAATTGAAGCCGTATAATTTCGGCAACCCGATTAAGACCGTGTGCTAAACAAGTGCAATGAACTAAATTTCGATAAAAAATCTTAAGATTTGATGCAGTTTTAACCATATACGGTGCAGCATCAGAAAGCATTAATAATATTTTGTCATAGGGCACAGCCTCGGGTAGATAAGAATTTGTTAATGTCTCATTTACAAATCTTGTAACTGTATTGTTATTTGTTGCTTCCAGCTCTTCTGAGCATATCAAGTATCCTTCCGTTAATATTTCCTCATTAATCACACCTATAATTAAGTTTTCAACATACCTCCCGCAAACGTCTGTAGTTTCGTCTACGGTAAACCAAATGTAATTATTACCCACTAGCGTTTTTATTTTCTGGATAGTTTCTTTATATACAGAGCTAACATAACATTTTCGAAGGGTACTTTCATCCGGTACATGTATCTTGCAATATTGTTCCAAAAATCTTTTAAAGCTATCATTTTGTAATTTGTTTAATGGTACATCAGACTGCACCATAGCTTTGCATAGATCAAAATTAAATCGCTGTTGTTCGTTATAGCCAGAACATGACTGAAAGGATTCACCAATTGTTTGCTTAGATTTATTTGTAAACCTTTGTAGACTTTGTTGATGCAAAACTGTTTGCACATGTTGTTTAATATTGTATTTTTTGTCGCACTGAATCTAAAATTAGGAACAACAATGATGTACCAAGGATTTAATCTATAAGAAACAACTTACCGTTTTTATACAGGCTCGGCAAAATAATCTACTATTTTCAAAATGCAACTCTTTATATTCTTTAATCCATTCGTCTACCGTGGGCCTCTGCTTTGGCATTTTAAATTAATTTTACACAAAACTAAACTAATTCAGTTTAACAACGTGTAAACACACTTATAGAATGTAATAGTTCATGAAATGTTTGTTTACAAATGCCAAAGACACCGGGGAATTCCAGGAACGGAGGTGTATCACGTGTTTGTGATGTGATATTTCTAGCGGCACTGTTTGCTGATGCGACGCGATCAACGGGGAAGTACCTACGTGTGTATGGAGATGCGGGGAAATAGTCGACATAATGCGTATTTAGATTCTCATGTTTGATACGTTGTTATTTTTTAATTATTTTTATGTTTTCCATATATCTTTTTCTACACTAAGTATATTTCTGATTTGTTTATGTAAACTTATACGTAAAAATATTAAAAAAGAAAGCTGTAAATAAGCACAAAATTTTAAATTAAGGACAAATATTACTAAAAAAGCAAAAAAAGCATCTGAACATTAGTGCCAAATGACTTATTTTTACATATTTCGTACACATTTTAATACTAAATGTATCTGCTTGTAATATTTATAATAAGCTTAATGCCTAGAAATCCGGACTCTACATATGAGTAACACAACGTGGTGTAGCATATATCGAAGATATAAAAAACAGGCTGAAATATCGTAATGTGGCGTCACATGGATTCCATGATTGTTCAATCGAAGAACGCAAGTTGAATTATTTGAGAATTGAGAGAGAATTATTACTGTAACAATGTGAGAGTGAAAGAAGTAAATTTTTAGACTCAATTCTTACTTGATGAAACCTGGGTATACTATTTCATTCCTGAATTAAAACGCACCAGCTTGGATTGATGTCATCCTTCGTTTCCAAAGCCTAAAAAACTGTGCTATGGCTTGGTAAAGTTTTGATAATATTTTTTAAGGACTTTCAAGGAATTTTCTTAATTAATTTTATTACAAAACGTTGTGCAATGGATGTTAATTATTATTATATACTTTTACGTGATAAAAGATACAGGAGATCAGGAATAAACGGAAGACATCATATTCTGTTTGCTTTCTTCAAGACAATACTAATCCTCATATTCCTGCATAACAAACCTCATTAGGATCCTATTCCCTTATTGACTCTTACCCGTGTAGGTCTTTAAAGAATTTTTAGACGGAGCAAAATTTTTCTTGAATGATAGAAAATATTCAGGGATGGATACGTAACCATTTAATTTTCCATCTTCCAACAAGGTAGCAGAAAACTTCCAGATTGAATATGTGTAAATCTATCGTAATATCAAATTTTTTTTGTTGTAATATAGTCCTTTTTTATGAATAAAACTGTAGCTAAATTTGAACATACTTTTAATAAGAATTTTAGCTTTTATTTTAAGCAACATTTACTCTGTTTGCTTTATCATGAAGGATAAAGTTGAAATTTGTTCTTTAATACACTATTAAGCAAAATTGATCAGGTGTAGTTTCCGAGTTTATAATAAATTGTATAAAATTTTATGAGATTCTTTCAATATAAATTTTTCCTCTCTAAGTAATAGAACTTGACAACCCTACTTTATAATATCCGTATGAAATCTACATTTTTCGCAACATACAGTTACCTGGTTATAAAAACAATTCTAAGCAAAGATAAAATTTACATTTGGAAGACTATTTTATTATTTACTAATTAGAAACAATAATAGACTTATAGCACGACCTTGAGGTATCTTTAAATATAATTATAACTTCATCACCATATTGCAATGCACCAATTAACGTTACATTAACCTTAATTAAGATAATGTGTCATCTTCCTGTATAAATAAATTAGATAACAACTTTCTTACGAACCAAATTGTGTCTGCAAAATTATAGTGTTTAGAAAGTTCGAAACGAAAATTAGATGATTTCATTCATTACAATTCTTCTCCCACACATGAAAAGAAAAACGCCAACTATAAATAAATGTTAACAATAAATCAAAGTTAGAAGAATACTCCAAATATGAACTCGTGGGAGTGCATCCATAAAGTATTCTAGAATTGTTCGTGTTTATTACCCCGTTCAGAAAACACCAATGCATATGATCTCTGATCAACTCGCCTCGTTGAAACATTTTGAGGAATTTAACGCGTCGCAAGATATGCGCAAGTCCCCCACGAAATATCCAAGCTATTTAAAACCACAAGCCGGTTACCCATTGTAAGTCCCGACAAGTTCAGTATTATTAGAGAGTTTGTACTGTGTAAAAGCCAGTGCCTAATCCCAGTGTTTTTTACGTGATTATTTTTATATTCGATTTTTTGCTTCCGTGTTTTTGTACCCTATTTTATATATATTCACAAGAAAAATGGCCGAAGGAATTAGGCGTGATATTCCCATCAAATTGGGTGACTTCAGTGTAATAGACACGGAATTCAGCAACATCCGCGAAAGATTCGACGCCGAAATGAGAAAGATGGAAGAGGAAATGAGCCGGTTTAGGTCTGAATTGATGAACAGGGAATCTCAGAATTTCTTCAGGCAAACGACAAGGTAGGACTAGACGCTTGAATACGATTAAAAAACGCGAACAGTTCTAAGAATGTAATATTTCAAAGCTCTAATATGATAATAGCTTATTTGATATAGGTGAAAGGTCGATTAATATTATAATTTAATTAATTATATCAATTTTATATAAACGTGTTTGTATTGACATAACTGTTACCATAGCAACAACTGTAAGAAAATATAGAGATATTTATCGATAATAAATCTTGTGTTGGTAACACATAATGCAATGTAAATTGTTTTTGTTTGATTTAAATTTTTAAACTTTAACAAGTCGTTTTTTTCTCCACCTATTTTGAATAGATTTTATACAGGAAATGTGTGGACAAAAAGCTTTTCAACATGTAAATAACACTCATAGTATAGAAATACATATATATATATATCCTTGACATTCTGTGATGTAAATTTGAAGCTTTGTTAGTGAATTTGGTACATAATTCTTCCATTTAAAGCGATTAAAGTCAATACACAAAACGTAGTGTGTGTATTAAGTAGGAATTATTATTATTTATAGGAAAATCAATAATTTTAAATATTTTACAAATTTTTTGCTTGACATATCTCATTTTAAACTGGAATTACGTAATATTTAAATATACATAATTTGTGTATTCATCATATATTATTAAAAACGATTTTTACCTTGGATGTTGCGAGTTTTGTTTGCATGTGTTTATGTATTTTCAAATATTTCTGTTGACCTCCATGTTTTACCGAATACCAGTTGATATTCAAGACACACTTTTTGTTTGAGGTTATGTAAAATGAACATCAAGCAAGAAAGAGCAAAAGTAAGCATTTTTTAATTATACTTTCATATCGTGTAGCGTTACTAAGGTTCGCATTTCATATTATCTCAATTTACAACTCTCCGCTTGACATCTGTGGCCATTTAAAGCCTGTTATATGTAACAGTTCGTGATGTCACGTACAAAAATAGAAAGCCGGGTTCACATAGGAAAAATAGTAGACGTATCATTTTTCACGCTCAATTTATTCTACTGCCAGACAGCGAATGATATTCCTACCGTATTTAAATACACAATGCATTTATTATGCGGATATGTCTCTCTATACATCTTAACCTCTTCTCTGCATATATTATCGTTACTCTTCAAATTTCTAGAAGGTTGTATACGTCTTATACAAAACACATCGCATACCGTCCTGAAAAAATTTTCCAACGTAAATAACATCCAGACATTTCTATTTATAATTGGAGACAACATTGTAGTTTTAATATTTTCTTTGCTTGTTCGAGTATTAAAAATGTTCCTTCGAATAACCAGACAACGTTTTCACATACACACCGGATTCGTATGAAATGCGGTCTGTTACTTTTCCGAGATTCATTTCGTTATTTTCATTTTTTCTTATCTCGATCAGTAGGCGCCACGTCCCTTCTAAATGCCTACTCACAAATTAATTAACATACTGCTACTTCAGCGGCAATTATGTATGAAGTGTTACGCGAGCGTAATATAAAAGTCTCCTTTTATGGTCAAATAAAATTGCCCGAACTCATTTAAATGAATGCAATCACGAGACATAATGACGTGTTACCAATAACATTGAAAATTGGAGAGTCTGTTATTTTAGAGTTAAAAAACAGAAAATTAGGAATGTATTTTTGCATAATTTATGAATTTATACATAGATATAACGAAAATTAATATGTTTAAATAAATTTATTAGTACATTTATTTATTTCTCGTATATTATTCGTATTAAGCTTAGAAATTTTAGTTATTTGCCATTGATTTTATAGGTTTATTTATTATTTGACGTAATTGCTCAGTATTCACAGGTTTTTTTTTATAGCCGGCTTTTACTTAACAAAACTAAGTATTAAATTAATTACAGTATAATTCGATAAACCATCCAAATTACAGTTCAACACTTTATATTACGTTCTAATGTAGGAATTGTCATACAATATTGGAGGTTATATCAGATTATACAGGCTAATCTAACTGCTTTTTTTAACATTGCATGTCTTACGAATGTGAAACGGTATCTGGAGGCAATACAACAAAATCCAGGTTCGTATCCATGTATATTTACAATTTACTAATGTGTGTGTGGAGTTAGTACTGTTTCTGGAAAGAATATAGTTTCATTTAGATATGTATATTGTTATTCAAGATTTGCGTTCTCTTTAAGCATCAATTGAAATTCAAATATTTTAATTTTATTGACGGCACCTATTAAATAAATTCTTAGATATTTTCGATAAAATTGTTCGGATATATTATTTCTACAATCTAATATTTCCATTATTATTTTGTTTTAATAATAATAATATCTTTATTTACTCTTAAGAAATTCTGCTTGAGAGTACATACATTATTCGTCATATTTTTAAAATATTAAAAT
The DNA here is from genome assembly GCA_031893035.1 of Dermolepida albohirtum. Taxonomy (NCBI): domain Eukaryota; kingdom Metazoa; phylum Arthropoda; class Insecta; order Coleoptera; family Scarabaeidae; genus Dermolepida; species Dermolepida albohirtum. Next base: position 253,730 of record JAVIWB010006200.1, on the reverse strand, counting down.
AAAAATAATTACATCAAAAGTGCAAATATGCAAATATAATAAAGTGATTACACAAACAACTGCACAGCAGAAAACTGCACGTTGACATAGTCATCGTTTGTGTAGAAAACATTTTCATAACACAGAATTTAAATGAAACTGGATTCTTTTAAGTAAATATAGTCTTCAATATTTGTTTAGTATTAAAGTTATTGTGAATATCAATAAATATATTTTGTATCTCATTGGGATATCTCCAAATTTTGGAAAATTGCTTGTCTCATTTTTGACGACTGAAAAAGTATATTTATTTGCAAAAACTGCTAGAAAAGTTCTCCATTTACCATGAAAAGTTAAAAGGTTTGCAATATTTTTAACACTTTTAAAATACAAATTAATGTAAGTAACAATATAGGTATGCTTTGAATTATTTCCTGTATCTTATTTTAAACAGTGATCCTTTCTTAAAATTCTTAAACAGAAAAAAAATCAGCTCTAAAAATTCGAAAATTCTTTTCATAAATTTACGGAGTTACATTTCTTTTAAAAACATATTTCTCTATTTTTACACGTTCAGTACTTTTCAGTTTTTATCGTTTTAAGAACGTATATTCTACAAGATTCTTCTTAACCCCATTTTACCGTTAAGAATTAATTGTTATATATACATGACTAGAACTGGACTTTATTTTTAAACATTTTTATATGCTTTCATATATGTGTATATGAGGACAAGTAGTGAGAATGACACATAGGTGGCGCTCTAATTGGTAAAACAAATGCACTATAATTTAGGTTGCCTATTTATATGTTTACATTCCGATATTTAGATAAATTGGTTGATTAGTTTACTTTTGACAGCTGATCGAAAAAGAAGCAACACGTCGTTTTGTTAAAATGGAAAAAGCAGAGTATCTTGCGGTGATTATATACTTCGTAATTAAGGGTATGAAAGTTACCGAAATAAAAGATGAGTAACGGGAAACATTAGGTGAATCTGCTCCATCATCCGCCACAATAAGTAGATGGGTAAATGAATTTAAACGTGGTAGAACAAGCTGTGTTGATGAAATGCGCTCTGGAGCACCCAAAATCGTGACTTCTAAGGAAATGATTATAAAAATCCATAATATTATTACGCAAGATCGACGACTCAAAGTGAGAGAGATAGCAGACATGGTAAACATTTCAACAGAACGCGTACGAGTTACGGGATACATTAGGTGAATCTGCTCCATCATCCGCGACAATAAGTAGATGGGTAAATGAACTGAAATGAATGACTCAAAGTGAGAGAGATAGCAGCCATGGTAAACATTTCAACAGAACGCGTACATTATATTTTAACGAAAGAACTGGGCCTTTCCAAGCTTTCGGCAAGATGGGTGCCGCGATTACATACGACTGACCAAAAGTTCACTCGTTTGCGTATTTCCAATGAGTGTTTGGACCTTTATAAGCGGAATCCGGTTGATTTTTGTTACTTGCGATGAAACTTGGATACACTACAATACACCCAAAACTAAACGACAGTCGAAACAATGGTTAGAACGTGGTTCTGCATTTCCAAAGAAAGCGAAAACCACTTTATCGGCAAACAAGATGATGGCATCAATTTTTTGGGATTCGAAGGGCATTTTGCTCATTGATTACCTTCAGAAAGGTGACACAATAAACGGACAATATTATGCAGAACTTCTACAAAAATTAAATGTTGAAATTCGTGCTAAACGGCCAGGAATGGCAAAGAAAAAGATCCTGTTTCACCAAGACAATGCTCCCTCGCATACCAGCACAGTTGCGATGTCCAAAATCCACGAGTTGCATTTCCAATTAGTACCGCATGCGCCTTATTCGCCGGATCTAGCCGCTTCCGACTTCCACCTTTTTCCAAAATTGAAAACGGCACTAGGTGGAAAGAAATTTTCGTCTGACGACGAGCTTATCATCTTCGTAAATGAGTATTTTGCAAGCCTTCCGGAATCGCATTTTAGAGATGGCATAAGTAAATTGGAGCGCCGTTGGAATAAATGTATTGCTCGTTTAGGAGAATATATTGAAAAATAAAAATTATTTTGTATTTAAAAAATTCGTTTTTCTTTTCCATTTTCACTACTTGTCAAACTACCCTCGTATTCTTTAATGGCTCATTAGTTAAAAGTCCTAAGCTATAATGCAGAAAGAACCAGGTCTGAATTTGTGGGGTGGTCTGCTGAGTTAAGTAATCAAGTATCAAAATTTAGTGAAGAAGATGGTAATCCAATTATTATGAAACGTGTTACCTTGCACTCAAAATGGTGAGCGACAGGCTACTAGGGAGAGCTGAAATTACACACTAAAGAAATCTTTGCATTAATGTGTATTTCATTTTTTCATGACTAACTAGATAACTTTTCTAATTCACTTTAAAATAAGTACCACAAATCAAAATTTTTTGAAAAATTTTTAAAAAATTGTCAACATTACTTGTATTATTGAAGTTTTTTTTATTATTAAATATAAATTACTTATTTGCTCTACAGCACAACGACACAATCTTCAACGCAAAGCACAACTGGCGGCGACATATGCGCTCGCCCCAGTGGTGACGTTAAAACATGGTTAGATGACTTAAATTCACCTCTCGTCCAAGATGATGGTGGAAGCAAATGTCTGAAATTGAGGTTCGATGTCAGCCAATATTCACCAGAAGAAATCGTCGTCAAAACTGTCGATAATAAATTACTGGTACGTACCTGATTTCTGTTTATTAGTAAAAGAAAACCTTTATTTACCACAATAGTATTGTTTACATAACACAAGTATTTCTTAAATAAAAATCCATCATATTTTAAAATAGGTTATAAGTTAATTGGTGATTATATTGTTTTTAGAAATGATTCTTTCTTTTTCAGTAGCACTTAAGATGCTGTCATATACATTTGATTAGTGGTCAATGATTAACATGATTATTATGCTCCTTAACCACAATGAAATGTGGTTTAGAAATATTCATGTTAGTTTATCAAATTATTTTTAATATTGCTTTGTTAATTTCTATTACTCAACCTTATCAGTTTAGAGAGTGTGTAATAATGAAAAGATATTTACGTTACAAACATAAAACAAATAAAATATTTTTTTTAATTAGTGTATTAAGCTCAAAGTTTAGAGAAATTGAAGTGATTACATTTTACATATGTTTAAACTTTTACATAATTTTATAAAAGTTTACTTTAAAAATCAATAAATTTAAAATAATGTCGCAAGACTTTGGTAACAAAAAAAATGTGATAGAACAAATGTCCTGACCAACTAGTGAAAGTGGCGCTTTGGATAACAAAAATATACAATATATGGAGCTTCTTCCGTTGGTATTTATTTTGTACAATCCCCGGAAATCCAACTAAATCTTATTGTTTTTGTGGAGTGTCTAACTGAGCCGTGAGTCTTTTTGACTTGTCACAAACAAGGGAGTGAGTGTGTTCCATGGCTGTGTTGACTTTTTTCCCAAACATTGAAAGGTGTCGGGGGAGGTATTGACAACCACTGAGGCGAGGAACGATTTAAAAGCGCCGCCGCCCCAAATGTAGTTCGAACCGTAGACCTCTTTAGATAAGCAGTTCGAAATCTAGCGCTCTTATCATTGTGCTATTCTGCAATCCCTCAATACTAACGAGAGTATCGTCAGCAATGTTAGTTTCTTCAAAACTGGTGTTTTGTTTTGTTTAAATTTAAATGCATAGTACTGCAAAATATGCATCTGTGATTATTAATTGACCTATAAAATCTGGATTTTTCTTACATTCACATACTCCGTCGACATTTGCAACCATTTTTGCTACTTAAATCTTCAGTTAAAATGTTATTTTATGCGCAGCCGTCTGATATTTTTGCAGGTCTTACAAATTTCATAAACTCTCTGTTCATGATTCCTCAATACTGTTTTATGTTATTTTCCACCTATTTCAGGTGTTGTTGGATTTTCTAGGCGACTGCTGCGGTAGTTATTTTCAAAATTAATTAATCCACACAGCTACATGTTCTCAAAATTGAACAGAATCGTTCAATGTATTTTTGAAATGAGTACAATCGTTTTGAAACGACGTTTTTTAACAAAATAGTGCGATGTTCAATTTAGAAATAAGATCAGTTTACAAAGAAATTAAAGTAACATATTGAAAAAGTTGCAAATAATTCTCGCATGTTAACATACAGGTTTACAAGACTTTTACTAAACGATTTTTTATGCGAGATGAGTCAAGAAGAGAGAAAGTAATACCCAAAACAAATAACAGTTAATAATTTGACATACAGCAAAATCGAGTGTCAGTAACCGGCAAAATTAAAGATGAACTATACCTTGTCTCAAAATAAGAACGAGTGATTCAAATATTGCGCCAAAAAAGTACATATTTTTAAAAGATTTCATTGGTTATTGAACAGTCAAGTCTAATATGGATAAATGAATGACAGATATCCACCATTTTTCATACCTTGTAAACGTTTAATTACATTTTTGCGTTGTTTTATTTTGATAATATTTAATCTTAATTTTTGATAGGTTATACATATTAATCCAAAAAGTAACGTTTGTACAATCATACTTCCATTAAAATGTTTTTTTTTCATTTATTTTTATATAATAAAGAAAAAATTAATAATGTTGATAAGCTACTACATTCACAACTCTTCATGTTTCATTTTTATGGTAAGTTACATTTTATGTGTTCCGCGTTTTAGCGGGATATTTTAATCACTCCTTATTCTGAGACAAAATATAGTTTATTATTAACAGGATTTATGTGTTGGAAACCACAGGTGCTGTACATACAAATAGTTGTATTTGATGTATGTATTTAATATTTCATTATATTGCTTTCATTAAAATAAGGAGATAATTTATATTGATATATTCATACATACAATTAAAATTCCCGCTTACTGTTTGACTTTGAAGTTTCCTTCTCATATACAATGTCAATCTCTTTGCATTTATTTCTACTACTTTACTGCTACCAACCGTACAACTAAGCATGCTACTTCTGCATAATGGAGCGAACATTTAAAATACGAAATTTAAATATTACAACATATAATTTTAATCGATTTTCAAAAATTAACCAAATATTTTACGTTTTTATTTTTTTAATTAACGCATCATTATATTAAATTATTTTTTATAGGTTCACGCCAAACACGAAGAGAAGTCAGAAGCCAAATCAGTTTACAGAGAATACAACAGAGAATTCTTATTGCCCAAAGGGACAAATCCCGAACATATCAAGAGCTCTCTAAGTAAAGACGGCGTGTTAACCGTCGAAGCTCCATTACCAGCGATCACAACTGGTGAAACTATGATTCCAATACAACACTAATACGATTTAAATATATACGCCATCTTGACGTCAACAATAATCAGAAAAACTCTATACGTGGCATCTATTATTATTGGTATTTCTTTTTTCCATACTATATATACATATAATATACATGTATGTATGTAAATGCTTGTATAAGTTCGTAGGATTTTGTTTTCATTTTTGTTTGGATAGATATGTATTACCTATATATATAATCTACTCATTCATTCACACATCTTTTTTCATGTAAATAAAATAGGGGCTTTTTATTCGCAAAAAATTCGCATAATAAGATAATCAAAATTGTAGATTTTATTTTTGATGTGATATAGCTCTATTTTGGTTCTATTTTTTACTGTCACGTAAATCGGTGTTTAAACTCGGCTATATTCGATTTTTCCCCGACTTTTTTTTTAAATTCACTCAAAATCAAGTCAATAGAAATTTTTTGTTTTTTTTTTAATGATCGATGTTTCCCTATAATATTATTTTTAATTTTTAGTTTGTCTAGATATTCGTATAATTAATGTTAAAATACACGCATTCAAAAAAAGGCATTGCATTATATAAATTATACATTTTTGTAATTTATTTATAAACAATAAAGATATTTTGAACACTAATTTTGAAGTCGTTGTTAAATATGTGTCTTTTAAGTTATTTACTACCAATAAAACTTTCTTGTCGGCTATCTTCTCAAATCTTAAAAGTACCATTTTGCACTAGATAATCATTTAAAAGAAAACTAAGAGTTAAAAAGGATATCAGCATGCAGTGTATGTTCTGATAAATTCAATTAGAAATATTTAACAGAGTAACAATAGCAGTAAAATAACGAAGTGAAAATTTTTATATTTAGATTTTGCTGAAACCTTGTTTTGTTAAGGTTAATTAGTAGAAATAATACACAACACGCACATATAAAACCCTAAATGTTCAAGACTATTTTGTTAACAGTTTTTAAGGATTTTTACTTTATTAAAATAAATCTAAAAGCACAAAAATTCTATATAAACGATTTTAATGGTGTTAATTTCAAAAAATTTCGATCAAAGAAATTACATTGTTGTGAACATGCAAAATGTTATATTTTTTTCTTTATGACTAAATAAGTCTTCCTGTAGCTAACAGATAATGTACTCCCTATTTTGATTTTCTTGCAAAATTTGACAGTATAAAGCAAAGCAATGTCGAAAAGAGTACGTTATTGTGACTTGTTTAGTTCTATATGCTGTGTTTTCATTAATTTCTATTTCATTTTTCACATATAAGTGGAATAATGGAAGGAAAAATTGAAGAAATTTATTTTACTTTATAAAAAAAAATGAATAGTTCATATGCGGAAAAATTTATCAATCTATCTGTAATTTTAAATGTCTCCATAAGAAGCGGTATCCCAAAGAAAGAATTAAACCAAAATACGTAAAAATATATGCAAATTCTAACGAACTAGTATGTAATAGGACATATTGTTGTATAGAAGCGCGTAATGACTGCATTGAGTAGCCAGCCATTAGTGATGTAAAATTCTTCTGAAAAACATGATGTTCGAAAAATTGTTTAATATCATCGATATATTGGTGTTTTTCCGATGTTTAAAAATGTTAGAAATAAGTGAGATTTTAAATACTTTCATTAAATCAAAAGGACAAAACATCGTATCAGTAAAGAATAAATCGACTATTGGTTAAAAACTGTAGAAAATTAATAAATTATTAATTATATGAGCATAGATGATAAAGAATTCAAAAGCAACAATTTGGACTGCCTGAAACCTAATAAATAGTTGGTTTCTTTCTTATCCAGCTTCTGAGTATAATTTTCCGCTAGGTACTATGAGTAAATATATTAGTGTCACCTTGTGAAATATTGGAAACAATAGTCACAAAAGCGCGAAGGAAATTTGGAAGTACAATGTGAATAGTGACACTGTACAATATTATTCAATCAATGTAATTTAAAGGTTTGCTAATTTCACAAGAAAAATACGTAACACAAATCAGCCATTTAATAATAGACACAACGGACATAATTTCTACGGACCATCTTGTTGTCCATTGCTGTTCAGTCGCATTGATGTCCTATATAAATAAAATCGAATGCCCTTTCTATATAATTAATAGGAAAGAAAGCAGAACGATTCACTCATTGGTAGAAATATCATCACCGGAAATTTCCAGGTTTATAACATAACGTAATAAAGTTTATTGCATCACAATGCTTTGCAATAAAATTTCAAATAAGAGTTATTTGTCTATAAAATTTTGTTTTTAATTCAATGGTAGAAACGACACAGAGCGGTTCCACAATAGAATTTATTTAGATTCCTAAAAAACGTGCCTACGAGTAAAATTTTCATTTTAAGAAAAAATTGTGACCTGTAAATTATTATAGTACGTAGAAAATGCCTAGAATAGCATTGCTAGACAGAAATAAAATTATTATTTTATACTGAGAGGGTTACAGTCAAGTGAAGATATCAAAGATAGTGAAATGTTCCCGGTATGCCGTGCACTAAACAATAAAAAGAATGACTGAAACCAGCAGTGTAAGTGATAGACCAAAGAGTGGACGTCCAAGAAAGCTCAGTTTTTAAAAGTTGGTTCCTTAAGAAATCGTAAGAAAGTTAGCGCAGAACATGCTACAACAGTAAGGCGATAATTGCTCAAATCTGGCTTGAGGGGATGCGTGGCCGTGAAAAAACCCTTACTGCGACGAGGTAATAGAAGGAAATGATTAAAATATGGCAGAGACCACAAAATTTGGGGATATAATGAGTGGTGACAAGTACTATGGACTGATGAATCTAAATATCAATTATTTGGAATGAACAGCCGTCAGTATATTAGGCGACGCTCTGTGGAATCGTTATTGGAACCATGTTTACACATTACCATAAAGCATGGAAGAGGCAATATCCGAGTTTGGGGTTGTATTTCGGCAGCAGGTGTGGGTGAAATTGTAAAAATAGAGGGTAATTTAATTTAATTTGTAGAAATACAGAATACTATTAGAAGAATATGCCATATCATCAGGGCAGCGACTTATTGGCAATAATTTTATTCTACAAGATAATGATCCCAAGCATACCTCAAAACTTGTGAAAACTTATTCAAGACAGCAGAAAGCAAATGGTGTATTGCAAATTATGATATGGCTACCTCAAAGTCCTGACTTAAATATTATTGAGCATGTGTGGGAGTATCTTGACAGAAAAAGTGTGAAAGGGGGCTAAAGAACAAAAATGAACTGTGGAACATACTACAGGAAGAGTGGTACAATATTCCTGAAAGGTAGGATATTATAAAAAATAAAGGTGATCATACAAAATATTGAAAATTTAAGTTGTTTATGTTTGAATATCGATATATTAGTTTTTATACATTAAAAAAAATTTCAACTTATGTAAGATTATTGCTTATCCCTTTATAATATTGGGTCTGGGAAAAAGTTCGTGTCGTTTTGTCAGTAAAATTCAACTGGTCCCCGCATGGCGCGTGGACGAATTCATTTAAACCGAATATGCTCCATTATTATCGACAATGTTTCGCCATTTTTTTGGTAGATCCATGATCCCATCGGTGAAAAACTTCTGTGGTTTCTGGTCGAAAAACTGAATCAAGTAGTTTTCACAGGCTTCTTTTGAAACCAACTTAATTCCATTGAGAGAGTTCTGCAGAGATCCGAAACAGATGATAGTCAGAGGGTGCTATATCCGGACTGTAAGGTGGGTGCATCAAAACTTCCCAACCAAACTCTCTCAATTTTTGACGGGTCATCAAAGAAGTGTGTGGTCGGGCGTTGTCATGATGGAAGACAACACCTTTCCTATTAATCAATTCGGGCCGTTTTCTTTCAATCGCCTGGCGTAATCTCTCTAGTTGTGCACAGTAGAGTTGAGAATCAATCGTCTGACCAGTTGGAAGTAGCTCGTAGTGGACGATTCCCCTCCAGTCCCACCATACACACAGCATCACTTTTTTTGGCGTCAATGTTGGCTTAGCGAACGCTTGTGACGGCTCACCATCCTTTATCCACGATCTTTTACGCTTCCGATTATCGTACGTAATCCATTTTTCATCTCCGGTTATTAAACGTTTCAGAAACGGCTCGATTTCATTCCGTTTCAGCAGCGCATCGCAGATGTTAATTCGGTCCATCATGTTTTTCACGCTCAACTCATGAGGAACCCATACGTCAAGCTTTTTTTTGTAACCAGCTTTGTGTAAATGGTTCAAAACAGTTTTGTGGTCAATGCCTAGCTCCATGCCAATATCGACACTGCTGATATGCTTATCTTGTTGGACTTTTTCAAGAATTTCATCAGATTTTTCAGTGATTGGACGACCGGAGCGTGACTCATCTTTCACATTGAAATTTCCAGAACGAAAGCGAGCGAACCATTTCCGCGCAACAGATTTCGATAAAGTACCTTCACCGTACACAGCACAAATTTTATCACAAGCCTGCGCAGCGTTCTTCCCCTTATCATAATAATTTTGCAGAATATAGCGAAATTTCTCATTATTCTTCTCCATTTTCAAGTGCGAATAACTTTCCAACCACTGCACCGATTACAATGTTTCTACGCTCAAACTAACGTTCGGAAGGTCATCTAAAAAACGAGCCCTCGGTGGTGTCGCTGTGACTTGTTGTTCTTTAGTTGTCGGCAACCAATGCCATCTATCGGGAAAAACGCCACGAACTTTTTCCCAGACCCAATAGTTTCTTGTAAAATTCAAGGTTCTTCTTTCTTTTGCACAGTACTGTATATGTAATATAAAAAAATCCGCGATTTTAATTAGGAGGATTTTACATCTCCTGGAGATTCATTTTTTATGTCAAATCCATTTACTTTTTGACATTAATACTCGGTTGTGAACTGTTGTCGCAGAGAGATTGAAAAATAATGTCATTAATCAAAAACGTAAAAAAAATTTTAATTTTTTTCATTACTCACTGAGACAGTCTCAACGTAATTCACAAGATATGGCCGCTATATCATAAATGCCATTTTTCATACGAGCCTATGCAGGCCTCCAACGATGTTACACACTGATTCAGTGACGGTACGCAAATATTAACAACATCGTATTTTATCGTGTGCGTTCAACAGGCTTTGTTTTTTCATACTATTTGTATTTATTTTCCAACACAGTACATCAAATAAAATTAAAAACCGAGTAATTATTACTTTTTGTGGAAATTAATACAAATTTGCTATATACAATTTATTAATTTTATCAAATATATAACAAACTAACGAACGTCATCGTCAGAAAAGTAACTAAATCTATACTGGGTATACGTGCTAAATTGAAATAAATCTAGGATGTGAAGTTTACGGAAAACAGTATTTTTACTACAATCGTTTAGAGTTACATGGTATTAATTTTTTATACTTGAAATGAATCTTCTTTAAAATTCTCTCTTTTATTATATGTCTACGCAACTAATAAGTACAAATCAATGAAAAAACTAAGCCATTTCATACAAATAAAAAAACCCGGAATTACTCGTAATTTTAAAGATCTATTTTGAACTTGTTATTGCAAACCCTCAAATAATCTTTTTTTTAGTAAAATGTACTTTCGATTCTTTACTGGGTATATTCGTTACTGTACATAGCTTTCTGTTTTCGTTTTAACAATATTTTATGTGTGTGGGGTATTCATCATTTGGCATTTAGAGATTACCGCTTTATAATACTTTTTATTTTCAATTTAAATACAATTTTTTTGTAATTAAATCTGAAATTGTACTTGGATATGACGTGAATAAACCCAATCGACACATTTTGGGTTAAAAGTTTTAAATTGTACAATAACGTAGTAAGAAAAAAAAATAGTTTTCCTATGGTAATAACATCTATACTGTATTTCAAAGAGATACAATTTCTGAACATACGCAAATGACAGTTAATTCTCATCGGTTGAGAACAAGGCAAAATCACATAGTCATGCCAAATATTTTGATATCTGTGACTGTATCATGTTCTTGTTTTTAGATTTATTTAAAATTATCTATATAGCTATTTTATAGTGTACATTAATTCCTTTTAGAACTTTGATTTGTAGATTACATAAGTAAGATATGAAAACAAGAATTTCACTTGTACTAAAATTATATAATTCTGGTAGAATCTAGTACTAATACTGCAACAAACACTAGGACGTATTCTCCTCCGAAGAAATGAGAGCAAGCAAGCCACTTGAGTAGTGCTGAAAAGCTGATAATTATTAATGTTTATAACGAAATTATACAGATATACCCATCATAGGAAAATGTGACAGTAGAGCAGATTCCCAAATAATAGGTAACTTTATTGAGTGTGATATTATGAAACACATCTCCACGTTATATGTTTTTGGGAATTTCTAGACCGATAAAACATGGAGTTGTTGGTGAATGTAAAAAGATAAGAAAAACTCTAGAACCAAAAAAAAACGAGGCTGTTAAAAGTGATGTTCGTCAAATAGTTGTGTTGCACAACAATGAACCTCGTACATTGAATAAAGTCTTGACTTGTATAGACAACAGTAGTGATCTGTCAAATTTGAGTTGCTCAACATTATATTAATTAATGAAGCAACTGAATTTTAAGTAGAAATATTTGCAGTATATTTATACATCTAAATATAATTCTGCTATATATTGCAGATACCTGAAATGAATCAGAAACAGTCTTCTTACTGAAAAAGGTGATATCGTAACATGGATATGTCAATATTTAAAAGATATTTAATTATACATATATATATATATATATATATATATATATATATATAATATAAAGTAATGTATTTAATAGATTTTAATTCCCCAGTGGTTAATTTAAAAGATTGTAGTTCCTTAACTTAACGGTAAAAAGGTTTCAAGATTTAATATGTAATTGTCAGAAATTTATTAAGAAATACAGGCTCTATCTAAAAACTTTTATAAATATCAAATGAAATATGGAAACAGTCCAGGAAATGTCATTACTTTTAATTATTCTTTATTAATATTAAATATTATTATCTATACTTAATGTATCTATAATGACGTTTTATTTAAACATTTTTAAAATAAAATAACGTTTTCTAAACAAATATCTACACACATAAAAATAAGAATTTTAAGGAGTAGATTATGTAACAATACTAGTGACTTATTAACTTTTCTATTCTACTTTACTTTCATCTATTGTACTACTGCATTTATAATTCTGTTAATTTTATAGGTTGTAATTTGGGCTTGGGGTATGTTCAGAAATTTTTCTCTCTCTTTTAAAATACAGTATAATAAATATAGACATTACACTGCTTGGAACATAAGTTTGGTTATCAATTGTTTTATGGATGTCAATTCATGATATGTGATATAGTTTTATTTTCAACTTTAAATAGATAACAAGCTTCAAAATGAAGGTAGATTTATCAGAGTATCAGGAGAATGAATTTTAGACTAGTTTAAGAGTATTAGACATGAGGTGGGGCTTTGGTAGTGAAAATGATTAATTACAAATTAAAAATGAAATAAAAAGTAAAGCTACAAATAAAATTTAAAAGCGTATCTTCCTTTAAAAAAAAAATATAGAATGTGTTTACAGTAAGTTCATTTGATTATCTTTGGTATTCCTTTACATGTTCGAAAGTTTCATTATAGCCATTTGTCAATGTGTCTTCTGCTTATAGCTCTTCAGATAGCATAAGGCATCAAATTTCGGGTTTTGAAGCTAAAATTCTATACACTGGTTAAAAAAATGCATATAATCGCCAGATAGAACAATTATATGATTAATACTAAGTTGAAAATCCCAACCCAAAAAGTTGTATGATCCTTCATTAAACCACATGTAGCCATTAAATTTGAAAATGTGCAATTTGAATTTAACGATATTTTTTAAATTGCTTATGAAAAAGCATTGCGGTGGAATTGGAAAGTGGAATTATGTAAAATTGCATATAATTAATCGATTTACAGCAATACTTTATGTTTTAAACATTTCTTCATTAGAATTTTTTCTTGAAAGTAAATATAGCAACTTAATATTATAGGGTGGCTTCTTTGAAATTACAAATTAGTTGTCAAATTTTGATGTTTTTTGAAACAACATTTGTCTATTTAAATAATTCAACACATAATGCCTTTCTTGACACTGTATAATGCTTACATTTGGCGAATACGTTGATATGTATATGGTATTCGGGTTTTGCAATTTAAAGGGGAATATGGCAAAAGAAGTATATTATGTATGGTATCCACAACGGCAGCACATATCCACCATACATTCCGCAGAGTGGATTAGCGACTTCGGAAAACTGGCATGTTTATACTCAATTATAGTAACAGCGGTATACTTAAAGAGTGTAGAACATTTCCAATTATTGGATGCTATTCAGGAAAATCCGCCCGTCACGAGATAAATAATCCCGTAACAGAATATTCCTAATAAAACAATAGAACATTCAGTACTATCTTAGGATCTCTTGCTACCAGTTTATGTAAGAAAAGTGCAATCAAATTAATTCGTTGTCATTGTTGAGGTCATTACTTTGTGAAATTCCATTACACTAAGGAATAAATAAAACACTTTGTCAAAATTTCACACTATATTATACATTTACTGTGACTAGTTTTGTCTGTTCGATAATGTCGTAATAGACAGAGGAAGCTAGTTGCAGTTAATATTGGGTCTGGGAAAAAGTTCGTGGCGTTTTTCCCGATAGATGGCATTGGTTGCCGATAACTAAAGAACAACAAGTCACAGCGACACCACCGACGGCTCGTTTTTTAGATGACCTTCCGAACGTTAGTTTGAGCGTAGAAACATTGTAATCGGTGCAGTGGTTGGAAAGTTATTCGCACTTGAAAATGGAGAAGAATAATGAGAAATTTCGCTATATTCTGCAATATTATTATGATAAGGGGAAGAACGCTGCGCAGGCTTGTGATAAAATTTGTGCTGTTTACGGTGAAGGTACTTTATCGAAATCTGTTGCGCGGAAATGGTTCGCTCGCTTTCGTTCTGGAAATTTCAATGTGAAAGATGAGTCACGCTCCGGTCGTCCAATCACTGAAAAATCTGATGAAATTCTTGAAAAAGTCCAACAAGATAAGCATATCAGCAGTGTCGATATTGGCATGGAGCTAGGCATTGACCACAAAACTGTTTCGAACCATTTACACAAAGCTGGTTACAAAAAAAAGCTTGACGTATGGGTTCCTCATGAGTTGAGCGTGAAAAACATGGTGGACCGAATTAACATCTGCGATGCGCTGCTGAAACGGAATGAAATCGAGCCGTTTCTGAAACGTTTAATAACCGGAGATGAAAAATGGATTACGTACGATAATCGGAAGCGTAAAAGATCGTGGATAAAGGATGGTGAGCCGTCACAAGCGTTCGCTAAGCCAACATTGACGCCAAAAAAAGTGATGCTGTGTGTATGGTGGGACTGGAGGGGAATCGTCCACTACGAGCTACTTCCAACTGGTCAGACGATTGATTCTCAACTCTACTGTGCACAACTAGAGAGATTACGCCAGGCGATTGAAAGAAAACGGCCCGAATTGATTAATAGGAAAGGTGTTGTCTTCCATCATGACAACGCCCGACCACACACTTCTTTGATGACCCATCAAAAATTGAGAGAGTTTGGTTGGGAAGTTTTGATGCACTCACCTTACAGTCCGGATATAGCACCCTCTGACTATCATCTGTTTCGATCTCTGCAGAACTCTCTCAATGGAATTAAGTTGGTTTCAAAAGAAGCCTGTGAAAACTACTTGATTCAGTTTTTCGACCAGAAACCACAGAAGTTTTTCACCGATGGGATCATGGATCTACCAAAAAAATGGCGAAACATTGTCGATAATAATGGAGCATATTCGGTTTAAATGAATTCGTCCACGCGCCACGCGGGGACCAGTTGAATTTTACTGAAAAAACGCCACGAACTTTTTCCCAGACCCAATATATAATAAAGTGTGAAGTTTAGGCAAAGTATTCGATTTATTCAAAAGTGCAATCTTTATACAATCATTACCACACAATCGTTTACGATCTAAATCGCAATTGTTGTTTTATATTTTTAAGTCGAGCCACAGCAATATCAAACTAGAAAGAAAGTTCTTGTTTGTTTCCTTGAAAGAAAATATCAGTGACGTGTATAGTGTGTAATTCAAACAGCACAGAGATTGTTTACATTTTCGACCTGATAATAAAAAGTTTCAAATAACAACATTCTCTCTCTTGCTGTTTCCGCAATATTAAAAAACTCCACAAAATAACGAAGGACTGTGGCATGTGAGGAACGAACTTTTACACTGTACTTTGTGTACTGTTTCCTATAGAATACTTAATTTTGTTGACGTAATTTTAATTACGAGATTTAATATTTTATGTAAAAGTTTCGGCGACATATCTTTTGATTTTTTTTAGTTAATACCAGTTTAAAATATTTTATGACGATAATAATGAACTTATTACATTTATATTAGTATAGTACATATTTGATTCGGTGTTCTTAAGGGCTCACATATACCTGGGTAAACTGGGAAAATCAATTTTTCAAAAAGGTGCTCATTCAAAAGTACTATCCTTCGAGTGTCTACCCTGAAAATTTCATAAAGAAATTCGCAGTAATGACGAAGTTACAGCGTTTTGTAACCGACCGGGCAAACAACGAATAAAGGTCGGGGCGCAGGTAGACGCGGCCTTTGTCATCTGTTTGGCTATAGTCTATACATACGATCCGGGTGTTCTCTCTCCTGTTGGATTCTACGTATTTATCGCCCTTTATATAGCAAGAGTATGTTCCGAGAAGTTGATGGGCCTTAGGTTAGGTATACATACTTTAAGATGCTCAGTGCCCAGTCGTTCGCTGTTCGTCGAAAGTATAAATCACGTCATCTGGAAAATTGCGCCAAAAGAAGTGCACAGCGGCCTTAAAATTGTTGAAATTGTTGCAAATATCGGTGCATGTATCTTCAATTAGGACGCGAGAAGTATATTGCGAATAATGCAAATATTGGACGTCAAGACAGGGAGAAACGCACATTGTTGGGCTGAATCTGTAGCATGCGGTTTGCCGAGCGCTCTGCGACAAGGGCGTCAAAAGGAGCAAGAACGAGGTTGACACAGCAAAAAAAGGATTTAATGGAAGCATCATCATCGAAGATCCGTCATGTGGCCCAGGAATCGATGATTTCATGTAAGTTTAAAAATAAACCAGTTATTCCATTGTAAAGTGAAATCAAAACTTTAAACGCGTTTTACTAGAAACAGGATTTTCAAAATCGGTACCAGAAATATCTCCGCAACTACTGGACCGATCGGGATCAAATTTTGCAAAGTTATGCTTCACACAATAATCTAGTACTTATCGAGCCCTTTTTTCGATATTTGACATAGTTTTTTTTTTGTCATAATTACTCAACAATTTTAAGGCGAAAAACCGCCAGTTTTATGCAAATGACTGCCATGACCCGAAAAAATTGAATTCGCAAATTTCGGCTCGATAAGTACTAGTTCTATCTACTTTAAGAAAAAAAATTTTTTTTTTTTTTTCAGATAAGAAATGGCAGAGGCACGTCTGGTACCGCGAACGCTGTCGACAGAAACACACCCAGGAAAAACGACTGCAATTTTTTTACCGTTCGAAATTTTCGAACCCAATTTTCACACAATTTATAATAAATGCCATACTTCAAAATGTTTATTGTGGATTTAAAAAAAAATGCAGTTTTATACACGAAAAAAAATCTTAAACATGACCCTACTTTTAGGTGCTCAGCTATATGTGAGCCCTTAAACTTAAACTTTCTTCAAGCAACTTGTGTGACCTAATGAAGGACTCAACTTTTTTGAATTAGGTTTGTTAGTTCAAGAATAAATCAGAATCGCCCTACCTGACGTTTATCTGCATTTTTCTGGCTGCGGTGTATAAGTGATAATACTTTACACTAATACAACAATAGGTGTTTTAAGAAATATTTATATTAGAAATTATGAGAGTATAAAATAATTATATCTTCTTTTTCCAAGTAAAATACATTATAACTGCTAAAATATTAAAAATGTAAAAGTACTTGAGTTTTGGAGATTTTAGGTTTCTATAAGAGTCTTTTGTAATCAGATCTGCAGGTTTATTTTGTGCATCCCACTGAAAAAATTAACAAAACAAATGTTTAATTTACTGTAAAGATAACAATATTAACTTCTTTTGAATACTTTACACACATACATATATCTCAGTTATTTAATAATAATAATTTAAAATGTAACGCAATACTTACTTCTAATGCTTGTTTATTGATTTTAGTTACGACATGTTTAATTTTATTCAAACATTCTCTTATTCTTTCTACTTCTTTATTGCAATCTCTGAGTTCCCTCAAATTATTAGAAGTTTTTAAAATGTATCTCAAACTAGCTTGCATCGCAATGAATTGTCTGCATGCTGACAATATGGAATTTGCTACGTTTATTGTACTGTAAAGTGGGACAAAATAAAATTATGTTTTCATAATAGCACATAAAATAACAATAACATTCACTGACCTATATGACTCTGATTTACCTATAATGGGCAATGCTTTTGTCTTGAAAGGGTAACTGTGAAATCTATATAAACCATTTAGAATTCTATACCTTTCATAAGGCATTTTGATTTGAATATGTTTCAGGGTTTCTTCATCTAATGTTAGGAACTCAAACAAATTTATTTCATTTCTCAAAAAATGTTCAATATTTTTTTCATTCTTCATTCCATACAACATTGTAAGCACATCTTGAAGAAAATCTGACCTAAATTGGTATAAAAAATTAAATTTATAGATTTTTGCAATTAATGGGTGTTATGTAAACATTACCTTCCATTATCAAAAAAATCTTGATAACTACACTTATCATATGTATGAGTTTTAGCATTATTATCTTTAAGAGTTGGCAATATTCCTATGATATCAACAAAATCATTTTCTTGTGCATAATGCATTGGCAAGTTACCACGTACATCAAATTTATTACAAGTAAATCCTTCATCCAGTAATAACTTAACAACTTCAATACTATTACAACTTACAGCCCAGAACAATGCCTACATTTTTGTAAAAGTAAAATATTTACATTACGAAAAAAGGTAACATAACTAACCGTCCAACCTTGATTATCTTCAGCTGCATTATCGCAGACAGGTAAAAGTTCTTTTACAACTGCACAATTACCACTTGAAGCAGCAAACATTAGAGCAGTTATTCTCTTACGTGTTTTAGCATTGGTGTTTACTTTACTTTGTAATAATTGTTTGACAACTGATAGAGATTTTTCATAAGGAGAAGTTGATATTGGACAAGCTGCTGCTGCCATTAGTGGTGTATAATAGTCTAAATAAACAAGACATAAAATAATTTTTTGAAAAATATTTGGTAATATCCACCCCTATGTGCATTTACATCCGCACCTCTTGAAATGAGTTCTGCAGTTATTTCATTTGAACCAACTGAGGCTGACAGTAACAAGGCTGTCCAGTCATCACGCAAACGTTTATTAACATCAAAACCTAAATGAGTGACAAAAAGATGTTTTATCAACGTCTTTTGAAAATATTACCAACAGTGTACCTTTATCTAATAAAATCTTTATTTCTGGCAAATTTTCCCCTAAAAACAATCCAAATATTCGTTCATCTTCTTGCATTTGGACGCTATGTATTGGAAGAGTTTTGGGCTTCGGACCATTATCATTATTGGACTAAAATTTTGAAGTTGTGCAAAAGTTTTATTAACCAATAATAAATAATTTTGGTACCACATAATCTGCAAAATCATCTTCATCACTGGATTCTCCTGCAGGTCGAATTCTAGGGCCGAAGCGATTCATTTTTATTTTAGACAGTACAAACAAATATAATTTACATAACAATAAATTCAGTGATAAACAATAAATTTGAATTCATTTTAATAGATTATGATTAATCTGCCATCTACAAGGTGGATATTTTTTTAAATTGAAAAGAAGAAATATATATTAACATAGTATCCTATATTAGTGTTTCTCCCAGACATTTATTTACGAAACAATAGTTTTGGATAGTTTCTTAAATTAATCCTTTCAAATTTATAAAATTCAGTTTTGGAGATATAAATTGTATATAATTTAAAGCCGTTAAAAGTATTTACATTAGATCACCAATCGAAATGTCTGTCTTTCGGTATAGACATTTTCTATGTATGAAATTGGAATCGAAGGTTTTGAAAGTTTGTACAATCGCTATTAGAGGGCACTAGTAACTAAATGAAAAATTATTGTGAAAAAATTAAAATTTATTCTTAATTCAGTAATAAATTATAGATAATAACTATAAATTAAACTAATTATTTTCTGTAATATTTTCTCCTATAAGAAAATATTTATATGTATTATTTTTTTGTAGAACTAAATATTACAGAGTAGATAAAAAACTGAAACCTAATGAAAAGAATTACTCAGTTTTATCTTTTGCTAACAATCAATATTTTAAAATAAACTTGAATCCTTTAAAAAATACGCTAGCAAGTTCTTAAGTCTGACAAATGATTGGGGTAAGCACGTAAGCAACCGATCAATGCGACTGAAAAATGAAATGTGAACGTCCTAATTAGTATATAATCCATTTGTATATACCGTGAATATATTTTATAATGCAACATGCACATACATACACTAGTTGCTAGAGTAACGTAATAATGAAATGACAGCAATGTATTTTAGCGTGTATTTTATTTTGCAACATAGGATGTCAAAATAAGTTACTCTATTTTTGAGGTATGTATAGTGTAGAAGAAAAACTGTTATTAGTGAACTGGTATAACTCGAATATGAGTTTGAGGAGAGTAGCAGATTTGTTTCAAATTACATATCCTGACCGTCCAAGACCGAGTCCAACTACAATAAGTAGGTTAGTACAGAAGTATAAAAATAATGGATGCATCGTTCCTAATCATAAAAAAAAGAATAGGCCAAGATATGTTATTACTGACGCCAAAAGAGATGAAATTCTACAAACAATCGAAAATAATATGCTCTCCACAAGAGCTTTAGCACAAACTACAAATGTAAGCAAATCTTCCGTGCATAAACTACTAAAACGAGAACATTTTAAGTCGTATCATTTTCAAAACCATCAGGAACTAATTGCGAATGATGCAGAAAGAAGAAGTAACTTTTGTGAAATTATGTTGGATAAGCTTCATAATGATGATACTTTACTACGCAGAATTTGCTTTATAGATGATGCAACATTTTATGTAAATGGTGAAGTAAATTCACAGAACTGCCGCTACTGGAGTAGACAAAATTTGCATAGATATCATATCACAAGGGCTCAGCGGCCACAGAAAGTCAATGTTTGGAATGAGTTGATTGGACACCATGTTGTAAGACCGTTTTTTATTGAGGGTACTCTTACAGGAGAAAAATATTTAGAATTGCTTGAGTACAGAGTTATGCCAGCCCTCCACGTTTTAAATATTGATGGTGAGATTTGGTACCAGCATGATGGCGCGCCGGCACATAATTCTCATATGGTTAGAACATTTTTCAACCAAAGATTTCCAAATCGTTGGATAGGCCGTGGAGGAGAAGTAGAATGGTCCGCAAGGTCACCAGACCTGTCTCCAAACGATTTCTTTCTTTGGTCATGTATCAGAAATAAAGTTTTTCATGGAGAACCTCTAAACAATATTGACCAATTAAAAAATAGAATACGAGTTGCTGCCAGAGAAATAACTCCAGAGCAGATACAAAATACAATAAATGAATTCTACAATCGCTTAGAATACTGTCTGGCCGTCAATGGTGACATTAAATTTGTTAAATTAGTTTTTAAATTTTGTTCAACTACTGTATTTCACATCCTATGTTGCAAAATAAAATACACGCTAAAATACATTGCTGTCATTTCATTATTACGTTATGTATGTATGTGCATGTTGCATTATAAAATATATTCACGGTATAATGAATTTGTACCAGTTCGATTAAAAAATATTTTAATAATTCAATATATTCTTCTTGCATCTATTATAATTATACAACAACGCTTTTTTATTTTTAACAATTTCACTATTTGAAACGCAAAATGTTTTTTTACATAATTGCAAATGTCGTCCAAACGTGCAGGTTCTAATTTGAACGACTTACAGTAAGTAGTAAGTAAAGTAAAATTTGGAACGAAATAGAAAACTTAATATCCACGCAGTTGTAAAATAGATTCTAGTAACTTAACTTTAGTTAAATAAACTGTCTATGTTTGAATAACGTTTCCAAATAAGCGACTATAGTTTTTGCTTATAAAAAACAAGGATACTACACTTCAGTGACTTTCAATGCGATATTCTGTATTGTGCTCAAAATATAATAAAATTAGTTTCATTTACTTCTATTTAAAATGGTTTCCAGGCTGACATTATAATTTAATAGTGGAGATTAAAACCTTAATAGTATTTGTACCAAAATAAGTCTTTTAGTTTTTAAACAGCGTTTTAAAAGTAGCACATTGTGAAAAAAATGATTAGTAAAGCAAAAATGTGTATGTTAAATATTTTATTTCATTTCTTCTTTGGAATAATTTGGATATGCATTGATGTAATATAATTAGATATATGTGAGATAAAAACTTACATACCTGCAATGCAGATATGCATGTATGCAACACGACATTGATGTTATTGCTGAATAGAATACACTGACATCTCCACACAACAATGAGAATGTTGTCACACTATGTCCTAAGACATTCGTAATAATTATGCGACCTGACCTTCAAGTTTTGTAATGAATACAACGTCGTTTCAATTTCGTTCTCTCTGAATATCTACCATGAATTTTAAAGACTTTTCGATAGGTTATTTCGATACAATTAAGATTTATTTTAAAAGTTGCATTCTCCTCATTGATATGTCCAAATTATATAATTTTGACTGAGTAGAATGCGGAAAATTTTGTTTAAGTAGGGCGATACGAAGCACTGTTCGAACAATTTTGAATTGTTTGTATTTTTGAAAGAGTGTTGCAGCTAGTGAAATCGACCAGAATTTGACGACATTTAAGCGTTTTATTCGTCTCACGTCCATATTTCGTCTGCTTCTACACATACATAAACACGTTAAAGAAGTCTTCTTATAATGTATTGCCGCAATTTGTCATTATCTAAGAATCGGTAATTTTTGACCTGGGCCAACATATCCGCGATGAATTTACAATAAGCAACGTGCTAGTATATAAGATTCGTTATTCATTAGTTTAAGCGCATTAAGTCGAAGTCTTCTTTACAGTTAACAACTCAAGACATGCTTACTAAATTTGTAAGTATTATTATTATCACTACATTAATTCAATAATTAATATATTGCAGGTCATTTTAGCATACCTTGCGGTAATCACTACGCAGGAGCCACACGTAACCGCAGGATTACCATACATAGCTAATTATGCTTCATCATATGACGTACACGCTGTAAACCATGACATCAGAGTCCCCGTAGCTCCAGTTGCTCCTTTAGTTAAAACAGCAGCTGTTACTCAACCCGTTACTGCATACTCTTCAGCAATCGCTCCTCTGACGGCTGCTTTTCCACAAGCCATTGCCGCATACACTCCGGCATTTGCTCCTTATTCTTTAGCTTCAGTTGCACCTGCTCCAGTAGCAGCTGTGGCTCCTCTGACTGCAGCAGTAGCACCAGCAGTCTCAGCTGCAGTCCCTGTAGCGTCTTTTCCAGTTACTAACCCAATCGGCGCAGCAATTCCTGCTGTTGCACCAGCTCAAGCGCGATCCAATCCTGATCCTGCATTATCTGAAGCCGAACCGAGTAAACCGAGTCGTTCAACTTTGTTACCGGAAAGCCCAATTAATCCCGCTATCGTTTTAGCAACGCGATTTTTATCCAGGAACGCTGCTTCACAAAATCAACTGGCAGATTTGAGGGCAGCCCCGCAAAACGTAAATCAGCAAGCAAATCAACCTGCTCAACAATCTCGTCTATCTAATGCGCCTCAGGAGGATCAGAGAAATCCAGCGAATTTAGGTGCTACACCTACTGGTTTCGGTCTGGTCCAAAGAGCCAATGCAAGATTTGCACAACTTCCGCTTAGACAAGGTAATAATCAGATTCAGAAAGCCGATTTGAAACTCCGTCAGCCCCTAGCTGCTGAAAGAAATACTCCAAGCGCTAAGCTAATTAGGGAGAATGACGATTCCGAATCTATTGAAGTAAATAGTGCGAATGAACAAGCTCTTGAAAAGGAAAAATCTGTTGTGAGTGGCCCAGTTGTTCCTGCTAGATTAGCCACCCTAACACCTAATGTGGGCTTTGTGCCGAATGTTTATACAAGTTTCGTGGCTTTTTAGATTTTGATTTTTAATTTAAAAAAATGTAAATAAAACTTTTGAATAAAAAGATTTTCAGTATTTTTTCAGTTTATTTATTTTAAACTATTTTTCCTTTACTATCAGCCATAAAAGTTGAAAAAATGATGAGACTAAAACGGTAGTAAGGAGTGAGTATTTCGATAAAAAAGTGAAGTATTATTGGACAAATTGAAAAGCCAATTAATTAATCTAAATTTAAATGTAAAAATGTATAATTTAAGTATTAAATTAAACTTTAGAAAGTACCTTTAACACATTAAAAGAAATAAAAATAACTAATTACAGTGCTTACCAGCAGCATATACATAGACACGCAATGCGCCTCGTTTGTTTGGCTTATACATGGTAAATTTAATGTACTGTTTAGAGTGCTTCGACAACTAAGTTGCCATCATCAGCAGATAATTAATCACAATGCCGCACCTGGTCCGCGGTAAAACTCTTTTAACCGTGTTACCGCGTAATGATGATAACTTAGTTATTGAAATACGTACATATACAGAATACGAAAAGTGATGTGGAAAAGTGTTTTATTTACTTTTTTGATTAAAATTAGTTGTCTAAACTTCATGGTAATGTGCGGCCGTTTATGATACTTTCCGATAATAATAACTTCTACACATTATCTTGCTTTTTAAAATACATATTTAATAACAATATAATATAAGAGATAGAGAATGTTCGTAACTAATATAGAATTTTAAAAATAATGTTCTAAATCATAATAAGTTAAAATACAAACTTAAAACAATACTCTTAAGCAACGATCATACTAAGCTGGATATACGAGTACTCGTTCAGATTTCGTAGAGTGAGGTCGTGCAAGTGATTTACATAAATTTGCTATATTTTGTGAATAGACAAATAATTCTGGGGTCTCCTTTGAAGCATTCGTATGAAAGAGACAGCGCGTGCTGTACTTCCTGTCTACCACACTGGTTAGTTTGGCTAGTGTGAGTGGATTAGAGATGACTGAATAGTTTCGGGAATTTATTTTTTATTTATAAATTCCTGAAAATTAATTTAGACATATATAGTATGTACATTATTTATTGTGTTGCATTTTATATACTTTAGTGTTAGTAAATGGGCAATGTAAAACGCCTCACCTTATCTGTGTTATCAAACAAAAGCGTTGACGATAATACAAATCTCGATAAAAACAAAAAGCAAGAGGACATAAAACAATCAGATTCAATGAATATGGGGATGTAAAAGGACTTTTTGATGCATCAGTTAATTCAGAACTGACAGTCCTTAAGAAAGAACTGTCTGTATATATGACGGAGACAAGCAAAGATCTTTAACATCCCTTTAGATAGAATACTCCTACGAAGAGGTTGCAAATCGGTAACGAGTTCACTATACAGAAGGTACAAATTAACAAATTGGCGTCAAATACAGAGATCCCGTGACTTAGAAACACGAGAGTGATGTAAAGAAGGGGAATCATCGCCTATAAATGAAAAACAAATTCCTATACCTATGTTTTGTGTCACGAATCACAAAGAACTATCAAAAATTTCTCACCAAAATCGACGCAATAACTGACAGTTTTGTACAGTTTGCAAGAGATATAATACAATACTTTATTTCTGTGAGCCGGACCATTACAAATAATTTATAAATATCTATAAAGAAAGGTTACCGTTCTATATTTACTTTCCAGGAGGTGAAAAAACACAAGCATACGTAATTAAAGATCTTCATTAAGAAGCTGAAGAAAATTTATTTATTAATTTTAAAATTTGTTGAAACGATGCTTAAATTTTAATTAGCTGAATTAATTTTAAAAAATAAGTATTTTTTCTGTAAGGCATGCCTAACGGAATTGTAATCCAAGTTGATAGCCGTCATTGGGATGATTCATGTCATGATCATTCACGATTTTCTTAAAGTATGTACTTAATTTAAAAGTCTTAAGTAAATAGTTAAGTGAAGAATATCTAAGAGATTAGAATAATACAAATTGGAACAAGACAGTAGGAAGTAAAAACACAAGTTAGGAGGTAAAAACACAGTGTGCGTTTGAGCTTTCGGTGGTACAGATCGTATACGGAATTTGTTTCGTGCTGGTTTTTGCCGTACTTTCCAGGTGCGACATTGTGATTAATTATCTGCTGGTGATGACAACTTACTTGTCGAAATACGTATACAGAATACAAAATTAATGTGGATACGGGTTATATATCAACCTTAAGTGATTAAGACCGTTAGGGTTTTCTTTAAGAATTTTTAAGGAGTAAATTATCCAATTATCTCATTATTAATTTTGAAAATATCAATTAATATTTATAACTAAACTTAAAGTTAAAACAAGATTTGTATGGTATATAATTTAAATAATACTTTAATGTAACGATTTAATGTACATTAAATACAATCTCATTATTTATTTTAACAGAAAATAAAGGCCATGCCACGTTGAAAAGACTAGATCAAGAAAAATCATTAAAAACTTAATTTATAAGTCGACAAAACTAAAAGCAAGACAAAAGGGAGCGTATCTATTTTATTTAAAATATCTAAGGTTAATTATTAAAAAAAAGACTAGAGACTATAATTTCTACGTAAGCGAAAACGTTATCGATACTAATACTAATACTAATAGTAAAGATGGGAATATTCTATTGAAACCCCCCGCTGAGCATTCATCAATATGACTAAACAATTCTCTGTAGTTTTTGATTGCTGCATGATTAGATGTAGGCAGATCCAAGCCAGGCGTTGAATCCTACAACAAAAATATTTTTTAAAAAATTCGAATAAAGTAAATCTCCACAATAATTTCAAGGAATATTCTGATCAAGTATTTTTAGAAAGGTAGCGTGAAGAAATTATTTATAAAATTCCTTAAATTACATAATGGTATGTTATCTGTGTATTGAGTGTTTGGTATTAAATATTGAGTAGTCTTAAAAAATGTTTATTTGAGAAGCTGGATCGGATGATTCTAATAATCGAGTTAAAGAAATCATGAAACTTAATGTGTATATAAGATAAACAAAAACAAATGGTTGATAAGGAATATATTTTGGTTAGCAACATTTAAATTGACATTAATCATAAATACGAGGATAGTTTGACAAGTAGTGAGAATGACACATAGGTGGCGTTCTAATTGGTAAAACAAATGCACTGTAATTTAGGTTGCCTATTTATATGTTTACATTCCGATATTTAGATAAATCGGTTGATTAGTTTATTTTCGACAGCTGATTGAAAAAGAAGGAACACGTCGCTTTGTTAAAACGGAAAAAGCAGAGTATCGTGCGGTGATTAAATACTTCGTAATTAAGGGTATGAAAGCTACCGAAATAAAAGATGAGTTACGGGAAACATTAGGTGAATCTACTCCATCATCAGCCACAATAAGTCGATGGGTAAATTAATTTAAACGTGGTAGAACAAGCTGTGTTGATGAAGCGCGCCCTGGAGCACACAAAATCGTGACTTCTAAGGAAATGGTTATAGAAATCCATAATATTATTACGCAAGATCGACAACTCAAAGTGAAAGAGATAGCAGACATGGTAAACATTTCAACAGAACGCGTACACCACATTTTAACGAAAGAATTGGGCCTTTCCAAGCTTTCGGCAAGATGGGTGCCGCGATTGCTTACGACTAATCAAAAGTTCACTTGTTTGCGCATTTCGAATGAGTGTTTCGACCTTTATAAGGGGAATCCGGTTGATTTTTGTAGGCGATTTGTTACTTGCGATGAAACTTGGATACACTACAGTGCACCCGAAATTAAACAACAGTCGAAACAATGGTTATAACGTGGTTCTGCACCTCCAAAGAAAGCGAAAACCACTTTATCAGCAAACAAGGTGATGGCATCAATTTTTTGGGATTCAAAGGGCATTTTGCTCATTGATTACCCTCAGAAAGGTGCCACAATAAACGGACAATATTATGCAGAACTTCTACAAAAATTAAATGTCGAGATTCGTGCTAAACGGCCAGGAATGGCAAAGAAAAAGATTCTGTTTCACCAAGACAACGCTCCCTCGCATACCAGCACAGTTGCGATGTCCAAAATCCACGAGTTGCATTTCCAATTAGTACCGCATGTGCCTTATTCGCCGGATCTAGTCCCTTCCGACTTCCACCATTTTCCAAAATTGAAAACAGTACTAGGTGGAAAGAAATTTTCGTCTAACGACGAGCTTATCATCTTCGTAAATGAGTATTTTGCAAGCCTTCCGGAATCGCATTTTAGAGATGGCATAAGGGCATTGGAGCACCGTTGGAATAAATGTATTGCTGTTGTAGGAGAATATATTGAAAAATAAAAATTATTTTGTATTTAAAAAATTCGTTTTTCTTTTCCATTCTCACTACTTATTAAACTATCCTCGTAGTGTGAAATATTTAACTGAAACGCGGAAGAAAATTTGTTAACATTGTCACTAACGATTTTAACTATTGCATGAGACGATTAATGCTGTTACTAAGTCGTAGGTGAAATGCTACCGATGATGTTGTAACCACCGATCAAGTTTTACAATTGCTTCTTTTATGCTTATTCATCCAGAATGATGTAAAATGATTGTCTTAATATCGATATGCCTATCAAAGAAGGTAGACTTATTTCTTAATATAATTTTTTGTGCATACCCTAAATAATAGATGAGGTATTCCGTTAAAGGTTCCGAATAATTTAAACGGAGTTCTAGAATCTACGGCAAATCTTCTATCGTATTCTAGCAGAGACAGTTGAATATCAGCGTTTTTCGGGTCTCCGCGTCTAGTTACGATTTCGTCCGTTGTTATTACACTTAAGAAGCAGTTGTCGTTAACATCCAGACCGGGAAGTCTCGATATGCTTCCGTTTCTGCACATTACGGTTACATTGTCCGGAATGATGAGATCATCTAAAATTTAATATTTTTGTAGTGTGTGAAGCTAAAATAGATGCAATGTTTTTACCTGCTCTTGTTATTACGGCAAAATCGCCAACGTCTCTCAAACAGTCCAGAGCTCCTTGGTTGCCGAAATATATATTGGTGGAATCTGATGCACAGGTTTCCTCTGAAAAGTAGATTATGCTTATAGTTTTTTTAATTCAAAATTGATTGGTGTAATATGAATAACGTCTAAGGCAATGGTTTCCACACTTTCCTAATGTGGGATTCTATTTTGATAACAATTTTATTGACGATTTCTCCTTTCCCTCCTTGTAAATTATTATGATAAATTCTGAGTACGTTTTTACAGATATGACAGTCAGTTTAAATAATTTAAAGTAACAGCCTCATGACTTTTTTGCCCAAGAAATTCAAGACAGTCATAACTGAAATCGGTTTTAGATAATTCAACATGCTGATAGTTCAAAAATTACGAAAGAAAAATATCAAGTTGTGGAATGCTGAAATTAGACTTTTCCCAGAATCTAGATTAGTTTTGGACTAAATAAATGCAAGAATATTTTAAGCGCTGCGAAGTGTGATTCCATTTGAAGCATCACATTTATGTGAGTTTCTGGTCTGACTGACGTAAACATAAAAATTAGAACCTTTTATATTTCTTTTTTAAGTTGTTAAATGTGTTTGCTTGTGTCCAGTAAGATGAAAGAGTAGACGCGTTTATGTTTTCGAATCTATTGCATTTATATTAAGCAGTTAAGACGTTATTCTTGTTCAATATATGTTTTTTATAAAAAGAGGAAATTCGAAGAAATAGTGCGAAAGTGTTACAATTAGAAACAATATTTCTGACAGTAAATAATGTTAAAAAACTATTATCCGATTGTTATATTATTAACAAACAAAATAATATTATAGAATATAGATTATGAAGTTTCAGTTTGTTGAATGTATTGAAAATGTCCAGTCCGAAATGTTTAATTTACTTATTTCCTCTAGACTCGTTTAGTGTCTTCAAAGCTTATTATTAAAGTTTATGTTTAGAGATATTTTGCAAAATTTAAATTTGACCATTTGCAAGTTTTCGTAAATAGACAATTGCCAAATTTATAATTATAATTCGGAAAAATTCTAAGCTATTTATATGATCTTAATGCATCTTAGTCATCCTAGTAAACAATATTTCCAACACGTTAGTCCAAATTAACAGCATTGTGAATCTCCTCTGGCTGGCTAGTAAGCTGAAAGAGCTTCATAGCAAAATGTTAACGTGCAGCACGCTCGTTGAGTATATGATGGCATTAGATGAATTCAATAGTCAAAATACACCTTAATAGACTATTATGGAATGCTAACGGACTTCTCAATGAAATGGGTGAATTTATCAATTTCGTTAAGGATAAGAGTATCGATATAGCGCTGATAAACGACACTAAGTTGTGCGAGCGGGATAATCCAAGAGTTCATGAGATCACACTGAAAGGAAGGATAGTGGCAATGGATATGGAAGAGTCGCTGTATATGTTCGAGAAGACGTGTCATGTCAACGAATTCAACTCAGTGTGGGTATTCACGATCTGGACATAATAGCAATTCGAACAGCAAACGGCACAGCCATAACGACCATTTACCATAGCGCAAAAGAAATCATCCAACATGCACAGTTGGATAGTCTTTTTAACCTATCAAGAAAGGTTATAATAATCGGAGGCTTTAATGATCATCACCCATCTTGGAACTCCAGTTACACTAATAGGAATGCAATGCCTTATATCACTATGTGACTAACATCAATGTATTACTTTATAATACGGACGTACCAACACATTATGCTATACATGGAATGACTCCCAGCACAACTGATCTGGTGTTGAAGAAAAATATAGTGAACATGATACTGGACAACAGACCTCCTTCCTGTGCTATTCACTTCGAGCTCAGCTTATTGTTCTGATAAGTCCAGGAAGATTTTCGACTACACTTAAGCGAATTGGAAAGCTTACAGAGAAGATCTTCATCGCCTCGTCAAAATATTGGTAGAGCCGCCAAACGAACCATACCCACTGAGAAAATAGATGCACACAATCAAGACATGTTACCGATGAACATTTTAAGCGCCGTTGAAAACAGGAAGAACGTAAGAAAGCAATTTCAAAGGACCAGGGATGTAAGATATCACTCACAAAAGTTATTAAGAAAAGAAAAGCAGAAAACTGAAGAGAAATTTGGAATAGAAAACTACAAAATCTACAACCACAAGATGGATTATTGTGGGTCGGTCACCGCTCTCAACCATTAACACACTGAACAAAGAAAATTGTAGCCATAGTCAAAGAAGTTGCGAATACTTTAACGAATGCATTCAAGATTTACCACACGACACCTGAAATAAAATCAGATCCAAGAAACCAAACAGAACTTATGACTCAAAATCAGTTAAATCCCCTTCATACTCAACATCCTTTTGTGAAACCATTACAAATACATCACATAACCAAACAGAACTTATGACTCAAAATCAGTTAAATCCCCTTCATACTCAACATCCTTTTGTGAAACCATTACAAATACACTCAATCATCAGAAACACACCTTCAAGCAAAACCCCTGGACCAGATAACATACAAAACCTTCTATTCAAAAATATCTCAAGGAAAACGATCATCATAACACACAGATAATAAACGGCATTCTGCGTCTCCAGCATTTTCCTTCTGAATGAAAAAAGTCAATAGTCATCCCTGTACCCAAACCTGGCAAGAACCATACCGACCATATCTCCTGCGAAGCCATCCCTCTTCTGATTTTTTGATAATAATTGAAAAAATAGTAAACCAACATTTACAAGAACGCAGAGTTTAATGGAATAATTCCAAATGAACAATTTGGCTTTAGATCAGAGCACAGTACAAACCACTAGACAGCAAGAATAGTAGCAGAAACAAGCAACGCTTTCAACGGAAGAAAGCACACGGCGTTCGTATTAATAAATATAGAAAAAGAGTTCGATAGAGTATGGGAGGACGGGCTTGTTTATAAATTAATAAAACATCATCATTAATAAAACAGTAAATGACTGATAAACTCATTCATATCTTATGAACAGAACATATCAGGTAAAAGTTAACAACAGTTTATCTAACTCGTACAAAAAAACAGTAGGAGTTCCACACAGCTCTGTGCTGGGGACCTTCTTATACAACATATATACAGCAGATGTACCCAAATTTCATAATAACAATGTTGCACTTTGCGCAGACAATACTGTTATATATACACACTCATTTTCACCTATAATTGCCATTCGAAAAGCGAAAAAACACCTACATTACCTTCGAAGCTATAACTAAAAATGGAAACTCACAGTAAACCCATCTAAACCCTCTTCATCACCTTCATCAAAAGAACGTAACCAATCCATTTGCTACGACACTTTAATAATATTGGATGTTATTGGAAATTTTATGTAGTTGACAATTCACAAATTCAAGTTTTTTTTCAAGGTTACTTAATGAAATTATTGTTTGAACTGTCTAAAATTATTTGACATTTGCTCTTACCTCCTTTTGTGGCAGTGGCGCATAAGGAACAAACATTGTCTAACTTTAGCGAACCAGCGCCAGGCATGCAAGAATCTCCCAAGGCATCGCTAAGTAATTTTCCGTAATCGCAGGTATCTTTTGCTAAAATAATATTTCTGGTGGCATCGATAAATGATAACCAAGCTGAAAAAGAGAACTATTGAAATTATGAAATAAGAAAGCGTGAACATGCATGGTAATTTGAACTGATGATTACGTAGTGTAAGTTGTTGGTGTATGCGAGGTAATGAAGAGTCTTAGATTTGAAGTTTGTTGAAATCACAGGAGATTCTATAATTCCTGTAATATCAATTTTTGATTAGAGCTAGATGTAATATTCGAATTTAATGCATTAAAGTTCTTTCTTTAAATGCGTGGCCCTTCCCAATCTGCCATTTAATTTTTTTAAATTATAATTCAAAATTTATTTGATATACGTTTTACCTGCATTCCCATATCTAGCAAAGCAACCTCGTTTTCCTTTTAGATTCTCTAATCTAGTGATACTCGGTCTTACTATCAATAGGGTTCGTATTAGGTATGCTTCTACAGTTTCCGGAAAAGCTATGGCCGATAATCCAGCCCTGAAAAGTACGTTGTTCTAACACTTAAAATTTGATTAAATTTATTAATAAAACGAAACTCACAGTTTCGCAAAGTAACCAAAATCCGCTCCGATTGTCACCGCATCAGCCAAATTCATATCGATGGCTTCAATGCAATCCCTTCGGCTACTTTCTTGGACGCAACTCAAGACCGGTTGGACACCGTAATGTAAGCCCGCTTGACTCCACACCTGGCACTTTCTCTGTTCATCGTTCGAGATCGTGCACCATCTCATTTCAGTTTTACAGAGTCTGGATTCTTGGATTGTAAGATTTTGTCTGTAATCTATAAAATGAAAATAGTTATTTTTTTGTTATAAATTATCCTCTTTTGGATTTTTATTTACTGCTGATATATTCGTTAAGACTTCTTAAATTCGAATGAGAACCAACGATGATATTGTATGAATCGATAGGTTCCGGGAATAAAACTTTCTTTAACAAGTTTATTTGGGTTGTACTAAGTTCAATTCGAGCGGACAGTTCTGTTGGTTCTAGTGATCCGACGAACCAATTACTAAACTCACGAGGCAAATCTTCATAGTTGGCGCTGTAAGTTAAAAAGAATGTTTGCGGATTGGTTTACACAACTTTCTAGTAATTTATAAATCATACATTTGATTTCAAGAGTACGAAGTTAACTAGAAAAACATCTACCTAGCCATGATAGAAAAAACTAATTGTTCGTTGCCTAGCAACGTCAAATAGTGATAACATATTAACTTATGTGTCAAATTTGACTTTAATTGTGATTTATAAGGTGCTTCACAATAAAGCAACTTTGGGAAATTAGAACGTCGCATCGTCATCAAATTTTTGACAAAGAGACAGAATTCTCTTAAAATTATACATGAACGAATGACTGCAATGTATGGGGACGAAGTTCCATCATATTTTAAAGTGAAATATTGATAGAAGAATGACCCATCGTCTTTTGGGACCAATCAAGAGTTATTCTTGATGGATGTTTGCCAAAGGAGACTACGACAAGAGCATTTACCTACGATAATAAGTTAACAAAATTACATACGGTTATTGACCAAAAAGTTCAGGTTTGTGTTGCAAAGAAGCTCTCTTTCTTTCATTTTAATGAGCGAGTTTACAAGCCAACCAACGTTCAATCGATCCTTTGCCAGTCTTTAAGATGGATAACCCACCATTTCGTCCGGATTTGGCATCTTTTTACTTGTCTTTATTCAGAAACTTGTAAAAGCTTTGGATGACGTTATTTTGCAGACAATAATGTATTGAAAGAGTAGATTGATACCTATTTTGATATGTTGATGGAATAAAATCGTTGTAGGACGAGGTGTGCAAGTGGGTTGAAGTAGCTCTCATTTGTCTATGGGTCGTTTGAGATGTTGAAGGTGCATCCAAAATACAAATATGTTTTTTATTTGGTCTCTATTTATGAGATTGTCTGTGTGAAAATATTTCATTGTCAGCATTACTTGTCATATACAATGGTCCTCTTCTTTTTGTCAAACATTACATGTAAGGATATACTAGTATTTAAAAATTTTTAAAGATGTAAAAATAAGAAAACTGATTAGAAATTGAAATGAAACTCACCTAGGTAGGTAATAACGAAATGAGTCTGTGTGAGTTTATCCACGATGCAATTACAGCAACAACAAGCCTGCAATTGAAGCGGATTACTAGTATAATTTTGAAATCTGTAAGAGAAAATATATAACTTTCTAACTTCAACTAATAATGCATGATGGTGCAGGGGAAGTTGTAAAGAAGAGGAAAACAATCTATATGCATAGGCTCCTATAAAATGCAATTCATCGTTTGTAAATGATAGGTTATATTGTAAATAACTAAAAAGAACCTCAAATACACATGTGATACAAAACTAAAGAAGAAGAAAATGATAATAAAAATGAAATGATATTTGTTAAATGAACAAAACTTTGAAGAAAGACTATTAATAATATAAGTTTAAAATTAGCAAAGAGTAGAGTAATTATATTAAAAAAGATAATTTGGCTTTGAAAAGTAATGGATATTAATTTATTCCGATCTGCGACTTTAGTAAAAAAATTAGGACGGTTTTAGGAAATTTATTGAAATCTTGGTATATCAAAATCCTATGCAAACTTTTGCGAATAATTTCTTCCACTATTTTCAGTTCGTAGATTTTTTATGGAGTTATCGATTCCTAATTCACTAAAATCTTTTTTTAAACACATTAGCTGCTCTTATCGCACCCGTTGTTTTTTTCTTTTCCCAACATTTTCTTAACTTCCTACTTTACCATAATTTAAATTCTATCAAATAACAAACCCGAAAAGCAGCATTTCCATACATATATATATGTATGACTCTGGTTCTGGTAGGAACCGTTGACTTCTCGATGTTTCAATGCTCTTACTGGCGCTTTTTTCTGGAGCGCGTATTAATTGAACTGGAGTCCAAAGAATTTCTACAATGCGGAACAAACCCGAAAACCAATATCCTTGAAAATATGAGCCTATATATAGCACTCGCACACTTATACTTTATATAGTGTACTTTATATAGTGTCTTTAGAAATAATAATTTTATGTTCTGGAAACATCTACTTAACATTTCCAATTGAATTTAGAGTAATTATTGCGAAAAAAAGATGAGTAATATCATTCGAAAGATAATTTCGTCTTTGATCAAAGTTGCCATGACTTACCGATTCGCTACGACTATTCTGTTTGGAATAGTTGACCATTCACATAAATTATTGTTAACATCAAAGACGCTGCCGTTTCTGCAAATTGTGAACGCACTGATATTCCTGTTCTGCAATTCGCTAGATATCGTGTCTATTGTGGTTAAAGCTACAGCTGAAGTGTTTGAGTTCAAAACACAATCCAGAGATTGTTGGAAGGCTCTTCCGGAATTGGTTTGATAGGCAGTGGTATTGCAGAGTTGACGCAATTTTGGATATCT
Organism: Dermolepida albohirtum; assembly: GCA_031893035.1. NCBI lineage: Eukaryota > Metazoa > Arthropoda > Insecta > Coleoptera > Scarabaeidae > Dermolepida > Dermolepida albohirtum. Next base: position 218,023 of record JAVIWB010006200.1, on the reverse strand, counting down.
TTGTTCTGAAAAATATTGGGAAATGTTGATTATAATAAAATGTTTATTTACATTGATTTTTGTTGATATGAAAATAAATGATTAAATTTACATAACACTTGTCCCAGAATTAATGAAGGAGTTCGATGATCCAGATTTCAATTGTGAATTAGATTTTTCTTGCCAAATTAAAATGCTTTCTATTTCTGCTAACAAGCGTTTCGTTGGGGTAAAAACAAATCTTTAAACTTTTGATGAAATTTCGTTCTTGTAATTTTATACAGCAAATAGTAATGGTTCACTTTACCACTAAGTTAAAAAATATTGAAAATAGTGCCGCATGTTACAGATAATTCAAGAGAACAGTTGCTTTAGATTTGTTTCTATTTTCATTTTAGTAGACGCTTCAAATTACTATTTGATTCATTAACTGTAACGCTTATTTTAATATTCAAGTTAATGTGCAATTTGGATTACAAAACTTAAAGCAGATCGATACCTATTTTGATGGAAAAAAATCGTTGTAGGACGGGTTGTGTAAGTGCGTTTAATTTAAGGAAGAAAAATTATCCAAAAAAACCGTAGGCCTTTGGTTTCATTGTTAGTCAAAAAACTTTCCTAGTTCCCGTCGTATTTTTTAAAGATCAGTTTTAGAGAGAGATACAAACTTACATTTATCACTTGCTGAATTTATAGATCTATCTTGCCGAATTAAAATGTTTTCTATTTCGACTAATAAACGTTTCGTCGGGATAAATATAAATCCTTAAACTTTTGATAAAACTTCGTTCTTGGAATATTAATACGGCAAATAGTAGTAATTCACTTTGCGAATTTAAATAAGTTAAACAATATTTAAAAATAGTGTCTCACGTTACAGATAATTCAAGAGATCAGTTCGTTTAGATTTGTTCCTATTTTCATTCAAGTAAGCGTTAAAAATTATTATTTGATTCATTATTTGAATCGCTTATTTTAATATTCTAGTTAAGTTAGTGTACAATTTGGATTACAAAACTTAAAGCTTGACTATATACTAAACAATTCTAATCACTGTCTATAAAATTGCGTAAAAATTCACCTACCAAGTTCTTTAGCAAACTCATCATTCTGAACCCACATTCCTCGCCTGCAAGATGGTCCGAAAAAATCGTTTATCGCTCGAATGTGACTTTCAGCTAGAGTTTCTGTATCATTGAAGCATATATCGATAGCGTTATCCGTTAAGACTTGTCTTTCGAATTCCATTAGTGTGAAAGGTGTTGATTCCACTGTGTCGAATCCGGGATGGCAGTAGCTAAAATTTCTTAAATTTGCCAATCCACCTTCGATATTCGTATTCGTGATGATTGCCGTCTGGTAGTCATGTCTAATTAGTTCTGAAAAGGAATCAATGGTACGATTGAGTTAGCATTATTTTTTTTCTGAAAACGATTTGAATAATTTGAGTAACTTATTACTCAAATTATTATTTACGCTTTAGATTCGCTCGCATAATAATTTACTTATTTATAGTGCATGACACAAATGACTTAAAATGAGGAATTAATTTCACATTTACAAATTTAAACTAAGGCAATTTAGATTGCTGAAAAGTTTATTTTTATAGAGAGATGTGTGGAAGTGCAACACCCTTACACTTTCAGAAAATCTAATATGCAATACGAGGGTGGTCCCACAAGTACCCGGCCTGACCTAGAGATAGTAGAAGTTGTTTGAAAAATATCACTGTATTAGAAAGTACGCAATCTATAAAGCATATGTTTCAAGTTTGAAGACGCCACGTTGTTTAGTATTTGTTTGGCTGCCATCAATAGTGAACGTTTTCAGTGAATTTGTAAAAATGGAGAAAATTGGTCATCGTTACTGACACAATACTTTTATTTGAAAGGCCTCAGCCCAACTGATATAAAAGCTGAACTGGATTCTGCTCTGGGCGAGTCTGCTCCTTCGTTTGCAACAATTAAATATTGGGTAGCAAAGTTTAAACAAGACCGTACGAGCTGCCAAGACGGACATCGCAGTGGTCGACCAAATGAGATAACGACTCCAGAAATGGTGAAGAAAATCCACAAAGCGGTATTGGATGACCGTAGACTGACTGCGCGAGCTAGCAGATATAGTAGGCATTTCAAAAAGTACGATACATCGCATATTATCTGAAAATTTAGACTTGAGAAAGTTCTGTGCAAGATGGGTGCCGCGTTTGCTCACACTTGAGCAAAAATAGTGTCGTGAAGATGCTTCAATTGAGTGTTTCACAGCAACGAAGCAGAATTTTTGCGCCGTTTCATAACCTTGGATGAAACATGGATGCATCACTTCACACCTGAGATAAAAGAACAATCAAAACAATGGACTTAAAAGGCAGAACCGGCTCCAAAGAAGGCGAAGACCGTTTCATCTGCAGACAAGGTCATGACATCGGTTTTTTGGGATGCTCGTGGAATAATTTTCACTGACTATCTTGAAAAAAGCAAACTATCAACGGCAAGTATTATGCGAACTTATTACAACGTTTGAGCGACGAAATCAAGTAAAAACGGTCGCATTTGGCTAAAAAGAAACTGTTGTTTCATCAAGACAATGCATCAGCTTACAAATCCGTTATCGCAATGTCCAAAATTAATTAATTAAAGCTTGAATTGCTACCTCATGCACTATTCGCCAGATTTAGCCCCCCCCCCCCGGATTATTTTCTGTTCCCAAACTTGAAAAAATGGCCCAGTGGTCAAATATTTTCCAACGATGAAGAAGTCATGTCGGCAGTTAATGCCTATTTTGAGGAGTAAGACAATTCTTATTATAAAAAGGGTATCGAACGTATTGAATATCGTAGGGAAAAGTCTATAGAGCTGAAAGGAGATTATGTTGAAAGATAAATATATTTCTCTCCAAAATCTTTTTTTTCCTTTGTTGGGTCGGGTAGTTCTGGGACCACCCTCGTATTTGATCAAGTTGCATCAGTTGTTCATAAAATTTATTGTTTATGCCATAATATTACGTCATTTGCAAACTGCATTAAACTACTGTCAAATGTTGTAAATAATAGTAAAAATCTGGAGCTTTTAATCAAAAATAAAACGTATTTATTCGTGACAAATTAACGGCAGCCATGGTACAGATGTATATTCATTTCTGCACCATGTAAGCAAGCTAAACCTGAAGTTGAAGACGGTGGTATACAAGGCCGTCATCAGACCAGGTTATCCAAATAAAACACAGTGTTATGACAGATGCACCCTGGTACACTAGAAAATCCACACTACACAACGACCTTCAAATCCCTACAATTTCTGACTTTATTCTTGAGCTACCAAGAAAATACTTCTCAGAAATTCCGAACCACGAGAATCGTCTTATTTCCGATATAAACGTACAAGTATCCTCGGCCAGTGCTGCCAGGTCGTTGTGGCCAATATCGGTATATTAGCTTGAATTTTTCGGTAGATTTCGCAAAAATTCGGTAGATTTAAACTTTTATTTATAATATAACAAACTTATATATTAAAACAAAAGTATAATATATCAAACATATTTATTTACAAAATTACTTCCAAATTAATAAATAATGCATGTATCCTAGGTTAATATAATTAAATAGAGTAATATAGGAATAGATAGTGATATTTATAAAATTTACCTTTAAAACACACACGTAACTATAACACAACTATATAACTATGTATATAATTTAAATGTTTGGTTCGTCATGTATAATATTCTTAAGCTCGATAAGCTTATACTAATTAATATCGAATGAAATAGTACTTACATAAAATATCCACTTCTATAATGAATGTGCGACGTAACATATTACTAAACATAAAATAACATAGACAAATATTTTCTTAGATTTGCTTTTGTGGGCCAGCAATTATTTGTTTATTACTCTTTTATATCCCGACGCCAACAATTTTTAATACAAACATACGTGACTAATTGTAATTTCGGTGTTTGGCATCGTTTCATAACTATTATGATTAATGATCAACAAGAAATTTCTTATATTAAGAAAGTAAAATATAAATATAGTATGGACATATGAACAAAAATTGGATTTGACAGAAAACTTGGATTTTCGGTAGAATTATAGTTTAAATCGGTAGATCGGTAGATGTAATCCAAATTCGGTAGATCTACCGAAAAATCGGTAGACCTGGCAGCACTGCCTTGGGCCCACATAAACGCCCTCATACAGTCCTGACATAACACTAATGACACATCAATATGACGACATCACTCACCACACTTATTACAAAACACTGTATTTTTTATAATTGCACAATTTACTACTATTAAATTTGTTTCAGAAGTACATACATACGAGTATGTTTCGGGCAACACAAGATTCCTAAAGGACCCAACAGTCCATTTTACTTTAGTCTAGTATTAGTTTACTGTAGTTTAGTTTTATTTATATTCATCTATGTATCATGTGTTACCAAATAAAGATATTCTAAATATTGTTTTATTAAACCCCCGACAGGTACAATTAGGACACAGGACGAAGAACTAGGTTCAGCCCGAAAACACAAAGGAACAGGCAATAGAGTAGATACTCAACCGGCGGACAATCACTGATGTAGATGATAAATAATCGCGGGTTCAATAATAACTAGAGAGAGTAAAATAAACGGGTAGGTAAATAAAATAAAATACGAGGGAGCGTTTTTATATTCGCGGAATGGGGGACAAGGGGTGGAAATAAAAAAACCAAATTATTTGTCTTTTTCAATATATTCACCTGCAAGACGGATACATTTATCACATCTTTCAATTAATTTATTTATACCCTCATAAAAAAATGATTTCTCTTTATCTGCAAAATACGAAGAAACTGCCTCCTTGACTTCATCATCGGCAGTAAATTTTTTACCCCGCAGCTCTTTTTTCATTTTCGGAAACAGGTAATAATCACTCGGGGCCAGGTCTGGGCTGTAGGGTGGGTGATTCACAATTTCGAAGCCCACCTTATGCAGGGCAGCTAACGCAACGCGACTCTTGTGGACGGGCGCGTTGTCGTGCAAAAGCAGAACACCTTTTGTCAATTTTCCCCGTCTTTTCTCTTTAATGGCTTCTTTTAGTCGCTCTAATATTGAAGCGTAATATTCTCCGGTTATAGAAACACCTTTATCTTTATAATCAATCAACAATATTCCTTCCGAGTCCCAAAATACCGTTGCCATGAGTTTCCCAGCTGATTGTGACACTTTAAATTTCTTGGGAGGTGCTGTGCCCTTTTTATGCCACTGCATGGAGTCTTGTTTGGACTCAGGTTCATAATGATGAACCCAAGTTTCGTCTCCAGTAACAATTCCACTCAATACACCATCCTTGTCTTCATTACAGAGGTCCAAAAATGCACGCGAACACTCTACACGCTGTTGTTTTTGCGGCGGCGTGAGCATTCTCGGCACCCATCTTGCGCTGACCTTAGACATGCCGAGATGATCGTGTAGGATTTTAAAAATTGTTGTATCGGATACTCCAACCATTTCTGCGAGTTGTTTCTTCTTTAGTCGAGTGTCTTCGAGTACAATTTGTTCAACTTTTTGGATAAGTGCTGGCGTGGTCACCTCAATGCTCCTGCCCGGCCTCGGGTCGTCTTCAAGGGATTCCCTTCCTTGTTTAAATAAACTATGCCACTCGTACACCATGGTTTTTCCTGGACAAGAGTCGCCGTAAACCAATGACATCTCATTCATTATGGTCGCGACTGATTTTCCTTGTCTGGTAAGGAACTTTATAACGGCACGATATTCGATTTTTTCCATATTTCACTTTTCACTCCTGATTATGTTACTTGGTTGACGATAGCTCAAAGACTAACTGTCTAATAACAATGAAACTTCGTATTTATACTAATCATGAGTCGCTGCACAGGCCACGCCCCTAATGCGCCTGCTCACCCCTCTACAACCCGCTCATTCCGCGAATATAAAAACGCTCCCTCGTAAATAGTAAGTTACAATGTATAGAATGTTGCGAAGGACTTATTCTTTTAAGCAGCATTTTCAGTATTATCACAAAGTGGATAATTCACTATACAAATTTATTTGTCAGACACTGGTTGTTTTTTCGACCTACGTAATGGCGAAATAATTACAAACAACACAAAACTCCGCAATGGCCAATAACAGAATATACAATCGATGAACTTTATTGTACTCCACTTTACACCTGGCCGCTCTCTCTAATAGTAAATCTCCGAGGAGTGTCTGTAATAATGAATTAAATTTCTATTCAACTCATTGTAGCTGACACTATCCATATAAATATTTCGTTTATCGAGTGGAATTGGATTAGGACAATGTGGCGCCCAATAAGTTGAGAATAATTGCTTTACAAAATATTTATTTTTTAAATTTTTGCGTAAATGTAAACTTATTGGAGTGCGTATAAATATTGAATAGCCGTTCAAGTGTAGTTCAAATGAATTCATTTATGCCGTTTTCTGAAAAAGATTGTAACTCATTATGTGAAAACACAACTTCATTGTTTAGAAATTGATTATTTTAACCGTGATGTTGATAAAAAGTAGTTATTACCTTCGCAGACCAAATACGAGTACATAGAAAATACATATTTATAAGAATACTTCGCAGATATATTCGATTCGATAAATAATTTAATAGAAATAAATCTAATTTTAAATTAATTTAGATATGGTTGGTTTTGTTTGGCCATTTTTGACGTATAGCAGTAAAAGATAGCGTCGAATCACCACAAAGAAAGTATATCTGATGATCGACTGGGAGAATTTCTAAGATCGCACATGAAACAGAGCGAAGATTTCATAGAAGCTGAAAGAGCAGCAATCTTCCCACTTCAAGAAGTACATGTAAAGAAGCAAAGAGACTTCAGAGAGACATCAAGGTCACAATGGATAATTTTAAGTTTTAAGCACCCCATCTTGGATTTTCTGAAGTAAAGATTAAACCTAAAGCAATTTACCCATTTTAATCATAGAGTTATTTCTAAATTGTTTTTCTCTTGTGAAAGGGTAATATTATGTTATTTTGCTATCAGTTTATGTAGAACAGTTATGACTTAAAATAAAAGAAAATATGTATAAAAAGAATTCTAAAATCCTCGGGCTTATTATATTTTATTACATTTTACCGCGAGACTTTGGCAAATCCTACAAAGCTTAAAACATTAAACCGTATCTAGATATAACGACTTAATCTATTTTAATTAAAGTGAAGCTTGTTTTTTCTAAACTTTTACGTTACTTAATTATTTAATCAGCCATTTTTTTGATAAAATACTTTATTTACATTGTTGTTTACATTAACAAAACTAAAATACCCACCTGTTGTAAGTTGAAATGTAGCCAATGTAACTAGGTTAGAATTTGCGGAACCCAGAAACGCTCCTTGTGCTGACAAAGATGTGAACGTTGCACCACCATTGTTAACCCTTTCGATACAACTCGCCTCGTCACCCAAAACAATACATTGAATGGAATTTGTTCTGTTAATTTGTTCGCATTCGTGAAAAAATCTGGGAGTTGTACATAGAGTATCTGAAGTATGATAAACGAATAAAATTAGTGTTCCACAAAATTAATTCCATGTACTTACATTTGTATGTATTAGCACTGTTTAGTGTAATTAATCCAAGAGAAAAAAGTAGTATAAACATCCATGTAAACGCCATGTTAGTCAGTAATGGTATGCGTAAATAACTTGTAGGTAAATAAGTACATTATCTTATCTAAGAGGAGCAGATTGCCATTATCTAATTCAGATGTTAGAATAAGACTAATGATGACGTAATTCTTGCAACTTTGGTAAATATTCTTCTTTGTTAAAATTTCTTAAAATCTGCACCATTTAATAATTACATAAATTTTGATTAATCGCTTGAACGTTCGAAAATACTAATCGATATCTTATTACTATCTGAGGTGTATATTACACATACAATGTAAAATCGCTAGATATTCATCAAGATAGGTAAAAATTTGTTTGATAGGGATTTTGCAATGCCTTTCATCTGATGTATAATATTGTTACTCATTTGCATGGAATGTTGAGTGTCTGTATGAAATATGTAAGAAAGTGTAGTAGTAACAGGTGGGGCAAAAAGTATCACCTAATTGGAAAGTGCTGCCGTTTTTGTAAATGGCATCGTATGTCAGTTTGATTTTGACATTTGTGAAATAGAAACGTGTGAAATTTATAGTGAATAACAATGAATCGGCTGAAAACATCGAAGCAACGAGTGAAAATGAAGTAGAGATGCTCGAAACACTCACAAGAAAACGTACTCAATAATTGCACATTTCGTGCTGTTTGCTGCGCCACATTTTGACATTGGACTTAAAAATGTTCCCATACAAAATTCAGGTGGTCCAACAGTTGTTATCAAATGACTGTGATGCCCGTTTAGAATACGGCTGTAAGATTTTGGATTTCAACGACGAAGTTGATGATTTTCTATCAAAATTGATTATGAGCGACGAGGCTCATTTTTATCTCAGCGGCCACGTCAATAAGCAAAATACTTGGTTCTAGGGAACGGAAAGTTCACGCATAATTCATGAAGCACCATTACACCCTCTCAAAGTTACTGTGTAGTGTGCACTTAGTCGGAAAAGGTACTTGGATATTATTTTTCGAAGGGGCCGACGGTAATGCTATACGGTGAACGGCGACCGCTGTAGAGCCATGCTGACAGAATTTTTCTTACAGTAAGTTGGCAATCTGCATTTGGAGTTCTGCGGTTCGAACAGAACGGGGCCACTTGGCATCCTGCACGCAACATAATGCGTATTTTGAAGGATGCCTTCCTAGGGAGTGTAATTTCGCGTTTCAGTTGTTTGGCTTGGCTACTTAGCCTCCCGATTTGACTGATCCGGACTTCTTCCTCTGGGGATATTTGAAGTCGTTCGTGTACGCGAACAAGCAGGCTGCTCCTGCTGTTGTTTTTTTGTGAAACGACATCTCTTTTCCTGTATCTCACACTAAAATTTGCATTTAAGAGTATATTGTTAATTTATGACATCTAGTGTATGTATTTATTCCAATATCTCCTATAGGAAATATACATTTATTTATTCATATATATAGAAAAATTCGATCTTTTGGACTTAGATTGTACTGACCATTTCTTTTTTACATTTAACTCCACTGCATACAATTGCATGGTTAGAGTGGTGTAACGAAAGATTACACATATGTACATACATGTCTTCTGTGACGAATATCGATTGTGTTTATGGGCTCATGGTAGTCATGAAATGGTCACAAAAGTCCCGGAAAAACAAGAAATTTGTATTTTCGTACTAATAATTGTACAAATCAAATAATTTCGCGAGTCTAGAGCATTATACTGAGTAGTAATAGGTAACGAATTAATAAAGAAATTACTAATAGCTTCGGCAGTGACATTGTTTCTGAATATTCAATTCCATTTATTTAGTTTTTTGAGTGAAGAATTGAAACTTACTTTACTATTGATAGTAAGCTTTCTTCTAATTCCTAATCAATTTATTTTCGAGGTTATTTATATTAATATTAATTTTCTTTATCTATAAATACCACTAAAAATGTACTATAATTCAAGTCAAACACTAAACAAGATTGTTTATATTCCTCAGTTACTATTAGTTTTTTTTACCAGTTGTAGGTCGTGTTCTAGGAAAATTAGTCTGAATTTTTGAAAATCTAGCACCATAAATGGAATATACTTATTGCGAATATTAATAGCTATTAAGCCGATATTTTAAAGTACAATTATATATATATATATATATATATATATATATATATATATATATATATAAAATTTATGGTAATTTTCATAATCTATGGTTGATCGACATTTTCAAATATAATGGATACAAAACAAATTAAAGGATTATTTTACAATCTCTTTGAATATGCTAGAAATTAGGTATTTGTGTGAATTCTTTTTTAAGGAAACAGGAGATTAATTTTAAGGAGAAATAATTGTTAACTTTATTTATTGTTGAATTTTATATAATATAAGAATTTATATAGGTTCAGGATTACTTAAGAGTACGTTATCAGAGACATTAAAAAATATTTTAAAATTATTTACTTTATGAAATAATAAACTTTAATTTTCAATATTTAAAATTCATTTTACTTCGTGGCATCATCTAATAACTAGTATGCAAACTTATTTGTCTCAATTCTAGTTTCAAACCCAGGGATTTCGTATTGGTAGACTCGGATAAAGATTCAGACATTGTATCAGAGATGGCGCCATATAAACTTTAATAATTTTGTTCTTAAAATACGATTTATTATTATACCTGTTCCTGAAAATATAGAAAAGAATTATTTCAGTTTCAACGACTGTATACGCCTTATCAGTATAGAATGTTTCACTAAAGATATGTATAATAAAATCAGTTTAATAGTTCAGCATGGAAACAGTAACATAATAAGAAAACTTGTGTTAGTCATACTTCCGTTTCTAGTAATGAATTAATTAATGGTTATACGAAAGTAATTAAAAGAATATAACCCTAAAAAATTAGATTATTGAATGAATTACGGTAACTGACAATTTTGGAGAAAGTCAGCACATATAAAATTCTTAATAATCAAACAGAACATAATATTGGGTCTGGGAAAAAGTTCGTGGCGTTTTTCCCGATAGATGGCATTGGTTGCCGATAACTAAAGAACAACAAGTCACAGCGACACCACCGAGGGCTCGTTTTTTAGATGACCTTCCGAACGTTAGTTTGAGCGTAGAAACATTGTAATCGGTGCAGTGGTTGGAAAGTTATTCGCACTTGAAAATGGAGAAGAATAATGAGAAATTTCGCTATATTCTGCAATATTATTATGATAAGGGGAAGAACGCTGCGCAGGCTTGTGATAAAATTTGTGCTGTGTACGGTGAAGGTACTTTATCGAAATCTGTTGCGCGGAAATGGTTCGCTCGCTTTCGTTCTGGAAATTTCAATGTGAAAGATGAGTCACGCTCCGATCGTCCAATCACTGAAAAATCTGATGAAATTCTTGAAAAAGTCCAACAAGATAAGCATATCAGCAGTGTCGATATTGGCATGGAGCTAGGCATTGACCACAAAACTGTTTTGAACCATTTACACAAAGCTGGTTACAAAAAAAAGCTTGACGTATGGGTTCCTCATGAGTTGAGCGTGAAAAACATGATTGACCGAATTAACATCTGCGATGCGCTGCTGAAACGGAATGAAGTCGAGCCGTTTCTGAAACGTTTAATAACCGGAGATGAAAAATGGATTACGTACGATAATCGGAAGCGTAAAAGATCGTGGATAAAGGATGGTGAGCCGTCACAAGCGTTCGCTAAGCCAACATTGACGCCAAAAAAAGTGATGCTGTGTGTATGGTGGGACTGGAGGGGAATCGTCCACTACGAGCTACTTCCAACTGGTCAGACGATTGATTCTCAACTCTACTGTGCACAACTAGAGAGATTACGCCAGGCGATTGAAAGAAAACGGCCCGAATTGATTAATAGGAAAGGTGTTGTCTTCCATCATGACAACGCCCGACCACACACTTCTTTGATGACCCGTCAAAAATTGAGAGAGTTTGGTTGGGAAGTTTTGATGCACCCACCTTACAGTCCGGATATAGCACCCTCTGACTATCATCTGTTTCGATCTCTGCAGAACTCTCTCAATGGAATTAAGTTGGTTTCAAAAGAAGCCTGTGAAAACTACTTGATTCAGTTTTTCGACCAGAAACCACAGAAGTTTTTAACCGATGGGATCATGGATCTACCAAAAAAATGGCGAAACATTGTCGATAATAATGGAGCATATTCGGTTTAAATGAATTCGTCCACGCGCCATGCGGGGACCAGTTGAATTTTACTGAAAAAACGCCACGAACTTTTTCCCAGACCCAATATAACTCGGATTGCTTTAAATTAATTAAAATGTATATAATAATAGAGGATACAATATAAATATTTTGCGTCAAACTATGCTAGTTCATTGAAACCAATTTTAGGAAAAGTCAGCACATAATTTTTCGTAAATCAGAAACAGAACATAATATAACATTGAATAGTCTTAAATTACTTAAGGGAGTATACAGACTTGTTCATTCTAGAATTAGATATGCGCTGTCCACAAGTGGAAAGAGTGCAGTTAGGTTAAAGCGCGCGAGAAAGGAGGATAGAATATCTCTCACTGGCAGTTTCGTTTTCTCCCACTTTTGTATTGCAAACAACTTCCCCTACTTTCTCGCGTGTTACGCGTGAGAATGTCTGAAATCAGTCTTCACCAGCGACATGATGTGTGTAGGTCGGGGCTGTAACTCATTATGCATTGACAATACGTACCTACATTTTTGAATTGTATAAATTATTTGATGCATTTTATTTGAATCTTTTAATAAAATGCAACATGGCTATTTTCTTGAAATGTATTGCCGTTTGGCGTGAAACTAATAAAATATTCTTGAAATAAATGAAATAGAAAATTCTAAAAATTAAAAAGATTTTCAAACATGGCTATTTTCTTGAAATGTTTTGCCGTTTGGCGTGAAACTAATAAAATATTCTTGAAATAAATGAAATAGAAAATTCTAAAAATTAAAAAGATTTTCAAACATGGCTATTTTCTTGAAATGTTTTGCCGTTTGGCGTGAAACTAATAAAATATTCTTGAAATAAATGAAATAGAAAATTCTAAAAATTAAAAAGATTTTCAAACATGGCTATTTTCTTGAAATGTTTTGCCGTTTGGCGTGAAACTAATAAAATATTCTTGAAATAAATGAAATAGAAAATTCTAAAAATTAAAAAGATTTTCAAACATGGCTATTTTCTTGAAATGTTTTGCCGTTTGGCGTGAAACTAATAAAATATTCTTGAAATAAACGCGAGAAAGTAGAGGAAGTTGTTTGCAATACAAAAGTGGGAGAAAACGAAACTGCCAGTGAGATATATTCTATCCTCCTTTCTCGCGCGCTTTAACCTAACTGCACTCTTTCCACTTGTGGACAGCGCATATCTAATTCTAGAATGAACAAGTCTGTATAATTCTGGAAGATTAACGAGTCAGACCAGGGGTTCCGAAAGTATGCGCCGCGGCGCCCGGGGGCGCTGCAAAGAGTCTCCAGGGGCGCCGCGACGGCCTCGCCAAAACAAAAAAAAATTGAAAAATATAATTTTATAAAAATGAATTTATTAGTACCGAAAACATTTTTGAAACTATTATTGCTTGTGCCCAATTACGTTTAAAATGATGTTTGTTTTGTATTAATTAGTTACTATTTCTGTTCTCAAAATAAATGTGATTTTCTTCATTTTTTGATTAATTTACGTTTTCCTTCTCCTCTTTATTACAATTACTAAAAGAAAAATTTACCAACAATTATTCACAAAGTATTTAAACAAAATTAAAGTCTTATAAAAATCTAAAAGTTAAATTTAGAGATCATAGCATAGAAATTATTTAAATTTAAGATTTTTGACTTAAAATTATCAGGTCTCCAGTTTTGCTTCACATGAAGGGCGCCGCCGGAAATAATCTGAACGTCAAGGGCGCCGTGGCTTTAAAAAGTTTGGGAATCTATGAGTTAGACTATCTTTGCATACAAATGAACATGCAATTAGATTTTATAATTTAATAACCTTTTAGTTAACATTAATCGAAGCATACGTTAATAATTTCCACACTGCTTCTGCTTCCAAGCTAAGAAGACTATTTAAAAACATAAATTTTTAAATTTATTGTGAATCAAACACATCGAAAGGATAAGAATTTGAAAATTCAATGTAGGTTTGTGAAAATATTTAATAAAATGAAACAAATTTTAAAATTAATTTTATTTTATTGAAAATATACTTGTATAAAATACAATTTGGGGTATACTCAGTCTGATTTTTTAGTGTACAATCACCAAATGTAATGTAAATACTAACAATAACTACTACAATTGTCGCAAAATAAAAAAATAAGACTCTATTGTTTGATTTTTTTATGTCCAGCGAAACTTATAACATAATCTTTTTATATGACAAAAAGTATATTTAATATTAAGCGATATTATTTAATTTACAAAAAACACACTACTGCACTTTTTTCATTTAATTTTATCAGTCTTTTCTCTAGTATATATAGGGTTGGCAACTAAGTACTTTCGGGTTTTACTGATAGAGAGCGTTGCTTTATTTTTTGTATAACGTATGTTACCGCTGTACTTTACCGTTTGTCGCGTGATACTAGTCACATTGACGTAACTTCAGAAGCAAGTAGTGCGTGATTTTTATTAAAGCTATTAGTTGTGGGTTAATTTTAAATGGAGTGCAGAAACGAACATTTTCGACATATTTTACTATTTTATTTCCGTAAAGGAAAGAAAGCTGCTGCGGCTCACAAAAAGATATGTGAAGTTTATGGTGTTAATTGCTTAACAGAGCGCACGTGTCAGAATTGGTTTAAAAAATTCCGTTCTGGAGATTTTTCCCTCAAAGATGAGCAACGTTCTGGTCGGCCTATTGAAGTTGATGATGACCAAATCAAAGTCATAATTGAAGAGGATCGTCATATAACTGTTCGAGAGGTTGCAGAGAGGCTACATGTATCGCACACAACAATTGAAAAACATTTAAAATGTCTCGGGCTAGTTAAGAAGCTTGATATTTGGGTACCTCACGAATTGAAAGAAATTCATTTAACACAAACAATCAACTTTGGCGATATGCACCTTAGACGAAATGAAACCGACCCTTTCTTAAAAAGAATCATCATTGGTGATGAAAAATGGGTCCTGTACAGTAACAGTTCGAAAACGATCATGGAGCAAACACGATAAACCAGCTCAAACCACATCGAAAGCTGAATTGCATCCAAAAAAAAATCATGCTGTCAGTTTGGTGGGATTACAAAGGTGTTGTGTTTTTTGAGCTGCTTCCAAGGAACCAAACGATCAATTTTGATGTTTACTGTCAACAATTAATAAAACTGGATGAAGCAATCAAAGAAAAACGGCCAGAATTGTCAAATCGGAAAGGTGTAGTTTTCCACCAAGATAATGCAAGCCCTCACACATCTTTGGCAACTCGTGGGAAACTATTGGAGCTTGGCTGGGAAGTGATGCCACATCGCCCATATAGCCCTGATCTAGCACCATCTGATTACCATTTATTTCGAAGTTTGCAGAATTTTTTGAATTGTAAAACTTTCACAAATGACGATGACCTTCACTCGCACCTGGTTCAGTTTTTTGCTGATAAGGACCAGAAATTTTATGAGCGCGGAATCATGCAGCTGAAAGAAAGATGGCAAAAGGTCATTGAGCAAAATGGAAAATATATAATTGATTAAAAACTATTCTTTGTTTAAAAAAAAGTGTTTTATTTTATACTACAAAACCGAAAGTACTTAGTTGCCAACCCAATATTTACACAGACATATAGCAGCAACGAATTTATATTTATTACATAACCTTATATTAAAGGTGAGTAACAAGTGTGAAATATATTAAAAGACATTTCGTGCAAAAATATAAATTATGGTTAATGTTGAACAAATCTTCGGGTTTGCAGTATCGTACAACTATATGGCAAAATACTAATGTTACAAATAATACAATATATAACATATAATTATAGCTCCCGTGTATTCTAACGTAAGAAAACGATCTAGAAATTTATTTAGACCCGTCGCAGTTAACAATCTATCTTGACTAAGCATCTTTACACCACAAGCTATCGGCAATACCTGCACGCGTTCGCATCTCGTCGATCCCTGTCACTCGTTACTCGAAGCATTGTTCAACCTTAATTATGGCACATGATGTTTGATACTTAACCGAATAATTCAATTTTTAAAAATTAATATATATCTTCACAAGCTAAAATTATTTAAATTTTTTAAGTAAAATAGGAACGCATTTTATGTTCATGAAACAGGTTACTTTGATTTAATTATTGAGTTGACTTTCGATGTATCAAATTAAACAGAACTGATCATGAATCGTATATAAGTACCTGGCAAAAATAGGTTATGTGACATGTTATAAATTATCTTTTGCTGTTCTTTGTTGATGTTAATCCACAACTCTTAAATTATTCATTTTTGTTTTGAAAATTCATCAAAAATATGTTATAACTCTGCAAAGGGTAATTACGTATAGTGTTCAGAGACTTAAAAAGTATTTCAAACAAAATCATGAGAAACGATGAAAAAAAACAAATACTATTTAATATAAGATGTATGTAATACAAAACTTATATAGGGAAGAGATGCGAAAAGTTAAAACAAAGTAAATTTATTTATTATCATTTTTTCGAGATCAAAGTTTAAAATGGTGTTCCATATCATACATTTCTTTATCTCAAGTAAACCCTGCAAAATGGATAAAAAGATACAAAAAACATGGAAATTCGATTAAACTCTGTATAATAATCATATACTTTTGTTCGCGTTGACCAAATAATACTAGCAGAAGGTGAAGACGCTTCCAATTACATGGCCAAAATTAATTAATGAATACAAGCAATGAGGTATGAAGATTTATGTTGAAAAGATATAGTGCCTGGTCTATAGAGGAATATAAAAGAAATGTCATGCAAAAAATTTAACATAAGCAAAAAGTCAGTGAGATGGTTCAATTTTGGACATTTTATTTATAAATTAAAAAAATGATTACGATTTCATGATCAGAAGTGTTTATTTTGTAATAATAATAATAGAGAAATTATTTTATGTAACACTCTAAAGGCAATACGAAAGAGTCTATATAAGAATACTGCAAAAAAGAATTAATGCCAAAGTAATATCATTTAAGATATATTTTTATTGCTTTGAACATTTAAACAATTTAAAAAACATTGTGTCTTTTTCATAAAGCAATTGTCATTGCTTATTAAGACTATTATTGCAAATTGTCCATTATAAAATTTATGTATTACTATTTACAGAACAAGCTCAATGTCTATTCTTACTTCTAGAAGAGACTATATTTGAAATTTACTTTTTTAAAATTTTGCTGGATTTACGCTAATATATCTAAAAATAAGTAAATATAAAAGCAATTAAAAACGAAACATACAAAAATAGATTTGGCTGGTTTCTGATCGCGAAATCTCCCTCATCGTCAGGATTTGTTGTAGTCTTAATATCTGGAATATTCGCGAACAACTCCATTTGAGCCTGAGTATACTTGTTAGTGGAGGCCGATGTTATTTCTACACCTATTGTATGATCCTTGAGGTAAACAGAAAAACATAATTAAAAAGTGTTTATGTTAGTACAGTGTTACTTTATGAGAATGCACCGATTTAATGATGCAATGTTTGGGTTCTCATGCACTATCGTAGAATCTGTCACTGACCATTTAAAAGAGACGGTTTCCAAATTTTACGCTGCACTTTCAAAACCAATCGCGACATATAATGGTTTTGATTCGGATATAATCAATAGATTAATTAGGAAGGCTAACATAAGAAAAACAATCCGCTATATTACATGTCTGTCACCTCAAAGCAATCGGGACTAGCAGGAAAGGGTAAACATACAAATTACCTTTTCATTGTTTGACGAAAAATTTAAATAGTGTTTTTAAAGAGCGCGGTTTTCAAGTTACATTTCGGTTCACTAACTCCATCAAATCCCCTTCAGGAAATGCAAAAGTCGAGGATAACAAAAAATCGGGAATTTACGGAATTAAATATCTAGATTCCAGTAAACAACACATCGGCCAAACAAAACGATCGATCGAAACTCGGTTTAGCAAAGCATGTGTTCGAAAGTAATCATAGTGTAACCACGGATTGTTTGCTAAAGAACGCATGTAATTATCGCGAATTAGATACGTATGGAAGCATGTACATTTTGAAGAATAAAGGCCATATGTTGAACACCGACCAGGGCCCCAACCATAACTCATCTCTCTTCGATCTCTTAAACGACAGACAAGGGAGGGTGGAGGAAACGCATGAAGGTACTTTTCTTTTCTTTCCTTTCTTCATTTTTCTTATCTTAGTTTATGACTAGAATGTAATTTTTACAAATTATGTGAAACGAATATACAGCGTGCTTTTTGGCTTTCGACGGTACAGATCATGCGGAAATTGTTTCGTACGGGTATTCTGCCGTAGTTTTCCAAGTGCGACACTGTTTAATTATCTGCTGATGATGACAGCTTAGTTGTCGAATTACGTATACAAAATACGAAAATTAATGTGATTAAATCTGATATTTAATGTACATAAAATAAAAAAGTTTTCTAGTTTAATGTTAAGTATTTTCATGGAACGCGTTATCGAAAAAAAAAATAAATCTTGTGTTGCAAAATTTCTTTGATGAGGTACGTTGAAGTAATTTAACGTCCGATATCTGATCTATTTTATATACATGCCTTCCATCAAAAATATATTATAAATTTGAGATGTTCATTTATTAATTTTAGCAGAGATAGTCAAAGACTTACAAAGAAAATCAAATCCTTAAGTGTACCAAATCTGTCGAAAATTTTGAAAGGTGTATGAGTTTGTGTTGCGAAGCGTTCATCTATTTCTTGGAATAGTAATTCAATATCCCTATTCTTTGACTCCAGTTTTCTAACGACAATCATGTCATTAGTTGTCGTTGACAGGGCGCAATCATCATCTATAGTAGCGTTGGCATTGGCTAACGTACCATTTCGACACATAATTGCTGTGTTGTTCGGCAGTTCTAAATTCTCTAAAACAGAAACAACATGAAAAAGTCAAGAAAAAGATATTAAATAAAAGCTTGTTGTTATACCAAAAAACGTTAGCACAGCGAAGTCTCCTCTAGTTTGGAGACAAGTTAGAGCGCCTTTGTTTCCGTAAAACTCGTTGGTATAATTGGGCTTGCATGTTCTTCGAGCTAATAATAAGAGAAAACATTATGTATATATTATGTACGATAAAACAAATTCAACCTACTTGGTGAATCGTACTGAGAAGCTTCGCAGATTTCGCAAAGTTGTTCGAAATTTATTCCAGCGGTCGACGATTCTCTATCTTCTATGCCAGGCATACACGATTCGTTCAAAAATTGTGTTAGTTCTATTGGGTATTCTTTAGGCGTAGACCAAAACTTTCTTCTCATCAAATCCGCAAATGCTAACCACGCTGAAATAGGTGCATTTTTATGTTGCTTATATGATTTGTTCTTTTGATCATTATTTTTGCATGGACTTCTAGCATTATTTATTCAAACGAATTTTGTAAAATAGGTTTTAGTTCAGTTGCTTGTTCAAGAGACAATGCAATGAGACGATTGAATAATTAGTTCTTTTTTTAGTGATTGTATATTCATATTCTTTTTGCGATGTTAACAGAAAAATGAGTGCATGTATCAATGAGTAATCCACATTACCAAGACTATTTCAGAAGAAGGTTAGTGGGTATCGCTTAAACGTTACAAGAAGCATTTTATATAGGGTGTTTTTTAAAGAACTTGAGAACATAAAATGATAAATACAAGACAGAAATATTGTTGGAATCAAATTTTTTTATCATAATCTGGTAGATAATTTCATGGCATTTATTTTTTAAATATGATTTCCGGCATATGTCCGCCGCGGCTACTAGTTACAAGGCCCATTCGATCAGTTCAATTTTTGACTACTTTTTCCAATAAATAGCACGAAAAAGGGGGCCAGTGAATGTGACCAAATGTCGTCGATGTTGATTAATTTTTGGAAACAAAAATTCAGTCAGCATGGTTGGATAGCGCTCGCCATTCATCGTAACGGCAGCTCCTTCCTCATTTCGAAAGAAATAAGGGCCGATGATGCCACCAGCGTGTAAACCGCACCAAACAAATTTCAATGGATGTAATGGTGATTCGTTAACGACTTGAGGATTGTCTTCGCTCCAAATACGGCAATTTTGCTTATTGACGTAGCCATTTAACCAGAAATGAGCTTCGTCACAAAATACAATTCTTTGATAAAAATGCTCATTTTCGGTCAGTTTCAGATGAGTCCAATCAGTCAATTGGCTTCAATTCTTGCACGAGCTGTAGTTTATAGGCACGTAAGCCAAGATCCTTACGTAATATTTTCCACGTAGTCGAAGGACAAAGGCCAACAATTTGAGAACGACGACGAATCGACATTTCGCTGTCTTCTTCAATACTTCGCGCTACACCAGCAATATTCTCTTCGGTACGCACATTTCTTTGTCTCGTTGATGGTTTTGAATCGAGGAGAGTAAAATTAGCGCGAAAACGATCAATAATTGCACGAAGTGCTTGCTCACTAGGCCGATTATGTTGACCGTAAAATGGACGAAGTGCTCTATGAACTTCGCGAACAGATTTATTTTTTTCAAAGTAAATTTCCACAATTTGGAAACGTTGTTCTGACGTTAAACGATTCATGATGACCTGCCAAACCTTACCGAACAGAAATATCAACAGGTTTGACATTATCAGCTGTTAAAGCATAGTTATCGATATCGATAGTTCTCATGCAGCTTAAAAAACACCCATTATATCCAAGCAGATTTATTGTTTTAAGACGTAAGTAAGTATGAATAAATATTTATTTATATTATTTAATAAGTAGAATTAGAACATCTCATTAATAGGCCACCTTTATAAGTGTACACTAGAAAAAATTCTAAGAAAAATTTATATACTGGAGAAAATGAAAAAAATGACATAGATAAGACGGTGAAATTGTAGAGAATAAGGAGAAGTAGCAACTTCCAATCTATTATCCTTCTTACAAATGAAGGATAACAGATTGGAAGTTGTAAGAAAATAAATCGAAAGAAAGTACACTAACCCAGTTAGAAACATACATCATATACAGCCTAAACAATGAAGGATAGAGAGAACAATTCAGGGACAAGAAGATATGGAAAGGAAGAAGTGAGCTATGCGCAGACGTACAGCAACAAACAACAATACAACAGAAAAATATATTGGACTAATCCATCATAGAATGGACCAACAGAACTTCTATTGGATGACTACAATTCGTAAAAGTTAATTTTGTAAACTTACCAATATCTCCATATTCAGAAAAACACCCTTTTTTGTTTCTCAAATCATTCAGAGAGTTAATGGTAGTTGTATCGACAACTAATATGGTTTTGTTCATGTATCGTCTTTCTTCCTCCCCAAGCGCGATAATTGAAAGGTTTTTCCTGAAATAAGAGCAACCCTCGTTTAACCCATTACCCATTAACGCCCTCTTTTCTATAAATAGTATGCAACCTCAAGTTAAAATAAAAACTATATTATGTAGTTTTTCACTCTGGCTACGATTTTTACCTGTCAGTAATAGTACAACAACCATGTACAAAGAAAAAATCATAGTTATAAAATAAAAATGAGGGGAATCCCGGTTTTTGCAAGCGATTTATTTCGCATTGGCAGCTGAGTACTTATTTAGTTTATTTTACAAGATTTGGCTGTAGAAAGTGTTAAAAAGTATTTTTTTACTTCTATAACACTACATTTTAATAAAAAATAGATTAAACGGCTTCATTCGTATAAAGTTGTTCGCGCTATAGCATATGAAATGTTGCTGCACTAACTTTAGTACACTGTTCGCTTGAAGTAAAATAAAGTAGTACAGTGAAAGCATATTTATTTGCATACTATGCTTTTGAATTGAAGTTTTTACTCGTTTTTTGTTTGCTTTTTTTCAATTAGTGTCCTTTTATTAACATTCTTTGCGGAAAAATTAATACAAGAGGTATAAAATGGCGAACCGATATACTTTTAAACACAACATTTTGGGTTAGAAGAAGCAATACATTATTTACCAAGATAGTACAGATGATGCTATTATACTTACGACGTGTTTATGCTGTCACCTATTTCAGGCGTAATCACCGATGAAGAGGAAGGCGGAGGCGACGATTTGTATGGAAATAAATTACCTCGAGATATTTCCGGTAATATAGAAGTTGTTACTCACAGGCATACCACGATCGTTGAAGATCAATGGAGTAGCGATGACGACGAACCCCTCACAACATTCACGTCATCTATTTCACGGAATGCGCCAAAGAGAAAAAGACTTGAAGCTAGTACTGAGTTGCCAAATTGGAGAAAGTGTGCGCCATTTTATTCAGTTTTTCAGGCAACTCCTGATCAAAAATGTATTGAAGAACGACGTGCTAATTTTTCGAATATCTTGAAAGACAGGACCCCTGTCAAGATTTTTGAGCACCTTTTTGATGATTAAGTGCTGGAGCTTATCGCAACGCAAAGCACAATATATGCTAAACAAAACGATAAGCACGATACCGTGTTTACGCAAGAGGAGCCCCGCAAATTCTTGGGCATACTTATATTTACCGGATATCATAAATTACCTAGCGCAAGGTCATATTGGAGCTTAGATGGAAACTTAGGTGTGCCATTAGTTTCAAAGTGCATACCAAAAAACAGATTCCTCGATATTAAGAGGAACCTGCATTTTGCAGATAACGCTTTGGCTATGAACTCAAGTAATAAAATGATCTAATGACGTCCATTTTGTGACGTTTTGCAAAAAAAAAAAATTTGTCTATTCGGAATGTTCCATGAAAACTTATCGATTGACGAATCAATGGTTAAGTACTTTGGCCACCATTCAGCCAAACAATTTATAATGCGTAAACCTGTGCGATACGGATATCGTAATTGGGCGTTGACCAGTTTCGATGGTTATTGCTATACGTTTGATGTACATTATAGAAAAACTTCTAAGACTACCACCGATCCACTTGACTCTCGGGTTGTGATGAGTTTGCTAACAAAAGCACCAACAAAACCAGAAGAACAGCGGTTTACTTTGACAATTTTTTTACAAATTACGATCTGCTTGTAGACCTCGGATACAGAGCTACTGGAACCTTGCGCGAAAATAAAACAAAACGATGTCCGTTAATATCATCAATGGATATGCCCAAAAAACCTAGAGCTGAATTCCACCAAAGGTTTGATAAGAAAAACGAAATTTTTATGGGTAGATATTATTGTTTGCACCATTGGAAGAAATTTCGATACTGTAGATCCAATAGAGAAAGTTAAAAGTTGGTGCTCCACAAGGAAACAAAAAGTGGATATAGATATACCTCGCGTTTTCCAAAATTATTATAAAGGGATGGGAGGGGTTGATTAAATGGACCAGTCTACAGGACTATACCGAATTACAGTGAAAGGAAAGAAGTGGTGGTGGGTCTTGTTTAGTTATGTAGTGGACATGACTATTTCAAATTCATGGTGATTATACTGCATTACAAACCCTGATAATTGTGTGGATTAATTATCATTTCGTAGACATATAGCACGTACGTATCTGATTGACAAGAAAAGCAGTAAAACTAAACAATCGTCCTCTGGAATTGACGGAGAAAACAGAAAGAATAATGGTCATACCCTCCAAAAAATACCAAGCCAATTTAGATGCGTTATATGTTCAAATCGAGTTAAAACATCGTGTGATAAGTGCCTGAAAACGCTAATGTTTGGAAAGAGGATATTTTGCTAAATACCCACTCCTAAGCGCCCGTTGTACTAAACTTAGTACACCTCTAAAAACACGAGTTTGGATTATTTTTTGTTGTTTTTCTTTTGTAGTATTTTAAGAAAAGTGTTTTAGTGCTGGTATTAAAAATTGAATTGGTAAAATTGTTCATAGTTTTCATTTGGGCGTTAATGGGTTAATTTCTCTTTTACGCCGTCTATTCACCTATTAGCCATGTACATCATATTTTCATCAATAACTGCCACGTCGACTGTCATCCTTTGAAGGGCATCCAAACATTCTAATTTATCAGGTTTCGGCGTGCAATGTATTACAGGTTGCAAGCCGTAATTTAAGGCTGTCTGCTGTAACCATTTGCATTTTCTTTCTTCATCAATTGTCGTAGTGCATAAGGCCACAGATGACTTGCAGAGTTTGGCGCTTTCTGTTGTGGGTATGTTTCTGCGTTCTGAAACAGGTATTATTGTAATTTAGTAATAATTTGTACAGATCGACTATTCCTTTTTATTACAGAAGTTATTGGTATTGGAATGACTTATAATAAGTTAATCGTTTCTATCAATTTTAATAAGGCAAAACAATGAGTCCATAGTCCCAAAAAAAGGATTCGGTGATTTAATAAAATGATTTTGGAAAATAAGGCTATGTTAGGTATATTTTAAACAAATAACGATTTTTGAGTTGCTTCTAAATAGGTCTTTTTAACTATTATATACATGTATATCTAAGAAGAGTTTACGTGTTACCAGAAAAGGCTAAATTAGAATAGAGAAATACATGAAAAACTTTAGATATGATAAAAAAAATCAAATGAATCGAACAGAGCCAATTAAGATGGTTTGGCTATTTTGCGAGAATAAACAACAACAAACACTTAAAATAGATCTGGCATGAGAAACGGCAACAAAGAAGAACAAGAAGAAGACCGATCATAACATAGGTTAAAGATATTGACAAGTTATTAAGTCTAGCAGATTGGAAATGTGCAAAAGTATTGGCTCAAGACAAAAATAAATTGAGTAATAAAAAAAATAAATTGAAAATTATAGTGATCATAATAGAAAAAAGATATACCTGGGTAAACGGAGTTAATATGTATATATATATATATATATATATATATATATATATACACACACACACGAGGGTGGTCCCATAAGTACCCGGCCTAACCCAGAGATGGCGACAGTTGTTTGAAAAAAATATCACTGTATTAGAAAGTATACAATCTATAAAGCATATGTTTCAAGTTTGAAGACGCCACGTTGTTTAGTATTTGTTTGGCTGCCATCAATAGTTAACGTTTCCAGTGAATTTGTAAAAATGGAGAAAATTGGTCATCGTTACTGATACAATACTTTTATTTGAAAGGCCTCAGCCCAACCGATATAAAAGCTAAACTGGATTCTGCTCTGGGCGAGTTTGCTCCTTCGTTTGCAACAATGAAATATTGGGTAGCAGAGTTTAAACAAGGCCGTACGAGTTGCCAAGACGGACATCGCAGTGGTCGACCAAATGAGATAACGATTCCAGAAATGGTGAAGAAAATCCACAAAGCGGTATTGGATGATCGTAGACTGACTGCGCGAGCTAGCAGACATAGCAGGCATTTCAAAAAGTACGGTACATCGCATATTATCTGAAAATTTGGACTTGAGAAAGTTCTGTGCAAGATGGGTGCCGCGTTTACTCGAGCAACAAAGCAGAATTTTTGCGCCGTTTCATAACCTTGGATGAAACATGGATCCATCACTTCACACCTGAGATAAAAGAACAATCAAAACAATGGACTTAAAAGGGAGAACCGGCTCCAAAGAAGGCGAAGACCGGCATCGGTTTTTTGGGATGCGCGTGGAATAATTTTCATTGACTATCTTGAAAAAGGAAAAACTATCAACGGCGAGTATTATGCAAACTTATTACAACGTTTGAGTGAAGAGTAGAGAGAAGAAAGTGTTGTTTCATCAAGATAATGCACCAGCTCACAATTTCGTTATTGCAATTGCCAAAATTAATGAATTAAAGTTTGAATTGCTACCTCATGCACCCTACTCGCCAGATTTAGCCCCCTTGGATTATTTTCTGTTCCCGAACTTGAAAAATGGCTCAGTGGTCAAAGATTTTCCAACGATGATGAAGTGATGTCGGCAGTTAATGGCTATTTTGAGGAGGAAGACAGTCCTTATTATAAAAAGGATATTGAACTTATTGAACATTGTTGAGAAAAGTGTATAGAGTTGTGAGGAGAATATGTTGAAAAATAAATATATTTCGTTCCAAAATTTTTGTGTTTTCTTTGTTGGGTCGGAGACTTCTGGGACCGCTCTCGTATTAATATAATGTTTCTGATATACTCCGTCTGACAATTAATCTTAAAAAGGGTAATACAGAAATTTTGCATTACATGTTGTTGTATGCAGTTACAAGTTCAGTGTATGATTGTATTCAGGTGGTATAAAGAGTTTTGGAGAGAAAATTTCAACTTGGAAAATACTCTACTTACGTAAGGCTATCCCATCTTACGCGTTACCGTGAGGAACATTGGTGATATTCGATTCTTATAGGCATGTAAGTTGTCGCAAGATAGAAGAATGTCTGGGCATTAATGCACCGGCAATTCGTTTCATTTGTCATAATATATTTGTTACGTTTGGGTATCCTATGTCTTAACTGATGAAAGCTGACAACGTGAGATACTCGAGAAGTTTTAAAATGGAACGTCTTTTTATGTTAACAGCATATTAATGATTAGACAAGCAAGGATTTTATTACTATAATACGCCCGCAAAATCACAGAACAAGGTTTGGCTCTTTGAAGGTAAAGTCACCTGTGTTTGTACGTAAATCTCGACTCTACAAGAAGTAAATGGAGGTCTTATTTACCATGGGAAGTGTTGTTGATCGTGTGGTGCTGGAAGCGTCAAAGATGATCATTGCACTAAAAAAATATTCATCCTTGCTCGAGACGGCACCTGTTTTTCCATCACAGTGCTCCGGCTCATCACACCAACGTCTGTACCATTTATTTAGCAAGAAATGGAGTGCAGATGCTGGAACATTAATCCTATCGCCCAGAATTCGTTCTATACAATTATGCGTTTATTCATTCAAAAGAACATGATGAGAGGGATTAAATTTTCCAATCAATGAGGAGCTTCTTAGAGCATGGGACAACAAGTGTATCTACCATTCAGAAGAAACGTGGAAAGGTTGATTTGTTGATTGGTTTCGAATACTGTGGAAGTAATGTAATTTCCTTAGTATAATCCACATGTTAGATAGTCTTATCAAGTAAATAAGCAATTCTGTTTTCATATGTGCTCTCTATTTCTGGTAAAGCTTCATTTTTTCTATTTGATTATTAAAATTCTTCATATGGAAGTCAATCGATTTAAAATTAACATAAATTATAATCTTTATTCATTTTTAAGCCTAGTCCTACCCATTATTAACACCGTCGAACGATAGATTTTGTACGAGAGAACATCATTAGTGAAAAGAGAATATTTTCGACTTAGAATAAAATGAATACCACTTTTAGTATGAGAAGGATAGTGAATTTATAGCAGCTATTGGAAACCATTGAAAAATTTATTGTTCCCTTGGAAAAACTGTTCAAACTTTATTGAAAGAAGCACAACAGTTATGAAATTAATATTACAAACTCATGTTTCAATACAAGAAATAGAAATATTGATGACATATAAAAAAAATTGCCTATCTGTAAACGCGATTACCTAATTTTAAAGTAAAATAACAAATTTTATCACGAATACTTTGTTTATTTTATTACACGTATTTTATCTTAATCTATATTTTATATACGTAATCTCCGCAGAACGTTTTTTTAAAATTTTATAATCACTTATGGATGAATATTTCCAAACATTGAAACGATATATTTAGCTCGGTACTTATTAGTTACTTTGTACAAAGGTATTGCGATAAGAGAATAATCTAAAAATTATTTACTTTACCTTTTATGAACGTCTCCAAGCCAGGAGGTTCAGTCATCACATTTATAAAATGTTGTTGATTTGGAAATAATAATTCTTTTAATATTTGTACGAACTTCTCTGACAATGTCAAAATATCTGTGTTCTTTATTGGCAACTCGATGACTGTGGTGGAATTGTATAAAAACAGATTAAACCATACTTGTAGTTCTCGTGGTAAATTGCTAGCTTTTTCTCTGTTAAAAACAATTTTTAACTTATTATTTTCATTTCATATGTACACTGTCGCCGAAAAGTGTGAAAACGGACGCCATTTCCTTAATGTTGTATTGTTCACAACACGTCTTCCATCTTATACGTATTTTGTTATTTTTTAAAAGTAAAATCAATGTTAAATCTCGTATAAATTATGTAACACGACGTTCTGTTTCAAAAATCTTTCGACAACAGTTCTAAATAATAATATAAAATAAAAAATAATATGATGTTATGTGAGAAGTAAATTTATAGAATAAAAATCTAGATGGCTGTGGAAAATAAATTTATTTAAAATAAAGTTTAGAATATATCAGTCAGTGGCAGCGTGTAGTTAAAAAAATGGGTGTTGTAATTATATCCGCAAAAGGTGACCAGATCGATTATGTCGTTATCGTTTTCTCTTTTTCGGAAAATTGTCTTTTAGAATAAAATAATTAATCCTGTTAACATCAGGATGTTTAGTCGTAATTTCCGGTCTGACAGGTTGGTTAATTTTTATTTATTCATTCGTAGATCTACAAAGATAATAAGTTTCTTAATTTATCTACACAAAACATAAGCTTCTACTCGAACATAGCCTCGATTGCATTCGTTTAATAGTGTTTGTGTTGCAAGACTAATGCAACACAGAGCTAATTAAAATGTATTGTAGTATCGATTATATTCGTTTAAACGCCTTAATTTACATTTTTGTTATTTATTTACATACTACTGCTTTTTTAAGTATTCGCTCCTTTTCTCTTTTTTGTTGGGGGTTGTGCAAAACTATAACACTTAAGGGCAACTGTCACTGATATCAATAAACTACATAGTTTGTCTCTTATATTGCTGTTTGATTATTTACTTACTTGTTTCCTATTAATAAATAACCTGGTTGTCTTGTCCAAGAACATCCCTCAGTAACATTAACGTTTGTTCCATTTTTACATAATAAAGTGTAATTAGTAAGAATTTCTGGATATTTGTCTAAATGATTTTGTATCGTGTTAATTGTGGTTAATGCTATGTCACCAGCGCCAGTCAGTAAACAATTCAGTGACTGTGCAAAATGTTCTTGGGAATTTTCTAAATATGCATTGGAGTTACATAATTCCATAAGTTTGCTGTACTTTTGTTCTGTAGAAGTAATTTAAAAATTAAAAATAAATTAATTAATTGAGGCTAATGTACATACATATAATTCGTTAAAATTTAAGTATGAGTAGGAGATTACTGTACCGAAGTATTATTTACTGTATTATACACGGTTGTACAAATTTATTTCTAATTTAGAATTGTATATACCCAACCGTTATTTAAATAAGAAAATATAAAAAATAAAATACTGTGGTTCCTATAAATACAAATTTAAGATAAGACGGATGAATATGATCTGACTGCGGTCGATTTGTGTTTTGAAGAATATTTATTTAAACATCTTTTGAATGAATCATTGACCATGCAAAGGCAATTGTAAATTATTAAGAATAGAATCGTGTTAAATAATATGTGATTAAATTGCAAAAATTTAAAAGAAAAATATTACAATCGATTACCACAGTGGCATCTAGACATTTCTCTCCAAATCGCGTAACTGTTTGCTGTATTTGCAATGTTGTATCTTCGTATTTTAAGGACTTATGATTAAAGTATGCAAGCAACAAAACTCCTATAATTCAATTGGTATTTCTTGATGGTTTGATTTTCTTAAAACTCAAATGAATATTTTATTGTAGTGAAATTATCTGCGGCAGGTTTCCCTCCGTCATTTTCGAATATTAAATAATATATAGGGTATTTTTAATCACCTAAGGTTGATATAACCCCGTTTCACATTAATTTTCGTATTCTGTAAACGTATTTCGACAACACAGGTGTGCGTTTTGGCTTTCGACGGTACGGATCGTGTACGGAATTCGTTTCGTGCGGGTTTTTGCTATAGTTATTCAGATGTGACACTATTTAATTATCTGCTGATGATGACACCTTAGTTGTCGAAATACGTACACAGAATACGAAAATTAATGTGGGAGAGGGTTATACATATATCAATCTTAAGTGATTAAGTTAATCAACCACAGACTCCATCAAAATTAATTTCAATGTAAAAGGTGTTTGGTAAATAAACGCGTGCCAAAAATTCCTTGGGCTATTTTGAGAATAATTATATCTTCGATTTGTAGAGACTTGGTTATAAAGATTTTTAAGAAATATACAATATTTTTCAAATACGTAATTGCATTCAAACAAATAGGTGCACCATTTTCGAGATAATTCCCTTATCTACTTATATAGTATATAATACGTGGGATGTCTTTTAAGTTTCGCATAGTGGGAGATACACTATTAATCAAATGTCGGCACTAAAACTTAACCTCCATCTTTAGTTAATCTAAATCCAAAGTTTCAGTACGATACAAGTAGTGTTGTAGTTACAACGAATTGTCAAAGTTGACAAGTTAGGTGAAAAACGGAATTAAACCGAGACCATTTTCGCGGAATAATTTTTTATAATTTTCGAAAACAATTATCTAAACAAGAATGCCTCGCAGAGTTGGCTCCTATTTTCGGCAATGAAGCACCACATCAATCAACATTTTCTCGTTGGTTTGGAGAATTCAAACGTGGACGGTTTAGTCTTAGCGACGATCCAAGAGCAGGTTCACCAAAAACGGTCAGTCACTCAGGAAAACACCGATGCTGTGCCCAAGATTATCAACGAAGATCGACATGTAACATACCGCCAGATTGAATCATTATAGGAGATTTCGAAGACCTCAATTCAAAAAAATTTGCATAAAGAATTATGTGTAAACAATTACTTGCCTCTTGGATACCGTATATGTTGGCTGAAGAACAGAAAGCAGCTAGAATGAATCGGTGTCTAAAAACCTTAGATCGCTTTAGCGCCGGAAACTCTAAAAAACGTGTACAACATTGTGGTGATGAATCTTGGATTTACTTATACGAGCCAGAAAATAAATGCCAGTCATCTGTTTGGGTGCTCCAAGATGAAGAAAAGCCGACAAAGGTTATTCGTGCTCGAAGGGTCTCCAAAAAAATGGTCGCGACATTTGTCTCGAAAGCAGGTTATGTAGCAACAATTCCTCTACAAGATTAAAGAACTGTTATTGCCGATTGGTATACTACCACTTGTTTGCCGCAAGTCAACACTGAGCTTCGAAAAACCAACCCTAAACGATGAATCATTCTCCACGAAGATAATGCAATTTCGCACAATGGAATTTTTAACGCGACAAAACGTCGAATTGTTGGACCATCCTCCGTACAGTCCTAAGCCCCAACGATTTCTTTACCTTTTCGAAAATCAATGATCAAAGGTTCCAATCATCAGAAGGAGCAACAAACGAATGGAACAACTGCTTCCAGATTTGGTTCGAGCGCATGCAAAAGTGCAGTAATCTTCATGGAAAATACAATACTTCGAAAAACAATGAAGTCTTTTATTTTATATCTTCAGTAGGAAAAAATTTCTCAAAAATCATCAAAGACATAATTATTCTTAAAATACTCAAAGGAATCACCCTATAAATTTTTGTAGTGACATGTGAGGAAAACAATTTTGTTCATGTACTTATATGGTGCGAAAACTGACTTGAAGATTCATCTTAAACGCATCGAAAGCAGATATTCATCAGAGGGGGGTTATTTCTCAGTGTGGTGTGATTTTCGTCGTTCGTATATCTTTCGAATCTCTATCAAGGAACGAAATAATTAACTTAACTGTGTATAGTCGGCAATTGAATAGTTTGAGCGAATCCGTCATCCGAAATGTCTAGGGTTTGTTAATCGTAAACGAGTGATGTTTCTTAATGACAACGCGAGACTACGCACAAGTTTGATTGTCCGTCAAAATATAATGAATATTGGACAGGATATGCTGCTACATATACCTATCATATTCGCCGGGACTTGCACCTTCAGATTTTAAATTGTTTTGTTCTTTTCAATATTTCTTGGGCAGTGAAACGTTCAACTCAGATGAGGTTGTGAATCAGCACCTTGTTAAGTTTCTCGCCGATAACGATAGCTCCTTCTATGAACCAGAAATTATGAAACTCGCCGAAATATAGCAAAAGGTTATCGAACAAAACGGACATTGATGGATCTTATTTTATATTATTAAAGTATCTATGAAAAACTACAAAATATTTGTAATCACTGAAATTTCAACAATATCTTTATACTCACATTATAAATATTTCCCTAATTTATCTAATTGTGGCAATATTTCTAAGAAAACACTATCTTGTGTGTAGAAGTTATAATCTTGTAATGTGAAAAATTAGTCTTAGTTAAATTACCAAATTATGTGGAATTATAGGAACTTTACTTGGCATTAAAATTTATTCGTACTTCTTATTCTATACTACTAATAGGATAAATGTTTCAAATTTAGCGATTCATTGTATTCTGAACCGAGTTTTGATAGTTACTTACTCAATTCTGTATCGAAGGTGTTATTAACAATGGACCATTTGCCAGGGCGACATGATGATCCGAAAAATTCATTTAAGGCACTTATATAATTTTCAGTAACTGTTTTTCCATTTTCTGAGCATGTTAGCATGTTGTTTTGCTTAAGCACTTCCATTTCGAATTCTTTTAAGATCCAAGGTGAAGTTAGCATATTATCTATGCCAGGGTGACAAAATCTTGCACCTTTTAATGATGCAAAGCCGTTAGTCAAATTATTTCTAACTAAAATAGCAGTCTCATACTCCGATAGTCTTTTACCTATTACAAAAATTAATTCATAAATAAATAAGAATTATTGTTACAATATTGAATTAAAAATAATTAATGCACATTGCGAGGCGAAACTTAAACTAACAGCAAGACAGTTACAATATAATAAATGAATATCACTTACTATTTGGATCAACGAATTCACCTAAAACGACTAGATTACTTGTGAGGGCACTCGCCAGAAAGCCTTCTTCGGCAGACACCGAAGTAAATGTTACATTTCCATTATCGACCAATAACAAACAATCCACAGAATTTTTTCTCAGTAGACATTGTATATCTTCTGAACGGTTTAACTGTTCACATGCGTTAAAATTTTGGATGTTCGCGCATGTCGTATCTTCAAAAATAAAAAATATATTGAGTAAATTTGAGAACGAACTGTTAAAAAAATATTCAATCACAATGTTAAGTGAATTAAAAAATGAAATAAATAGAGATTAAATACGTAGTTCTACTAAATGCAAAACTACATAAGTTGTGAAGATCAATGTTGTAGAGGAAACAGATCTGATGTCCAATAGAAAGACCCGATTAAGTGTACGAGGATGGTCCTATAGGTACCCGGCCTGACCTAGAGATGGCGGTAGTTGTTTGAAAAATATGACTGTATTAGAAGGTCCATAATCTATAAAGTACATGTTTTAAGTTTGAAGACGCCACGTTGTTTAGTATTTGTTTGACAGCCACCAATAGTGAACGTTTTCAGTTAATTTGTAAAAATGGAGAAAATTGGTCATCGTTACGTGGTACAATACATTTATTTGAAAGGCTTTAGCCCAACCGATACAAATGTTGAACTGGATTCTGCTCTGGGTGAGTCTGCTTCTTCGTGTACAACAGTGAAATATTGGGTAGCAAAACTTAAACGAGGCCGCACGAGCTGCCAAGACGAGCATCGCAGTGGTCGACCAAATGAGGTGACGATTCCAGAAATGGTGAAGAAAATTCACAAAGCGGTACTGGGTGACCGTCGACTGAAAGTGCGCGAGCTAGCAAACGTAGTAGGCATTTCAAAAAGTGCGGTACATCGCATATTATCTGAAAATAAATATCAAAAATAGTGTCGTGAAAATGTCTCAATTTAGTGTTTAGCGAAGCTTCACGGCAACGAAGCAGAATTTTTGCACCGTTTCATAATGGATGAAACATGAGTCCATCACTTCAACCCGAGACAAAAAAACAATCAAAACAATGGACTCAAAAGGGAGAACCGGCTCCAAAGATGGCGAAGACCATTTCATTTACAGGCAAGGTCATTGACTATCTTGAAAAAGGAAAAACTGTCAATCGCATTTGGCTACGAAGAAAGCGTTGTTTCATCAAGACAATGCACCAGATCACAAATCCGTTATTGCAATGGACAAAATTAATGAATTAAAGTTTGAATTGCTACCTCATGCACCCTATTTTCCAGATTTAGCCCTTCGGATTATTTTTTGTGCCCAACCTGAAAAAATGGCTCAATGGCCAAAAATTTTCCAACGATGAAGAAGTGATGTCGGCAGTTAATGGCTATTTTGAGGAGCAAGACAGTTCTTATTATAAAAAGGCTATCGAACTTATTGAACATTGCTGGGAAAAGTATATAGAGTTGAAAGGAGATTATGTTGAAAAATAAATACATTTCTTTCCAAAATTTTTGTGTTTTCTTTGTTGGGTCGGGTACACTATGCACACCATTTTTCCTTTTTTCTTTTAATGAAACATACCAAAGCTTTCTTTCAATTGCAATTTAGATCGTAAACCTTTTTGTGGTAATGATTGTACAATCGAACTATATCAACTGCCATCTTCAATTTCACTAGGTTCTATATATAAGAGTACAACAATGTATTGCCGAAGTAATATATATATATATATATATATATATATATATATAAGTTGTTTTAAACACATTGGAAAAATTTGAATTTTCGAGAAACCAATTCTCAATGTTCATGACTGACGCCGCCGCAACAATGCATGCTGTAGGCCAATATCTTAAAGAAGATTGTGGTAACTACTTACATGTTACGTGTAAAATTCATGCTTTACATCTTTTGGCACTAATTAATTATTCGGAGATATTATCCAGAAATAGATGCATTAACTGAAAGTACAAAGACAGTATTTCGCAAGTCCCCTAACTGTACTTACGTTACAGGCGACGTTTTACTATCATAAATATTTTGAGGTTATAAATAAGGTGGTTTTAAAATTCGATCCGAAAGAAGTTGCAGCTATGAAGAAAAGTTAAACAAAATTTCAAGATAATCAGGCTAAAACACATTTACAAAATTATTCATAATAATTATTTCAGAATAGTGGAGGCAATAGAAAGACTAGAATCCTTCACTGTTAGCGGAATCTGTCAGTATAATGAAACACGTTCACGCACAGCTTTCGCGGTAGAAAACGCAAAAAATTCTTGTGTTATACGGAAGTTTAAAATGAATGAATGAATACATTTTACCGCACTAGGATTGCTGAAACAACTGTGGCAACATATCTAATATTGCAAATATTTAACCGAAGTTATCCACTTTGTGACTTCACAGAAGACGTTTAAAAAGGTAAGTGTTCCACCACGTTTTATAAATTTACAACTTATTATTTCTTTTATGTACATATCGCACGACTATGACGTGTAGCTCAGTTTGGCGTCTATATTTATATGTCCAGTTAGAGTGATAATTAAAAATTAAGGTTAACGAGTTAACCAGTCTGTCTACTAAATAATAGAAAAGCATATATGTGTATTAATCTACTTTTTACGTAAGACAAGCTTCCTGTAAATAATTAGTCATTCATGCGATGTTAGGTTAATGCTTATTCATAATTTTTGATAATTTTGGATCACGTTTAATGGAAAGGTAAATTTTGTGTTTTTCGCCAGGAACGAGTGCTCTGGAAGTGAAATCAAATATTAAAAGTTGGTGGCAGAAGACCCTCGTTTGGAAAAATCTCCAAACGTAACTATAGCATAGGGATTTATTATTGCTTGATATCAACTAGCAAACACGATTAAGATCCCCCGCCGCCAGGAAGTGACTGAGCTGGACCCAACCCAATCGATGTATTTTTTGAATTACTTAACCCTACTCATAATTCTAAATATTAAATTTTATGTTTACGTCTCCATGTATGCATACATATAGTATATACTCCTTGATTGATAAATCACATAAAATTAAATGATTATGTACTACTTACATGTCTGAGCATAGATAGTTGCTATAAAAATAATATTTACTAGGACAATCTTCAAAAAAACCATGACTTTATGTATATCACTAGTCAATGCACTAATCAACTATTATCTGTGAAGCGCAGCCGAAAACACTTTCGAATCTTTAATTTTTAAATACTGTCCTGCACTTGTAAATCTACATACACACGAACTATAACTTGGCTACCTCGGAAAACCTCGGCTACTATAATCTTGATAAATTTAGAATTCCGAATAGAGAAGAAATCTTATTTTAACGCTTTGTAGTAGAAATAGTTGGGATTTGTTTATTGATATATAGATAATATTAAGAAAGTTATATGTTAAAAGAGAGATTAAAAATTGAGAAATACACAACAAGAACATTGTTCGTAAATAAAACAAGTGAAATATAGTTTTTAATGTTAGCAGATCTGTAAGCTTAGTTGCATATTAATAACTAGTGTTTTGTAATTTAATTAATGTACAGGAGTGCCAGAAGTTGTCTTCTCTTAAGAAGTATATCAAACTGTCTTCTTAGTAAGGGAGAGCTAGGTTTGGCCCTTTTCATATTCGCAGGTATAAATCTAATTTAAATAATTTTATTTTTATTTAATCCTAAGTCCTTCTACCCTGCTGTGTCGGACTGAATTTTACATTATATCTTATATATTTATCAATTTATTTTATTTTCAGTTTGTCTCTTTCAGTTATTTCTCCCTTTCTATTTTTATCCCCAGCTTCCATTGTTCTCTGTCTTGGGCCAGTTGTTTTATTTCATGCCATCCTATATTCCTCTTTTCCATCGCCTCATATACTTGCTCCCTCCAAGTTTTCCATGGTCTTCCCATTCTGTTTCTACCCTCCGTCTTGACTTCAAAGATCCTCCTTGTTATTCTCTCTTCTCTCATTCTCTGGATATTTCCAAGCCATCCTAGCTGTCTCTCTTCTATGACTGTTTCAACTGTTTAACCTTTTGCTTTCTTATAATTGTCGTGTTTCTAGTTTTATCCATCCTTGTTATTCCTTCTATCCGTCTTAGAAATCTCATCTCTGTGGCCGTAGCTTTGCTTTTAATTTTATTCGTTATTGTCCATGATTCGCTGCTGTATATTAATGTGGGTCTGACTACTCTTCTATATACTTCGGTCTTTATTTGTTTTGGTATCTCCTTCTTATCTAGAAATGTATTTCTCAATACGTTGTATATCTTTGCTCCTATTCTTTCGTTTACTTCCTTATCTATTTTTCCATTTTCTTCTATAATTTTTCCCAGGTAGTTATAGCTTTTAACTTGTTCTAAATTTCTTCCTTCAATCATAATGTTATGTCTTTTTACTTCTGCTGACATTATCATTGTACTAGTTTTAATTGTGTTTATTTCCATATTTATCTTTTTAAGCTCCTCTTGATAAATCATTAGGTTCTCTCTTGATAAATCATTATATTTCTTTTGATTCTGCTATCAGTACCATATCGTCTGCGAACATCAATTCTTACACGGTGACTGCTTTCATTTTCCAGTTCCCCACTTTCATGTTCTTTCCTTTTTCTTTGCATCTCTTTATAGCATCGTCTATCTATAGAGAACAATAATGGGCTCAGTACGCATCCCTGTTTTAGGCCTATCCGTGTTTCAAATTCTGGGGATTCTACATTAGAAGTTCTAACTTTATTCCTGTTGTTTTTATATAATGCCTTAACCATCTCTATTATTCCCCTTTCTATCCCTCTTCTTAATTTAAATAATATATTCTCTATTCTCTTGAACCTTACTTGTTGAACTAACATATCTTCTATTTTTAATACATTAAAACAAATTTTAGTGGTTTTGATAAGTTAAATTAGAGAAGTATATTGTATTTTGGTAAAAGGAAGTTTTATAATATTTTTTCTTTGGAGACTAAGGAAGGAGATTTTAATAAAAAAAGTGGTAGACGCAATTTGATTAAAAAAAATATGTATATTAAGTTTATAACAAACTGTTTGTACCATGGGTCACTAGCAAAAACGTTGGTTTTACATTTTATTAAAAAAAGGAATAAATATTATAAAAATATGACGCTTTTCCAACGATAGTCCACGATATAATTCAATACGATTCATTAAACTTAAAATTATCTAAACATAAATATAAATAAAATTGAAATGAACAAAAGTAGGTCTTCTGAAACTTGTACTACAGAATAATTTTTTGTCGAAGCTTGCGGAATGTTTTCAAACAACTTGATTTGGGCCATTGTTAGTTTATCTGTTGTAGTGGCTGCCATCTCTAGAGTTATCGTATGATCCTTGAAACACAATGAAAAGAATTACAGATAAACATGTATGTATACTATCTTTTCTTTAAAATATACTTAAAATAGTTTAAACAATACATTAATTGTTTTCATATCTTCCGACAAGAACAATATTCTAAAACTTACCGGAAAAATTAAATTCTCGACGTTGTCGAATTCATCGAAAATTCTGAAAGGTGTATGAGACTGATCATGGAAACGTTTGTCTACTTCTAAAAAGAACTGTTGAATTTCGATATATTTTGACTCTGATTTTCTAGTAACCATCACCGTATTACTCGTAATCGATAAAGTGCAATCGTCATCGATGTCCGTGGTATTTGTATCAGCTAAAGTGCCATTTTTGCACATGATTCTAGCACCTTCTGGCAATGTTAAATTATCTTAAATTCAAAATTAGATTGTGAGTTGTTTAAAACGTAAATAGTTTTAGTTTTATCTTACTTGTAAGCGCGATGACGGCGAAATCTCCGGCGTTTTTGCGGAAACAGTTAAAGGCGCCTTCGTCCCCGTAAAATTCATTCGTGGAATCCGGATTGCAATTTTTTCGAACTAAAAACGAAAAGGCACGTATAGCTGATGCTAACACAATACACATAACTGTGGACTAAAAACTACCTAGTGGGTCATATGTATTTCGCTTTTCGCAAATGTCGCAAAGTTTTCCTAAGTCAGTCCCAGTCAGTTTTTCTTTATCGTGTACACCTGGCATACAAGAATCGCCTAGGAATTGCATAAAATATAGATCGTAATCACTGGAAGTAATCCGCAAGTTCTTTCGCAGTGCATCAGCGAATGCCAACCATGCTAAAATAAATGGAAACGTTTGTCATATAAATTATAAAGTTATTAAAGAAAAAATTCGTAACTTACGAATACTGCCATGTTTAGAAAAGCAACCCTTTTTATTCCTCAAATTTTTGAAAGAATTGATTAAACTCGTGTTCACAATTAAAATTGATCTTTTCATGTGTTGCTTTTCTTGTCTTCCAATTGCAATGATATGAAGACCATTCCTATAATAAAAATGTATAATGTTTTGAAAACTCATCGTTTTCCTGTTACTGCATTGTCACAATTATGGCAGAAATTAATGAAAAAGTGCACATTTTCAATTAAAGATCTGTTTTCATAATGATATTTATGACGTAATTAAAACCCGGAAAGCGGACGACTGGGGTTCGATTCCTCATTGTAGCGCATGGTTTTTTATTAATTTCTGCTTTAATTATAACGACGTAATAATTTACATCGTGAAATTTAAGTAGTTGTGTATATACAGTTGTGTACGAGGGTAGCCGTTTATATTTCGGGAAGAGCAAACAAAAAAAAATTTATTATTGAAAATACTTTTATTGCTTTTCAAACTATTCTCCTTGAAAATCAATGCACTTTTGCATTCGTTTAAACCGATCCAAAAAGCATTGTTGCCACTGTGAAAGCGGTATCCCTAAAATATAAGTGCCTCAATTGCCTCTTCACGGCGGATGGCTCATCAATTCAATATTTTGCCCGGTCAAATATTCAATTGTTTGAACCGACTTGTGAGAGCTCGCGTTGTCATGGTGGAGAATAATCTGTCAGTTTTCGGTTTGTTTTCCTTATTTTTTCAAAAAATTTTGACAAACAAATAGTTGTACACCATTCGGAATTGACCGTTCTACAACTCTCTAAAGGCGGGGCTGCAACGTGACCGGTTTTTACGAAAAAACCGGCAACCATTTGTTTTGATATGCTTTGAGCACGAACAACTTTTGTTGGTTTTGGCTCATCTTGGAATATCCACACAGTCGACTGCTGTTTACTATCGGGCTCATAGGTATAGATCCAAGATTCATCACATGTAACGACTTTATAAGTGTTCATTAAAGCACCGCCATTATATTTTGTACATTTCTTGGCACCAATCGACCCGAGTCTTTTTTGAGCGGTTGTCAAATTATGTGGTACCCAACGTGAACATAGCTTCTTAACGGCTAAATGTTCATGCAGGATCTTATGCACACTGGTGTTTCTAATACCTAGAGATGCCTCGATCTCACGCTATCACGGTACTAATTCAGACACTGCATTGATGTTTTCCGATATAACAACATTTGTGGAACGACCTTTACGAAATTAATTGTCCAAAGAACGCCGCCCAAGTTTGAATACACTGTACCAACGATATACTGTAGTTTTCGATGGTGCTTCATCACCATATAAAGAATTCAGCTCGTCGATGCATTCTTGTTGAGATAATCCACGCCGAAAGTTATGAAAAATAACTGCACGAAAATGTTCGCGAGTTATTTCCATTTTTTTCGCTGACATAAAATTTTCAAGTTACTGTCAACAATAGAAATAGCGATCGGATGATAACACTGTCAAGGTAAATATATTGTCAAAAATGACAAACTTCACGATGCAATCATCAGATCTGAGGCAACATTAACAGTGTTGCCAGTTCCCAAAATATAAACGGCTACCTTCGTATAACGTATGTATATGCATTTAATATACATATGTCTTTTATTGCAAAATTATGTTATATACCTATTAGCCAAATACATCATATTTTCATCAACAATTGCTACATTAACTAACTTCTTTTGGACAGCATCCAAACACTCGAATTTGCTAGGTTGTTGTTTGCAATATATAACAGGTTGTAAGTCATAATTTAAGGATGCCTGTCGCAGCCACTCACATTTTTTATTTTCCTCTGGTGATGCGGTGCATATACTTATATTATTCCTACAAACTTTAGCCGATTCTGCCGTGGGAATATCTCTATATTCTGAAATAGATATATTTGCAATGCTTTTCAAATTGTAGGAATGAATTCGTGTTTTATATTAATGATTAAGTTAAAAGTGCGATAGTTAATAACCTTACAAATCACATGCTTTTATTAGATTAATAGAGGCTCATGAAAACCGTAGTTTTTACATGAATTTTTAAAGAAAATGAAGTTACTGGAAAAACAGAGTGAAATGGTCTTTTAGTAGTGTTTTAGCCTACATATTTAAGTGACCATATGAACATATAAAAAAATTAAATTAGTCGCTTTAAGATCGAACTCTGTGTTCACTAAATGCATTAATTTAGGCTTTAAGGACACTGTACAAGTACAATTTTAAATTAATGAAATATACAAGGCCTTTTCGTAATGCGTAACAGCTGATATATGTATCTGTAACAATCGAGAATTGTTACATAGTTCTTTCACATTTTTTTGACGCTTTTATATATTTAAAATATTATTTAATTTTGCCAATCCTGTATACCAGGTGTACCGGAAAGTCATTACCAGTTTTTCTAACAGATGCTGCTAGGCAATGCTATGATTTGACACATATGTCATTTTATTCTACTGACATCAAGCTTCCAAACCATACCTGGTATATTTTGCGAAAGTAATACTATCATAGATGTATACCTGTTTGAAAATGTCGAGTTTCGTGTTTGAAAAAGT
The DNA here is from genome assembly GCA_031893035.1 of Dermolepida albohirtum. Lineage (NCBI taxonomy): Eukaryota > Metazoa > Arthropoda > Insecta > Coleoptera > Scarabaeidae > Dermolepida > Dermolepida albohirtum. The sequence continues at coordinate 176,672 of JAVIWB010006200.1, read as the reverse complement.
GAATTTGCGGCGTGCATTACTTTTCTTATTTAATCAAAAGAAAAAAGCCGTTGAATGTCATCATTTGCTGGTAGAAACTTACGGCGAGCATGTTCCAAACATAAAAACATGTGAGGCGTAGCTTCGACAATTCAAAACTGGTGATTTCGATGTGCAAGACAAAGAACGTTCTGGTAGACGAAAAAAGTTTGAAGATGCAAAACTGCAGGAGTTATTGGATGAAGACCCAATCCAAACTTAAAAACATTTGGCGGAAGTCTTAAATGTGGCCCAAGAAACGATTAGCGACCGATTACGAGCAATAGGAAAAATCCAAAAGATGGGAAAAATGGGTGGCACATTAATTGAATGACAGGAAATTGGAAAATTGAAAAATCGTCTGTGAAATGCTGCTTTAAAGGTGTGATCGGAAGTCATTTCGGCATCGAATAGTGACAGGTAATGAAACATGAATTTATTTCGAAAACCTTAAGAGCAAAAAATCATGGTTATCACCTGATTCCAAGGCCAAATCGTTTTGGTCGCAAAACAATGCTGTGTGTTTGTTGGAACCAGAGTGGCGTGGTGTATTACGAACTATTAAAAACTGGTGAAACAGTTAATATTGATCGCTACTGCCAACAAACCTTTTCGTATTAATGGGACACGCGCTTGCAGAGCAGCACTTCGCCAATTTCGAAGAAGTTAGAATATGGCTCAAGTGATGGTTTTGCTCAAAGGATAAACAGTTTCTTTAGGGATGGCATCCATAAATCGTCTGAAAGATGGGTAAGATGTGTAGAATCAAATGGCCAATACTTTGAATAAATAAATTTTTCCATTTTCTTGAAAATTATGTAGTTTTTTATGAAAAAACCGGTAATAACTTTCCGGTACACTTGGTATTATACATAGTCTGTTAAAAAATATGCGTCGGTAAGATAGATCTTTCACCAATGTATTTATTGTAAAATACCACGACATTTGCATTATTAGAAGCATGCTGTTACTTTATGGTAGATAAAGTAACAGCATGTATTTGGCATTGGCAGAAAAATTAATTTTGAGCAAAGAGCAAATATTAAGTTCTGTTCTAAACTCAGTAAATCGTTTACTGAGACTTTTAGTTTAATGAAACAAGTGTATGGTGATGGGTGTTTATTACGCACGAGTGTGTATGAGTGGTATAAACGATTTAAAGACGGTAGCATGGACATAAATGACGACGAACATCCTGGTGCAAAAAAGTCTGTGGTTACGGAAAGTAACATTGAACTTGTGCGCGATTTAATCAGAAATGAGTTGAAATCCTCATTGTGATGCGTGGGAATAGAATTAAATATTTCCAAAGATTCAATTCATTGCATTTTGACACAGCATTTGGGACGGAGAAGGATTTGCGTAAGTAAGCTTACGGAATTCAGTATTATACAGATTTGATTAAAAACCCAAAAAAGGTATTCGGGTTTTCTTTTGTAACTGGCGATGAGACGTGGTGTTTTCAATATGATCCAGAGATGAAGCGTCAAAGCTCTGAATGGAAGCATCCAAACGAAGAAAGATCCAAAAAAGCAGCTTGGAGAAGTCACAAGTGAAGACAATGTTGATTTGTTTTCATGATTCGAAAGGCACAGTGCACAAAGAGTTTGTACCAACTAGTCAAACAGTCAATGCTGTATATTATTTGGGTGTTATGAAGCGCTTTTTGGCACGTATTCGTCGGGTGCGCTCTCAATATCATGAAAATGGTGGCTGGCGTTTATTACATGATAATGCACCATTTCATCGCTCAACGCTTATCACTGATTTTCTAACTACAAATGGCATTTTAACCATCAACCATTCGCCATATTCACCGTATTTGGCCCCCTCTGATTTCTATCTATTTTCCAAACTACATTTACTAATGAAAGAACAGCGTTATGTCGACGTCCAAGCCATTAAAAGGACGTCAAAAGCGATCTTGGAGGACATCTCTAAAGATGAACTTAAAAATTTATTCGACATATTTATTGATTATTATTGCAAAACGTTGTATTGAAGCTGAAGGCCACTAATGAATAAAATAAATGAATTTTACCAAAATAGTAAGCTTTCGTTTTTATTTTAAAAAACTGCCGTTTTCTCTGCGACAGACTGTGTATTTTATAAAATAGATAACAAATAATAAACGAAACATATTCATTATTAAAATTTTGCGCTTTACTTTAGTTTGTAACTACGAGATACTCGTAAATATCTCGTTTTTGTGTGATGAGCTTTTCAAAAAGCGTTGCACGTGTTTGTTCATGTTACTATAGTTCTAACTTGTTTATCTGTCTTACCTATCTTAAGTTCTGTAATTTCGTGTCAATCAGATTCTACAACCGTTTTCTGTATGCTCCCTTTTTGTCTTTACCCATACTTTTCACGGTGTTTTATTTATTCGTCTAGCAACCTCTCATCTGATCATAAAGATTTGTTTAAAGTGAAATAGTTAACTTTGTACTAATTTTAGGTGAAAAGTTATAAAAATACATATAATATATTTCAGAGGTGTTTGGAAAAACATTGACAAATAAAAAAAAGAATTTTTTCTTTATTAGAGAAGGGTTGTGAATTCGTTAATATTTATTTAGCTACTAAAAATACTTGATTATTCGAAATTTTCTAATACTAAGTCATACAGTACATCTACCATAACTCTATATGCTATTAATTTTACCTGTCATGAAGGTCTGTAAGGATGGTGGTTCGTTAATCACACTTATAAGGTGTAATTTATTTTGGAATAGTACTCCTCTCAACATTTGGACACTCTCCTCCGACAAATTCAATAAACTAGTATTTTTTGCAAATTGTTCTATGTTGGTAGTTGTGTTGTATAGAGAGGAACTGAACCATATTTTTAATTCTTGCGGAAGATTCGTTATGTTAATCCTGAAAATTATATCTCTGGAATTATAGTTTCTTCTCTGAATATACACTGCCGTTGGAAAATTTATGGATGCCGTGTCGTTACATGTTCTTTTTTATGGAGTATATTTATTTTAATCATATTCTGCACAGCTATAACATATGGGCGTTTAAATCTCCCGCGGTATAATAGGTATTCCACTAAGTTAAATAGAGACTAGAAAATTTTTTATCTATAATAGGTAAAAAACATTTTACTGACTTTCAATTGGTTTTCAACGGACTTTACGGATTTTGTTAAATATCTAAGTTTAACTTTTTAGCAAAATGAGTAAGTTAAATTTATTGATTTAAGTCCACAGAGAAAAAAGTGCAGTGATTAATTTATTTACTACGAGTCGAAATTCTCAAAAATGAACCTCAAAAGAAATGAATCTTTTCAATAAAAAGCTTGCGAAAAATGATCTAGAAATATTGTACGGTAGTTTTAAATTTTTTTTTATGACAGCGTATATTTATCCGTGTTTAAAATTAACTGTTCCAAGTTGGCAACAAAAATATCTTTAGATAGGCAACTTAACCTGCTTTTACATTTAATAATCAATGTAACTCTATAATAGTAACTTTTTTATTTACATTTTACAAGATGTGTTTGCAAAGTAATTTACCTCTACGAGCAGTTGGGATTCTCCAACAAGAACTTTCGCTTTACGATATTGCAATTAAATAAGCGAAAGTCTAAAAGTTTATGTATAAAAAGTTATGTACGAATTCAATTGAAGATCGCGGCACTGTTGCCCAAAAAGGTTTCAACGGTGTATTGTTCTTCTTTTATTAGTCAATGAAATCTGGGCAAAGAAAAAAGCTACAGAATGTTAAACCAGATGAATGTGGCCAGTGAGACAAAATAAAAGTTTGACTCTTCCTTAAAGGCTCCTACGAAATGACTAAATGACGAAAGGGCGTATTATCGTGCAAAAATAACCAATTTGTTATAAAAATTCTTGCTGGATAATGCCTCTGGATAGCATAAATAAATCAACACTTTTTTAAACTTTGTCTTCCAGGTATGTAGTTTCTCCGGGGATAGCCCTTTTCTGGTGTCTCCATTTAGCATTTCAAGGAAATTTAAGTCGTTGTAAACACTTCCAATAAGGTTTCTGTGGCGCTCAGTTAAATATATACAGTGAGTTCATTAATGATTGAGATGGAACCTTATGCAACCAAACATACACTATTGGTAGCCTTACATTCAAAATTCCCTAGACCCTAGAAATCTACAGTTTTAAAAAAATTATCCAACACACTTAATATGAAATTAAATTCAACTTACCGCTCTAACCACCAAAAATTTACCAATACTTCTGAAAATTACTGATAATTGATAACACGTAATTACAAATCAAATAAGGCAAAATGTCAAACAATTTAGGAGGGTTATAAAGAGAGATCTGTCACGATCTAGTTACAAGGATATTTCATACCAACTGTAATCTTTGTTGTTGTATACTTGGTTACATAATCCGTCTCAATCTTTATTGAACACATTGTATATATATATATATATATATTCATTCAGATGTTTTCACGATCGTTGTATGAATCTTTGGCTTTTCGGGTATCATACCCTGTATTTTGCTACTTCTTAGAAGGACTGTTCTGGGGACGTTTCAATGAGATCTCGCTCATCTTCTACTCCTGGCCTCATTCGGCTTGGTTGGAGAAATTGATAAAATTATGTTAAAAAAATTTTTAAAGAACCTATCGCGTAACTATTGGTCCATTATATGGATGGGTGGAAAAAGGGGTGTTGGTTTGGAGGAGCGAGAAGCATCGCGTCATTTTATCAGTATGCATCAGGATGGATGTGGAGAAATGTTGCTGAAAATTCTAGAATAATCTTGTCGAGCGGAAGGAGTTATTTGAGCTCATGAGAATACGACTACGGGAGTATTTTATTTATCTACCAAAACATCTATCTTTTTTGAATATAATAAGGCTTCTAAGACGATTTTTCTAAGCTATGTATATTATTGTGGGCCAGATTATAGTGAATGGAAGTCCAAAGTGTACTAATGTTACTCGGATTCGTATCTCACCATCGATAAATTTTCAGTCCAATTTTTGGATAGTCCGTTTTTTCGTCGTGTCATAGTTGCGTTCAAATCGTTTAAATTATGTAAACTTTAATACGGGATAAGCATTCATCACTGCAACCTTTTTTGATGTGTTTCAAAAATCTCTTACCAAATTTAAAATAAAAGTTAATCGCAGATTCGAAACTCATTTTCTTCAAGACATGCAAACACTGTAGCTCACTTTCTAATGGAACCCAAATCATGAAACGGTGTTATAGCTCTAATGAAGGTTGTCATCTTTTGTAACGAAAAGATACAAGTGGTGCTATTAATCTTTAATTTTTGAAATGCTCGATTTCTTTTTGAAAGCACTTAGTAATGCTATGAAAGAGATTTTGAATAATAACATTTTAAAAAATGTAAGAAATCGCAACATTATTTCCCTACTGCCACTCATAAATGCAATATCTCAACCTTAAGTTAAATAATAAAATAAAATGAAGGTTTGTAAACTACAGAATATCGCCAATCTAAATCTTTTTTTGCTGCTAGCGCTTCTTTGTTAATATCGTTCATTTTATTTATTACTCACCTATTTCCGATTAGTAAATTTCCTGGTTGCCTTGTCCAAGCACATTTTTCAGTAACATTAACACTGATTCCATTTTTACATAGCAGTTTGTATTTGGTTAAAATTTCCGGATGTCCTTCTATATGATTTTGTATTGTGTTAATTGTTGTCAGGGCTAGATCACCTTCGCCTCTAAGTAAACAGTTCAGTGATTGTACGTAAGGTGGATTATTGTTTTCAAGATATGCGCTGATATTACACAATTCAACCAGTTTGGTATATTTTTGTTCTATCAAAACAAATTAAAATATGTCTATTCTAAATAAAGATTCTGATAAAATTTAAGTATAAGTCATCATCATAACGATACTGGCTAAAAATTATTATCGAAACAATTTACAGAATACCAATTCCTTACTAGCTTTAAATGTAGCTAAAATTAACATTAATTTCGATACGGAACACTATTTTAATTTAGAGGGTCGTTAAGATTTTTACGGGGAGTTAAATTTAACGTTTCCATTACAGAATAGGCACGGTTATCTGTTTTTAAAGATTACAATCGTGTAAAACTAAGACAATATTTTACATTATTTTGAAATGCAGATATGATCCTATTTTTGGTGTAATTTGTATAGCTTATCATTGCAGATACATACATAATAAAGTGTATACGTTAAATTTGTTATAATGAATAACAAATTTGTTATTCATTATGAGCAATCCTGATCGAATCGTAAATACTGTTATTTAGACAATCCTCACGCCAATAATCATTTCTAGAATATACACCCTCTGTGTACCTCTGATTTATCTATATTAATCAGACTTGTTAACAGTTTCTCAGTGATATGTTGTTTATTAGACTAATGCTACAAGGAAATCCGTCTGAACAAAAAGAGATTACATATGCATGCACATATGTACTTATAATGTGGACGCTGTACTGAGAATAATTGAATTAAACGATAAGACGTCTACCAGATATTATTGATAATAATTATGCTACGGGCGAGGACATATTAAGATGATGTATAAGTTTAGAGCGTTTTTATTGAATTTGAATTCAGTAAAAACGCTATAAACATTTTGAAATTGATTAATTTTTTTAAGAAACCAAATAGATGCACTAATTAAGACTATATTCTCGTCTATGTACATATGTACAATTGTTCCCCAACAATCTGTCAAATTTTCAATTCCACAACTGAAGAAATCCGGTGTCTTGGAAGTAAAGAAGTAATCAGGTAGGTTTTGAAGCGTGACGTTGTTATTAAAAGAGGTTCCTCGAAGGTTGTTTGATAAAGAGAGAAAAATATTGAAACCTGACTGAGCGAATTCTTAACCAAGTTCTTGTGTAATGATTTGAAGTCTTCCCTGTTCTTTCTCTTGAATTATGGTCTCAAGTAGTTGGAGTTGTTCATTGTAAATCTCAGCAGTGATGGTTATATTCCTCAGAAGCAATTCATAGTAGCTGACGTCCTTCCTGTTCCACTAGATGCATAATATCAGTTTACTCCAGCGGGTATCAACTTTTAATCGGGGGATGTTAAGTGAAAGCTTAATTTTTATCACCAGTAACAATGTGGGGCAAAAACGGTCGATGCTGTTGGCCAGTTAAACGATGACGACCTAGCAAAGAGGCATAAATGTTGAAACGATTCTTGTTGTTTTCGTTCAATACTTTTTGAACTTTACCCATAAATTATAAATATCTTATTATGGTCGATTGTTTACAGTACATTATAGTGACAAATTTACAAGTTGATGGTATGGATCATCATGAATTAAAGTGTTCGTACGATTTTCCGATGGCCTTCCTGACCGTTGGGAATCGTTTATGTCAACATGGCCTTCTTTAAATCGAGAAAAACATTTCCGTGTTTACTCTCCTCAGTTACGTTTTCTCCGTAAATGGTACATATGGTTTTAACTGTTTCCCATGCATTTACTTATCAGTTGAATACGAGCAAAAGGATAGTCTAAAATGGTCATTTTTTTTCTACTGGATACATTTTCTTTTGTTAATAAATAAAACAACCTTTACAAAAATTCATAAATTCAAAAACTCATTTAAACAATAATACATTCAAATAATTTCGACATTGTATATCTAACAACCTTTTTTTGAAAGCAGTTTCATCTTAGAAACCAAAAACGTTAAGAACTCATGCATCGCCTCGTTATTGTGAAGGGTCGATGCATCTAAACCTATAAAATTCGTTTACATTTTATTATGTTGCATAAATAGACACAACCGATTTTAATAAGCACGGACTTATTAAAACCGGACAGGGTGACGAATATGTTTTTGATATTTTCTGAGACAATTTTTAAATGAAGTGTTTTCCATGTCAAGTCTTTATTCTTGATAAATTTTATCAAATTTAAAAGAAAAATATTTAACGAAGAGCTGTTTAACATTCTTAATTTGTTTATATTTTTTGTAGTGGTGTTATAGCTAGTAACGAAGGTACATGTAAATGATTAGCATCTGCAAGCCTGGAAATGATAAGTTTGCTAATAAGTTAATAAGTAAAGTACCAACAATTATTCCAAATTGAAACCCTGTGGAACACCAGAATATGGAAAAAATTTAATAGCTTATGAGAATTAATATAAAAACTTGTAGTTGGTGTTACAAACACACTAATATCAATACATTAAATTCAATTCTACACTCTATGTTTTTTACTTTAACAGAATCTGTATTACCATTACCATGACGACTTACACTTATATTGACTTACATTTATATTTCAAGCGCTTAGTTATACACTTACTTAACTCTATATCCAAAGTATTATTAATAATCGACCATCTGCCAGGACGACATGATGGTCCGAAAAATTCATTTAAAGCATTCAAATAATTTCCTGCTAATGTTTTGTCGTCGCCTGAACATATATCGATATTATTTTCTTTAAGCACTTTTTTTTCAAATTCCTTTAAAATCAGTCCTGAGGTATCCATTTTGTCTAAACCTGGGTGGCAAAATTTGGCACCATTCAGCGATGCAAAACCATTGCTCAATTCGTTTCTAACCAAAATCACCGTCTCATAATCAAACAGCTCTTTACCTATTACAACAATCATAGAAGAATACATAAATAAATATTCTAATTCGAAATGTTTGCCGTAATTTAATATTAATCGAGGTGTTCTGGGAATATGATTTTTAACACTCAATTACTATAATGAGATATTTTATCATCATTAAGTGTCTTTCTTAAAGAATTTTCTCAGTTTTTCAAATTATTAGTATTTTTCTAAATAGATAAATCGTTTAATATAAAAAACATCTGCACTTTCAAAGAATTATTATTGTAAAAAACATTTTGTGTTTTAAAATATTGTTTAGTATCTTCCATAATTTTTGAGAAGCGTCCATGTATTTGTATCACTAATTTAGTTAGAAGATTTAACATATACTGGCTTGTTACTGTTACTGTTGACTTATCTAGAGCGATTAATTTTTGTCAGCGCGACAGAATAGGACCCGTTGTAGTAAATACGTATGTACCAACAAGTATGTAGTATATAGCCGACTGAGCAGAACGAATACTATCGATTGACCTTGGATGAGTAATATTATGTAATATAAATAAGAGATTTACCTTATTTATAGCTGTTATTACGTACTACAACTTGGATAAGATTGGAAACAATTGCAGTATTACGTATACTTTCATAATTATTTTAGTGAATGATATTTTCCGCGATAAAAAATGTTCTTACACGTGGGTTGTCTTTTAAGTTTTGCATATAAAACTGGAATAAAACAGTAGATAGCTTTTAAAGATTTTATTGTTTTTCGAAGTATTCTCAACGAAGATTGATGCACTTCTGCATGCGCGCGAACCAACTCTGGAAGCAGTTGTTCCACTCGTTTGTGCGGTTAAAATTGCGTCTTTGAAGGCATCGGCTGCTCCTTCTGATTTTTGACGACCGGAACCTTTGACCACGTAGTCCATTCTTGATTTTCGGAAAGGTAAAGAAATCGTTGGGACTTTGATCGGGACTGTACGGAGGATGGTCCAATATTTCGACGTTTTGTTGCGTTAATAATTCAATTGTTTTGCGTGCTGTGTGCAAACTTTGTCAATTGTCTTGGTGGAGGATGATTCGTCGTTTGGCTTTGGTTTTTCGAAGCTGAGTGATGACTTGCGACAAACAAATGGTTGTGTCGCGACCTTCTTTTTGGAGACACTTCGAGATCGGATGACTTTTGTCGACTTTTCTTCAACTTGGAACATCTAAACAGACGACTGGCATTGATTTTCGGCCTCGTATGAGTAAATCAAAGATTTATCAGCACTGACAATGTTGTACACGTTTTCAGAGTTTCAGGCGTTGAAGCGATCTAGAGTTCTTTGACACCAATTCATCCTAGCTACTTTCTGTTCTTCGATAAATAGATGTGATATCCAACAGGAAACTAATTTTTTACACTATTCTTTATGCAAAACTTTTTGAAATGAAGTCTTTGAAATCCCCAATGATGCTTCAATTTGGAGATATATCACATGTCGATCTTCGTTGATGATCTTGCGCACAACATCGACGTTTTCCTGAGTGACTGCCGTTTTTAGTGAACCTGCTCTTGCATCGTGGCTAAGACTAATCCGTTTACGTTCAAATTCTCTATACCAACGAGAAATTGTTGACTGATGTGGTGCTTCATTGCCGAAAACAGAAACCAACTCGGTGAAGCATTCTTATTGAGATAATTGTCTTCGAAAATTACAAAAGATTATTCCGCGAAAATATTCTCGGTTTAATTCTATTTTCCAACTAACTTGTTAACTTTGACAGTTAGTTGTAGCTACAACACTACACGTATCGCACTGAAAATTTGGATTTATGTTAACTAAAGATGTATGGATTTTTAATACTAACATTTGATTAGTGACACCTTCTATGTCCCACTATGCAAAATTTAAAAGACTTTCCACGTATTTTGAGAAAGACCGTTCGACATCTACGGATGTAATACAAGCGTAATTAACATAGTCTTTGTAATTGGTTAATGGATCTGTAGATGCACCATAACAAATTTGTCGTAACTTTGTAAAATCGAAATCTTTTTTTAAAGCACTTGTTTATTAGACGATCGCTTATTGCGTAGACTATCTTATGTAACAATGCATTTACTTTATCTACTGTTCGTACTGACCCCATTAATGACAATTCAGAATTTTCAAATTTTTCTCTTACGTAAAGTAATCCTTTATAATTGTTGTAAATAGTTGCTAAATCTGTTTCAACGAAATCCTATATGGTTTTCCTTAACAGCTGTAGCTTCGTCAGAATTCAATTGTAGAATCACAGATTTAATTTGTAGGAAATACTGAAAATAATTAAAAGTCGCTTTCGACAATGTTTCCCAACATGTAAGAATTGACTCTGGTTGTGTGAAAATACCGGAACACTGTCTAAAATTCTTGAGTTCGTTCGGCAGATTTGGGAAACACTCTTTTAGTATTCGCTGTTAATGCATACACCTGTGGAAACCATTCTCGAACAGTTTGTGCCACCATATGTAAACCATGAACTTTACATGTTACAAGTAAAATTCTTTTACAGTTTTCTTTAAGAGAATGATCTACAGAATGTTTTATTGCGACACTATCGCTCATAAAGATCGACAGTCGATTAGTTAAAAGTTGACATTTTGGCAGTGGATCCAGCATTATCTCGTAATTGGTTCCATTTTTCTGCTAGCTAATAAGATCGGAAACATTAGTGTAAGAGGTTCAAGTACATATACTGTAACATGTACAACAGATTTTTTTCGATCTCGCGTTTTAATACATAACCACAGCTATTTATATTTTATTTCAGCTTTGATCCTATTTTCGAAATCTTCGTGTACAGATGGTAGATTGCGGCGTGTATATGGTAGATTTACATAATTTTAGCGTTATTATAACATAAATCGGAAAATTCACCGATATATTTTTTATTTGTGTTGCTTTTTACCCATCCATAAATTCAACGTAATTATATACTTACTAAGCGCAAAAGAACACAAGGACAAAAGAATCGACTGCCTTACGTCAAGAACCGAAAGGATCTAATGCAACTATACGTAGCCATGCGTCGGTGGTCACGTTTTTTTACGAACCTGACGTGCTGAGAAGTGTGACCGCTCTACTTGTGCACTTACGCATCTATATTAAATTGCCTATTTTATTTCGAGGCCTTTTAAAATCAAATTTATAAGGCAAATACTTATCATATTATTGTATTACTCTAACACAAAACGAAAGTAAAACGAAATTATAATTAGATGAAGTTCTAATCTAGCATGTACTTCGAAATTAAACTTGTAATTTAAAAAAAATATTTTTTAATGTCAAATCAATTAGAGAAAAATATTTTTAATTGAATTAATAAAATAGTACTTACTGTTTTGATCTACGAACTGGCCGAGAACTACTAGGTTTTTTGTTAAGGAACTTGCTAATATGGCTTCTTCTGCAGAAACCGAGGTGAAAGATCCGTTATTGCCTTCTACCATAAGTAAACAATCTATCGGGTTTTTTCTCAGGTGACATTGTATACCTTGTGAATGATTTAACTGGCCACAAGTATCAAAATTCCGAATATTCGTACATATTGAATCTTCAAATGCAAAAAGAATAATTAGAAACTCAATCGAAAATTTAAAAAAATTAAAATACTAAGAATAAATTGTATTTGTATAAATGTATAAAGTTATGTATTTTACGAGGGGAATTAGAAAAAAATGACTCAGACATGAATCGATCAACTAACTGTGCGTTGCTCAGAAACGTTTAACGTCTTTCTGCTTATGTACAAAACGACGATCGTTTATATTTTGTACTTTGTAAAACGTTCCGCAACAAAAACTTTTCACAGAGTGTTACTAAATTCTCCTAAAACTATTAACGAATGAATGGTAGCAGTTTAGGGGGACGAAGATAATCCATCTTCGGAATCAAGCAGGAATTATTTTTATTAAATGCATACCAAAGGCGACTACAATAACAGCAGCTACGTACGATAATACGTTAACAAAATTATATACAGTTATTGATGAAAAACGTCCAGGTTTGCGTTATAGAGGAATCTTCCTTTTTCATAACAATGCACGAATCTACAAGGTAGCCAAATTTTCTAAACAAAAAAACATCTTCCCAGAGTATAAATTCTTTGAGTTGGATCATCTACAATACAGTTCGGAAAAACTCCCTCAGATGAAGTCATTCTGTAGACGGTAACTAAAGAGAAAATTCATGCTTATTTTGGAGAACAACAGAAAGAAATGATTTCATTTCTTTCTGGTGCAATGAAATCGCCGTAGAGTGGGTGGTGTAAATCTTTGGAGTTAAGGGAGATTACGTTGAAAAATAAAATTGAACATTGATTGTAGGTTGATAAATACATTTAGAGGTTAATCTTATGATGGCTGATTTCGATTTTCGATAAAAGCCGGTATTAATCGCATATTTTCAAAACAATTCTACAAGATCTTGGTTAACACGGTGTGAAATTTGCAACAAAAAAATTTGTTGATATGTATTCTTTATTAAAATAAACTCCTCAATGGCCACACCTATTTCACGTTTAATTTTAAGTTATTCGGTGAACCGACAATCTATATTTGATTAAACTGCCAATAAACATGATAATTTTTTATCGACAAAACTATGAGTTAAATTTCATCAGGTTATTAAATAATCTAATGAAATTTAAAGATTTATTTAAATTTGCCACGACTTTAAATGAAAACTGCAATAAATTTATTAACTCTTTTCAATTTTCCCTTTTCATCGGTTAATTTAAGCAATTTAAAACGATTAATCGATTCGATGGCTAATAATTAATTAAATGTTTACGGAAGTTCGTTATAACCGACTCTATTTACAGCAAAACTACGTGGTTGTCACTGATAAAAAATAGGTTTCTCTAATGCCCAATAAAATTCAATATTGTTGTTAGTAAATAGAAAAAGCTACTTACATGCGTGAATATAACTTGTGAAATATATTCCCAAAACAATATTTAAGATAAATTCTTTTGAAATCATGATTGAAAATGATCAGAACTTGTATTTAAAGCACTGGCTGCTAGTTTACTAAGTTAAACCGGCCACTAGTGTGGTGAAACTACACGTTAGCTAATTAAGTTGAAGGAACGAACTGATCCGGTAGTGTGTACATAAATAAATAAACAATGAGAAATTTAAATAATTATCAAGTTTGTAGTGGGGATCAGATTTTTTTTTTTTAGATAACAATAAAAATATAAATATTGTTTTAATTTTTGAGAGTTTTCTAAATTTATTACCTTTGTTTTTTGTACATTGATAATTTGTAACAAATATTCTATTCTGTATGGGTGGCTGATGAAATTATGTAGTAGTGTCATTAGAGTCGTAATAATCAAAGTTTTGTTGTTCGAGTCGTTATCTTCTTCAGATATTTATATCCATCTGGTTCCCTTTATTGTTGTTCTATTTTATATACTGAGTGATCCATGATATGATTGACACAATTTAAGAATATGTTCGAAACTCTATTGCAACTGAGCTACAAGCATTTGTAGGTTTAGATAATCCTACTAGTGCAGGTCTTATGTACCGCTGCAAAAAATCTCAATGAAAATCATTTTAAAAGAAGTCGCTTTGTTGAATTAGTTGTTCAAAATGTCCACCCAGTTGCTGATTACACATTCTAAGAAGAGCTACTTAGAATTGAAGAGGTAATTCTGCTAACAGTCTCAGGATTTGCACGTTTAGTTTCCTAGGCATCCTTAATTTAGGCAAGTTGTTCTCTGTTTTCAAGTTTCTGCATAAATCAAATATTTCAGTATTCCCCATACAATAATCTACGGGATTTAAGTCTGGTGACTTTGGCGGCTAAGCACCTGCTGAATCTCTTCCAATCTTCGGTTCGTATAATTTTGTTAAGAAAATCTCTTACTTGCCTACCAAAGTGCGGAAATGCGTCATCGTGCTGTATCCACATTCGTCATCTTACATTAAGAGGAACGTCATCCTATAATTTTGTATGGTCATTTTCCAGGAAACGTGAATAATGAACTACCGTGAGATGTTATTTGATTATAAATGGACCAAGAGATAGTCGTCAATAGTACTACACCAAATATTTACCGGAAATCTATCTTGAAAATGTGATTATCTAAAACTACAACTGCTTGTAGCTCAGTTACGATAATTTTGACCATATGTTCATTAGACACTTTTAACATGAAATTGCTTCAGTAACACATCCTTTAACTGTGGCATCTTGTACTGGAACACCCGGTATATCGGATCTTCGTTCACTGTAACGGGCTCTCCTAGTAAATTATGTCATTTGTTCGTTGTAAACATTACTTTCCCAAAATTTAAATTTATATGGCTTAAGTAAACGTGTCTTATCTTTTTTCTTTATGGTTTCCGTCGATCTTTTATTTAAGACAGTTTGTACATTCTTTTTTATTTTTTACTTTCTTTGTTTTTGCAGTAGCTGCAAGAATAGATAGTAAACGGATAAAGCCTCTACTTAGAATTGCTTTCTTCTGTTCTTTTTGACCATCTTATAGCTTTTATAGGCTTGCAATTGGTTGGTAAATATAAGAATTTAGAAAATTATATTACATATAATTGTAATTTCCAAATTTATCTGTATTTGCTAATTTAAGAAATTTCCCATGTATACTGTTATTGCAATGTACAGTATCGCGCAGTAAAAGTAGGACCACCAAATAAATTAAACTTTTTGATTATATTTTAATAAGAAATAAAACATGTTACCTGTTTAAGTTTATTAACTACTGATCTACCCTCATAATTTGAGTATTAGTACTATTTAACACTATATGTTATTGTTCGATATTATTTTCAGTTTCACAGAACAGAGCAACAAAATTAGGACCATCATATAAATTGAAGTTTTTGGTTTTATTTTTATAGGAAATAAGACAGAAAGAATAACAACTTGCCGTGAACAACTGTTTATTAACATTATAATATATAGATTAATATATATTTTTAAATAATAGGAATGAAATATATTCTTAAGCCATTATTTGCTTCGATCACAGCGGAAATTCAAATTCTGATGATTGCGCCTAGTACAAAGGGTACTAGGAAAGTTTTGGAATACAGTTTTGTTTATTTAATTTTTTCAAAGTAATTTCCTCTACACTCAATACACCTCCATCCTCCGAAATCAATCTTTAAACCAGTTTTGCCAAGTTTCACTAGGGAGTAAAGCACACTCGTTGTGCCAAGCCCGCAGAAGGTCCTCGACTTTGGCCGCAGGTTCTTCATAGATCCAATGACTTTAGGCAGGCACTGTTCAGTATACCACTTAACTATGACTGTCTTCTGTGTGTCCAAAACGACGCGTTCCACAATTCCACTCGATTTAAAAAATACAGCTATCATTTTCTTCTTTACATACCGGGATTTTCTGACAACTGCGGGTGTCCTCATCATCAAAGATTGTTTTGAGCTTTAGTCGGCACATCGTAATAGTACAGCCAAGTCTCGTCACATGTCACGATGTTGTTCACATACCGAGATTGTCCCTTATTAAACTTTTTAGCATCTCCCGGCACCAAGTCACACGTCGTGTCATCTGCTCTTCAGTCAGTCGATGCGGCACCTAGAGAGAACAAAGTTTCTTCAAACGTTTTCCTCCGTAACTGACGTTCGTGGCCTTCCCGGCATCTCAGAATCCTCCACAGTTAAATTTTCCTTTTGGAATTCTCTATACCACCTGAATATCGTTGTGCGATGTGGACAAACATCACCTAGTACAAGGGTCATTTCTTCGAAGCACTGGTCTATGTTTAGTACGCACGAAATTATAACGCAAAACTACCCTTATCTCATTTCGTGATCACGATTCCATCGCAAGCACTTTACACTCTCACTGCTAATGCAATGCTAAATGCACGTATGAACATGTCTCAACATGCAGCAATAAGCAGCTTCCTACGATTCATTGTTGCGTCATATTGCAAAACTTTCCTAGTACCCTTTGTATCTTGAATATTTTGTTTTAAAACATCTAGGGTCGGATTTGGAGTTGAGTAAGCAATTGGCTTTAAACTATTGTGTACATATTCCATACGATTAGGTATAGGTCTGAAGAGTTGCCTGGTCACGGCAAAACCTGCAAGTTGGTGTCAGAAAGTAAATATTTTATCGACTTTACTGGCATGATGCACCATCTTGCATAAATTTGTAAACATTTCTAGAACTTAAAGAATCAGTGTATGGAATTATTAACGTCCCATTACGAATTTGTGCTGTACTTAGTTCATTGTGCCTGTGACAATACAGAGACTCTAGCTCTTTTCCTGATATACAATGATAGTTGGAGGATGTTTAACTATTCTAATCAGAGTATCTTCATGGAAACGCACATCTGCTCTTCTAATGAACCGGAAATTTTGTGTTATCCGCTCACGATTCAACACCGAATACAACCTTGAAAAGACGAAATATTCATTTAATTTTTAAGTTGGCTAAGAACATGTAAAATTTAACATAAATAAAATAATGATGGGTACCTTTTCCCAATCCTGAACTGTGAGGTTCGTAATCTCCTTTTCTTTTCCTTCTTGGTCAAGCTTAGTTTTGGCCTGGACGGCGACTATAAATTTTCTCCTCGTATAATCAAGATTGCCAAGTTCAACTAGATATTTTGATGATATATGCTTTTAAGATGGGTCGCATCTTTCTAGTAGATCGCTGTTGATTCTCTAATGATATTTTAATAATTAATCTGTCTCTACGATAAGTTGTTTCTCTCTTTCTTTCACAACGAATGCGGCCGCTCGAAGAAAATGGTAGGTTTTCTGCAATTAACTTAATCACTCTCTTCACTGCTTGATGAGAAACACGTTCTCGTCTTGTTATTTCTCTATGAGAATAGTTATCAGTTTTTAAGTTAACTTCCTATTGCCACCCATTTTGCACTAGTAATATCTTTGCGTTAGCCATTATTCAAAAATCGCGACCACCCCACAACATACGAAAAAAATAGAATGTCACAAAATTTTAAAACTACTTCTAACTACACCTACAAAAAAACAATTTATGTATACAACACTACGATTAGAATGACGAAAAGCAGATAAAAGTAACACCCCATAATTTTGTTTAATCCCTAGAAGGATATTTTGTGGTGGTTAGAAAGCGTGTAGCCCTAATTTAATTGCGTGGTACTGTATATCAATGCAGGTACGAATTTAACATAGAAAATAGTATTAATATTTAGCCGTAACTAGAGGAGACAGAGTGTTTTCCACAAATTGTGCATTAAAAATTCGCTGATTATCATAATAGGTAAATCATATAACACTAAGTCTTTTAAAACATCGACGCGTTTCTGACAACAATAGTGGTCGATTTGCTTTGCGACGAAACTAATAAACTAAGGATACTTACTTCTGAATTACTAATTTAATCACTTACGTATTTGTTTTTATCAAATATATCTTCTTTAAATAAAAATTCCTCGCTTATTCATTAATATTAGATTGTATACTACCGAACTGTTGACATTTTTTTTGGCGAAAACTCAGTGGCTTCTCGTGTCGGAGTTAATAGACTAGCAAGGCATTGGATTCGAAACCCACGGGAATATCTTTTGTGATTTCTTGTTTAAGGTGAATGCTGACAGTCAAAGATCTTGAGTTGCTTCACAAATCCAGCCATAATAATTGCTTTTAAAGTAAGAGTGGAAGGAAAACACATAATTGATGGTTCGAGGGATATGAATGGAGGGGATAAGAAAGAGCGATATAACGATATTGAACTGAAGGTATGTGAGGCAAGTAGCGGGCAAATGGAAAGAGTGATGCAAGGAAATTTGAGTGCACCTACACCTATATCATGCAAAGGCTGTCTGATTATGTACATAATATCAAGTTCTTCGTTTATATTTTTCGTTGCAATTTATCTCACAAATAATTGTTGACGAGTTATATTTTCTTAACCTGCACTTTATTCATATTGTTTACTCAATATAGTTTCAAGTTCTTGTAACTGTTTTGTTTACAATTGTTTACATTATGATTGCAGGGATCAATTTTTATTAGCGCGACAGGATAGAATTCAATGCAGTAAGTGCGTAAATACTTATGTACCAATAAACAGATAGTTGAGCAGAACGATCGGCCTTGGACGAGTCACTCCAAATATTCGGCATGTACTTATTACGAACTTGGTATGCAGACAAATGTGACCGCTCTAATTGTATAGAAAATTATTTTTTTACCTAAACTATCTAGGAGATGATCTCTTTAATGTATTGTCTCTGCATTAGACATATTTCAATAATGCATTTTTTCGATTTTCTATCTTATTTTCTATATTTAAAACGTTTAAAAAAGAAAAACGTACTTAAATAGAAGTACAGTTAGTAGTTCATGATTTATTAAGATATTTACTTAGAAATTACCTTTATAATTATAATAAAAAAATTTATATATCGATTTTATTTGTTTTTATCATCTTCAACATTATAGAAAATATGTCAAACAATTTTATATCTCCTTAAATTTTCATAGTTTTTTCCAAAACTTTTAATGCAATTCGGTATCATTGAAAGTCGAAGGCTGATAAGGTATTTAAGCTACAAACTTAGACGGACGAAATAATCAGAGTCTTACGTATAAACATAAAGGCGTATTATTTTTTAAAGATTTTTATTAACAAAAAAAATATAAAATTCTGTCATTTCAATAATATAACAGTATAAACAATAAACTATCTACTCTATAAACTTAATTTCAAATAATTTTCATGTCTTTAATGTCAAAATAATGAAAAAATTATTCCAGTGTTGATGGGAGTGATCACGGCTATATTTTGGGTGTATCATGTACGTTATCACTTTTCTTGATGATCTTTTGTTACAACAAATTCTAAGACATTTAATAAAGAATACAATATTCTTTTTTCCCTGAACCATACAAAAATAGAAAATGGCACTACTTAGACTAGGATTAAGTATTTGTTCCAAATACAAACTATTCTTGTCCTTTGATCAAATTTAAATAATTAAAAAAATTAAGACAAATAATAATAAAAACGATGTCGTATGAATGGCTGCTGAACCTTTTATGTCTTCAGATGTGCTTATATCTGGAATGTTTTCGAAAATTTCAAGTTGGGTTCTAATGTATTTATTTGTTGAAGTGGAAGCCACTTCCATGCCTAAAGTCGTGTCCTGAAATACAAGGTAAAAATTTATTATTACAAACAACATTTTTAATTGTGGATGTTTTTGTGGGGAAACTAAATCCGCATACTACGAACCCAAAATTAATATGTTGGTTCTAATATGTTGTCTGTAATTGAATACAATGCTTACATTGCACACACAGTAAAAATAATCTTATAAATCAAGATTAAATATCCATTTAATGATTTTTTTTTCTTCCTCATTGTGATCAGAGCTGCCAAATCATATCGGCAAGCCAATGTTGTCGAGACGCATGCGTGCAGAAGGTAGATAAAACCCCTTACCCCATTAATGTTCATTAAACTAAGTTGTCATCATCAGCATATAATCACAGTGGCGCGCCTGATGCGTGAATATTATAATTAGTTAGCTTTTATATCGTCAACCGATTTCTCTTGTACTTCCTATTTTGTAACTTGCGCCTTGTTAGAATTATTTTATTACGGCCCCGTATTAATAAATTTTCTTATTCTAAGAGATTTTTTGATATCAATTAAGTTTAATTTGAGTCAGTTGGATGTCTTAATTTCATTTCGGTTGTGAATGGGGAATATGTCGATATCTTCCTTGTTATCATTTTTCAATTGTTTTCAGTTAATAAACGCATCTATACATCCATCTCAAGTTATTTTAAGTATTTTATAACTAGCTGCCTTTTGATAAGGAGCCCGTAATTTATTTACCTTCTTCCATTTCTTTTCCCTAAGTCCATGGCGTTGACATCGACTTTAAAGTTAAATCAATTTGGATGATGGATTTATCATTTTTATAAAGAAAGGAATTTTCTTTCAACATTAGTTGGAGCAGTAAATGCTAATCTAGAAATTAGTCGATTTGTGATTAGATATTGTTAGAAACAGTCAATAAATTAGCACAATCATGTGGATTAAGGCGTTCATATTTGAATTTATGTCATTCTTCTGAACAAAGGGAAGAATTACTTTCCCTTTAAGGATTTTCTATAGAAAATAGAGGTAGTCATAGTGAAAATTTAGATACCATTTGACTAATTACGTCTTTTCTTTTCGCAAAATTGTATTAGAGAATTTTGAGGATTGCACTAAATACGAGGTGTGGCTATTAAAAAACGAGACTGACGCTTGTACAGAAGAAGCGCGCATGCTCCAAACGCCAACGATTGACAGCTATTTATCGTGAAGCCTTCTCTTTCGAATGCAGTGCTTCTCGCCTCTGTAAACAAATCAGTATAGCCGTAGCCTTCGTTCGCATTAGGGTGTTTTTTTTGTTTCGCCGGAAAAATGGTAAGTGTAACAATAGAGCAACGAATTGTTATGAAACTTGGAAAAACCGCTACTGAAACTTATAATTCATTGAAAGAACTGTATGGCAATAAATGTTTATCGCGTGCATGTGTTTTTGAGTGGTTTAAGCGTTTTCATGATTCAAAGCAATGATATTCATGGGATTGTGTACCTTCACTGGGTTTCTGAAGGTCAAACTATTAATCAACATTACTTCACGTTCTTGCTCAACTCCGCGAAAGAATAAGTAAAAAACGACCCGAATTGTGGAAGGACAAGTGATGGGTTCTCCACCAAGACAATGCACCGGCTCATTCCGTATTGTCAGTCAAGAGGTTTCTAGCCAAGTACAGCATCCCAGTGTTAGAAATCTGAAAGTTAGTGAAATCTGAAGTAAAGAGAACAAAATTTGATTCCGTTCCACTGTTTCGAAATATGGAAGATTCACATGGAGCATTGTAGAGATAGGGGAGGGGTGTATATTGAAGGTGGGGAATAGTAAACATGTATGAAATCAAAATAAAATGTTTTACAGCGTCAGTCTCATTATTAAATAGCCACACCTCGTATATTGGCAATATCAGCTCTTAAAAGAACAATTGTTAATGTTAATGATTGGTGATGCTCCAACAATGCTTTGTGTGGATCGTTTTCTTTAAAATGCGTATTAATGTGTAAACTCCATGCTTTATATCTCGTAGCAGAAACTATTAGTAACTGTAACCCAGAGATAAATGAATTAATAGTTCAAACAAAGGTTTTGTTTTTTTAAATTTCTTAAACGGACCGGAGAATTTCAGACGGTATCCAAGCTAATAAATACAAAATTTTACAATTTGACTCTAGAAAAGCAGCAGTTATTGAACAAAATTAGATAAAATTTCAAGATACTGAAGTTCTTATAGATTTACAAGAAGTTTTTACAGTTTTACAAACTATCCTCGACAACTGCAAAGGAATTATTGAAGCAACAGAACAATTACAGAGTCTTTCATTGAGGTTAATGAAGTCACTGTAAATACTGGTAGAAGTACACGCACACTTAAACACTTTCCTTTACGTAACTTTAAAGATAATCTTAGCTAATGCAAATATTACATCTCTAGATGTGAAATGGCCGTTTTCTTTGTATAAGAGTATTTTCTCATCGATGCGAACATATCTTAGTTCCTTTCATTGAGCGATGTTTGCTGCGTCTATCGGAAACGTATCAAATGCTGCGGGTGTGTAGTAGAACTCATTCAATGTCATAATATTTCGCAGAAGGGTAAATGTTTTTATAGATTACTGCGTATACCCTGTTACCTATTGATTATTTACTTCGAGGTGTACAGCTATGGTATCCCGATCGGTTTGGCAGCTCTGCTTATGACCCCGAGTCCTTAAAAATGTTTTCTCACACTAGAATGTGATCATGTACTATTAAGTAGTATCCTTTGTTGTGAAGAAAATATTTTTCTAGTAACAATGCAATGTGTCTGCACATATATGAAGATAAAATTTCGTTAATTTACTTTAAAACAATATTTTTTACTGCATGCAATACATAAGATATGACTGCCAGTACACTGCGAAGTAGAAAACTTTTATATAAATTTATTAATTTCTTCACGACAGATTACTCATTGTAAACACAGCATTGTTGTATGTAACCATGTTAAACAACGTTTGAAAATAAACTATTTGCTAAGTTGATCGCCGAAGTCAATGTTTGCCCAAACGTTCTCTTGTCGGTTCTCATATGACACCCATGCTTCCTCTATAAAAGTACCCCTTTCATTATTGTAGAAAGATAAAAATTTTCGAAGTAACAAATTACCCTAAACAAAATTATAAAGTGAAAATTACCTTGAAGATTAAATCTTTTGCACTCCCAAATCGATCGAATATCTTGAACGCAGTGTTTGTCTGAGCGGCAAATCTTTCATCTAATTCCTGCAATAATATTTCTATGTCCCTATTTTTGGAATCATGCTTTCTGACGACCACCTGATCACTTATTGTGACCGATAAGGCGCAATCTTCGTCAATATCAAATGTGTTTGTTGTTGATAAAGAACCATTTTTACACATTATGTTCGTGCCGTTTGGTAGTACTAAATTTTCTGGAAATTAAAAAAAATGGAAATATGTTATTAGTTTTAGATATGAAAAATTAGCAAATAATTTTATAAAAAAAATCAGTAACGTTCACATTTCTATATTGGGTAAATAACTTTAGCAATATTGATATTTTATCATAATATTTTAATACTATATGAGGATATAAGATATATCTTTACTTTAGCTGCAAATGTAAATTTCTACGTACAAGATACACTACCTCTCGCGGAAGATTGGCCAACCAGAGATACAAAGAAAAATAAAGAAAATATAATAGAATAAATAATATACCAGGTGTCTCGGAAACTCATTACCGGTTTTTCTGATGACACTAGGCTTAAGTATGCAATGTTATGATTTGAGAATTATGTCATTTTATTCTACTGACATTAAGCTTCAAAGCCATACATGTTATATTTTGCGAAAGAAACACTGTCATAGATTTATATCTCTTTGAAAATATCGAGTTTCGTATCTGAAAAAGTGCATTTGCGGCACGCATTACTTTTCTTATTTAGTCAAAAGAAAAAAGCCGCTGAAAGTCATCGTTTGCTGGTAGAAACTTATGGTGAGTATGTTCCAGCTATAAAAACATGTGAGGCGTAGTTTTGGCAATTCAAAAGTGGTGATTTCGATGTACAAGATAAAGAACGTTCTGGTAGACTGAAAAAGTTTGAAGATGCGTAACTACAGGAGTTATTGGTTGAAGACACAACCCAAACTCAAAAACAAGCAGAAGCGTTAAATGTGGCCCAGAAACTTATTAGTTTCTGTTAAAAAGCATAAAAATGGATGCTCTTCTAAATCAAGTTCAAGCGTATTGCGCAGTTGTAATATGAATGTAGTAGATGAAATAGTAAAAAAGCACAACGAATTCATTTTAAGACTGCTATTCAACCGTTGTAAACTAAACCCCATGGAATTAATCTGGTTTCGAATATAAATGATGTAGCATTCATCTTTGATGTGTGACCTTGATATGAAATTTCAATTGATAACTCTTGATAAATTAAATTATGACAGTAAATTAGAAAAATTATATTTTCAAGATATTTATTCCGTCATAGTATTAACAATTATAAATTGACGGGTACATTACGTGTCAAAAGTGGTCAGAGTAATTAAAAAAACAGTATAATACGATGGTACAGTTTATGTAATTATTATGTATCGAATGTCTGATATCGGGAGTTAATACACCTTAATAAATTAAGAGTTTTTCTCTTATTATACATCGTACTAGAGTTCGATTATTTAGAGAAGAAACTTCAAGGTCAATGCGCTCGGACGAAATTTGGTTTAGGACGAGTCAATTATGTGCTGAAGGGACGACCCTGTTTGCAGTGGTGTCCATTGTTGTTCATGTGTTTATAGTGTGTGTGCTGTTTTCGCTGTTTTTACTTGTTAGCTTCATAATTTATATAAAAGACTATTTTTTCAAAACCATTTTATCAATGGTAAGTGAAAAATTATTACGATTGAAGTAAAAAATATATATAGAAATATTGAAGTTAGGTTAAGTTTTGTTTGGATGCCACCGTGTTACGCCTATGGTAGAATCTCGTCGCGCAGATTTTGATGAGTTATAGTTTCTTCTCTAAATAACCGAACTCTACAAACGCAAACTCTTAATTTCTTAAGATTGGTACTCATCGAAGTGTGACAGTGGTTTTAATCTCAAATTTCCTTTATAATTTCATTATTTATATAATATAGTATTGCTAACGTGAATATCCTAAATTACTTGCCTTTAATTGTGATCACAGCAAAGTCGCCTGTATGCCCTAGACATGTCAATGCTCCTTCATTTCCGTAACATATATTGGACGCGTCGAAATTGCAGTTTGTGCTACCTAAAAAAAAAAAAATTTAAAACCTGCCATTAAATAGATTTACTGCAGTTTACTTGAAGATATAGATGGATCGCTGCTGCAAAGAGCACACATCTTATCGGTGAGTATATTAAAAGGATACCGCTCATGTTCGCTATCTTTAATTCCCGGCATACATGAATCGCCCAGAAAATCACTGAGTGCTGATCCATAACTAGTGTATTTAGCCCAAACGTTTTTTCTTAGAGTGTTAGCGAAGGCTGTCCAAGCTAAAATAAAGATATTTTTTAGATTATTTTAAACGTATTGAGTATTCTAATCACTGAAGGTTGATATATAACCCCTTTCCACATTAAGTTTCGTATTCTGTATACGTATTTCAACAAATAAGTTGTCTTCATCAGCAGATAATTAAACAGTGTCGCACCTGGAAAACTACGGCAAAATATCCGTACGAAAACAAATTCCGCACACGAACCATACCGTTGAAAGCTAAAACGCACACTATTTTGAATATACTATTTTAAGGTTTTAAAATAATATTTTCATGAGGATTAACAAATTAAAATTAATACTAATAATTAAGATTAAAAAATCAGGGGTAAAAACCATTAGAATTTGTACAAAAGAACTGGTCTAATTTTATAATAAATTACGTTAACTTAATCAACAAAGGTTACATAGAAGCCCTTACCACATCAATGTTCTGGTGCATTTTATTTCGTAAATCTCCGATTTTTGATTAACGAAATAAAATGCCTAGATTGTAATAAATAAGACTTCGGCCAGACTAAACGTTCGATAGGATCCCGGTATGAAGAACATATAGCGCGCATTAAGTTTAATCGATCTGAGAAATACAGTTTAGCGAAACACGTGCTAGAAAATAATCATAAGGTAACCGCAGATTGTCTACATTTAATCAGAAATATAAATAGTTACCGTGAATTAGAAAGCTATAAAATTATATTCATTACCAAAAACAAAAACCATGTGTTAAACATAGGTAGGGGTCCAATAACATATATATTCTTGCCGCTTTGAATTCCTGGAAAAGATAACCGTTAAAAAAGGTAAGTTACCGGAAGTGTGGGCGAGGGGTGTACTTGAGTATAAGTGGTAGTTTTTACAGGAATATAAGTAAAGTGAAACGAAATTGCAGTGTGTATTTAACTTTCAACGATTAAAACTTTAGTGGGGATTTATTCTGTGCGCGTTTTACTGCGGATGCAGGTGTAACACTGTGATTAATTATCTGCTGATGATGACAACTTAGTTGTCGAAATGCGTATACAGAATACGAACATTGATGAGGTAATGAGTTCTTTTTGATTAACTTAGTGTAGTAACTTATCAAATTAGACCAATTTTGTATATACTTTTCAGGGGTTTCTTTTTTTAAATAAATTTAATACTGTTATTGAAACATTTATTATTGAAAACGTTGATAATTGCTTGATATTTGTGTGTACTTATTACGAGCCTGGTATGCAGACAAATGTGACCGCTCTACGTATTAGAATTAAACGATTGATTAGTGAATAAATGAACAATGTTTACTACTTCTCCAATCTTACCAGATTCGTCTTTATTGGATCCAATTTTCTAAATACAATTGTCTTAATCCAACCATTCTAACCCAAATTTATCAACATTTTTTAATAAGTATACAAGATCGGGAATATATTTTGACTATAATTTGTGTCAAAGACGGCGATACAATTAGGAGTGGATAATTAATGTATTTAAGAAAGAATTTTTTGGATAAAGAGTTAAAGTACTCATTTTTATGTTACTCAAGCTTTTGTAATAATTTATTTTATTCTCACAATGTACGAGGTTATTGAAAGGTTTTGATCAAAAAATCAAAAAATAAACTTTCTTGATGAAAAGAATATTAAAACTTAAAACCTCCAAAAAGAAAATATTTGCCTAAGTATGATATAGATTGAATTAGATGTCTAATTTTGCCAATATGATATTCATGTGCATGTGTTTTCAAGGGCTATCAGCATCATTTTAATAGCAATTTTTAATTTTTAGTAAAAATTTGTTTGTCAAATATTAAAAACTTTGAAGTTAACTTCATTAATTTATACAAGATATGGCTATAAAAAAACGAACTGATCGTTCGCAAGGCAAAATATGAACGAGTCAAGGTCAAACGCTACGCTTCCATGTGAAAAAAAAAGAAGAAAAATCTGTATTATAATTATTCAACAATATTATTAGTGGAAGTAATTCCATATGAATTTCTACGAAAATCTGAAATTTTTTATGATATATCGTAAAGGTGTCATAAATTGGAAAAATACCATAAATAATATATAGGCTGATCCCTACAGTATTAACAGTTTTACCTGCATTTCCGAAAGGTATTACCAATATTGTGTTATTGTACTAATTACAATATTAGGATGTGTTATTCAAAAAGGAAAATAAATTTTATGTCAGTCATCGTTCATCTTTTGTTGCGAAAACAGTGAAATAGAGAGTTATTGTGAATATTTTAATGGAATGCCGAAGACGATGGAATTATCTGTTGAAGTGCGTGCTATGATAATTGATTATCATCGTACGGGTAAAAGTAATCGCGAAATTGTAAAAGAATTACGATTAAATCGCAGAACCGTTGATTATAACGCTAAAAAATTTGAAGAAAGTGGTACATTTTCCAACAAAAGATCTGGACGACGCAAAGCGACGACATCTGCAGATGACCGGCATCTAATACGGATAAGTAGACGCGATAGACGAAAAACAGCACCAGAAATTGCTGCTGAAATGAATAGAGCGCGTGCTAAGCCAATTAGTGTGTCCACGGTACAGAGAAGGTTAAGGCAAACGGGTTTATACGGAAGAATTGCTCTGCGAAAACCACTACTACGAAAGGAAAACAAGATAAAACGACTAAATTGGGCTAAAGAACATAAGAATTGGACGATTGATCAGTGGAATAATGTGTTGTGGACAGACGAATCGAAGTTTGAACTTTTCGGTAGTAAAAGGCGAATATTCGTAAGAAGATCCGCAGGAGAAAAAGTACTGCCAGAATGTATTGCGCCTACCGTAAAACATGGAGGAGGTTCAGTAATGATTTGGGGGTGTTTTGATGGAAGATCTGTAGGCGATCTCGTCAAAATTGAGGGAATCCTAAGAAAAGAAGGCTACAAGGAAATTTTAGGACTAAGGATTCTTGGCGGAAACTTTGTATTTCAACAAGACAACGATCCGAAACACACTTCTAGATTGTGTGGCGATTACTTGCGACAACTAGAAGAGCAAGGGCAAATCTCTATAATGGTATGGCCAGCTCAAAGTCCTGATCTGAATCCAATAGAGCTTCTTTGGGAAGAATTGGACCGGAAGGTTCGAGAACGTACTCTATCATCCACCACTGTACTATGGGAACAACTTCAAGAAGCCTGGGCACAAATTACAGAAGATACATTGCAAAAATTAATTGAAAGGATGCCGCGGTTATGTGCCGCAATTATCAAAAGTAAAGGTGGGCGCATTGATGAGAGCAAAATTTAATAATAATTAATGATAAAGTTTTTATATAAGAAAAATGTAACTATTTTATGTTTATTTTACACTATTATATTGGTACAATAAATAAATTTGGAGTACACATTTGATAGTTTAATAATTTTGGCTAAAACTAAGGGTGGACAAATAAATATGACCGGTAGTGTAAGTGTTCAAATAAAGCAACATGTGTTCGAAAACAGTACCGTTAATTTAATTACATACCCATATCACCATATTCAGAAAAGAAACCACTTTTATTTTGCAAGTCACTCAAATTCTTTACGGTTGCAGTCTTGACGATTAGCACAGTCTTAGTCATATCTTCCCTTTTTTCTTCTGCTATAGCTATAATGGATAAATTTAACCTAGAAAAAAAAAGACAATCGAAAATTGATTTTCTACCTCAAAAAATGCACTTGTGTAAAGAAACAGATTTTACCTGTTTACTGCATACATCAAATTAGAATCTACGATAGCAACGTCAGCTATATTGTTTTGCACCGCTTGTAAACATTCTGATTTGCTAGTCTTAGTGATACAGGCTATAACCGGTTGGATGCCGTAATTTAAGGCTGCCTTTTGCAGCCATGTACATTTTTGAGTTTCTTCTGTTGACGAAACACATAGTCCTACTGATGATTTGCAAAGTCGGGAACTTTCGGTTGTTGGAACTGTCCTAAAGTCTGAAATATTTATTTAGTTTTGTATCTGTGAATACAAGTTCATTATGTAATAATTCATTTATTTTAAAAGGTATTGAATTTAAGAAAAAAAAGGAGTGCTTTTAGACACTGAGAAAGGTCGCGCGGAATTAGAAATGGGAATGATTAAATGCCGTGCGAGTGATTCAAAAAATGGAACAAATGTGAACCTACGTGGTTTGAACATGTGAACAGAGAGGATATGAGAAAAGGACGTCGAAATTTGAGTCAATGATTGATAAGAAAAAGAAACAGGAATGGTTATGTAGGTTGTAGAATGACGTACGTGAAACAATAGTTTTGACTGCCAGAATACAAACCTACTACTTTTTCTAACAAAATCGTTCGAACTTTGGCGATAATCCATTTACATATTCAAAAGTGCACATGTTGATATAGTTTTTAAAGTTCTTTATTCTCTAAGGAATTAGCCAAAAGAACTAGATAAATTTTGCAATTAAAACCATTTTAGGGACCTTCGAAAATGTCAGGAGACAAGCATTTGCTAATGTGTAATAATTTTTCAAAAATAGCAGTTTTAACAGCTTGTAAAAAAATTAAAATTTTCGTCAAAATAATTTTTTTTTAATTTAGCCTAATTTTTTAGCGAAATAATAAATAAGTTTGAAGTTTACATAATGAATGCATCAGAAAGAATAGTTATCTGTGGGATAAAATTACAGATAAAATGTCTTTATATCTTTGTATTTATTAATTTTAAATATAATTTTATTTAAATTCACTGGTCTGTGCACATATTTTTATGGACTAATTAAATTTAATTTTATTCTGGATACTTTGGCAGGGATTGTAGATGGTTCATTCTTATGGACAGTATAGTCTATACAAAATATACCTGTAATGTACGTCAGCAGATTTGGAGTGTTATCCGTTACATTTATTAAAAAGAATGGTCCAGGAAATATCACATCTTTCAAGTTTTGCACATACTTGTCTGCTAATGTTAACACATTAGCATTTTCGGCGAATAGTTGTATTGGTATATATAAACTTTGCGAAAACCAAGTTCTTAATTCTACTGGTAGATCTGCGATGGATTCGCTGGGAAAAATAAACAGTTCTCAGTAGTGTGAAATTATGTTTTATTAAATCTTACTTATGTCCAATTAGTAGTGGCCATGTTTGTCTTGTCCAAGTACACCTGTCAGTGATGTTAACTAGACTTCCATTTTTGCATAGGAGTGAGTAATTATTAGCTATTTCCGGTGCATCTATCATGTAATTATTGATGGTGCTAATTGAAGTGAAGGCTATGTCGCCTCCACCACTTATTAAACACTTTAGGGATTGTGAAAACGGAAGTTCCATGTTTTCTGAACACAATTCCAACAAATTGGGGTATTTTTGTTCTGAAATTTAAATTCTTATTATAAATTTTGTAATTAATTATTATGAAGTTGTTTTTATGGTAAAAGATCTGATAAAGTGTGTAGATTATAATCCAATAATATTGGCAGTTGACTAAATGCTAATGGAAAATATTCGTTTTAAAATTGAGTACAAGTTAGAGTAATGTTTTTTGCAAAAGAATTAGAATAAAAGATTATTAGTAAATGTAGAATACTGATAAGCATCGGATAATAAAACGAGTTGCATAATATACATCTACATGGAACAAAATAGAATAAAAAACTCTCAAGGTATAATGCATAATTTTTTTTATTATAACCATCTATCTAATCTAACTTATCTATTGCATTTTTGTTTGCAATATCAACTACTTCAATATTATTTATTATTTAAACGTTTACATAAAGTCTAAATTAATTTGAATTGCTTTTAATAACGAAATTTTGTTTTCTCTTTCTGAAATTCACACTAGTCGTTTGAGTATGAATCTATATGATATATTTACCTTCCAAATATAATTATACTAACAGATTACCGTTAAATACACACACTCCAATTTCACTGAATTGTTCTTTTTATTGTTTTGGAACTAGATTTAGTACTTTCAGATATTAGAAAGTATTTTAGTATTATTCCCTACGATCAAGTACCAAATTCCAATAGGCATGAAATCTCGAATATGTTAAAATAATAAATTACATTAAAATTAGACATTCGAATTAAAAATTGGTGATTTTATTAGTAAATAATTTACGCCGTTTGTGTGCTTTATCCTGAAATAGTATACCTTCGCAGTTATACGAATATTTAAGAAATAATTTAGAAATGATATCATCGAAATTTTTTATGTGTTAAGGTCTATCGATGCCATTATGTATGGAATATAACATCGTGCAAATGTCTGTCACGGTTTCGCTAGGTAGCCCGCATCCGAAATGTCCAATTTTCCGTGACTCTGGCGCACAAATCATGCTGAATTTGACCGATGGCATGAGTTACGTTGGCTTTGATGGCCGCTGTGGTTTGTAGCTTATTCGGATAGACCTGCGACTTAAGAAAACCCCACAAGAAAAAGTCTAAGGGGATTAAATCGCACGATTTCGGTGGCCAGTTCACATCACCTCCACGTGAGATGATCATGCCGTCAAATTGCTCGTGCAGAATGTCCAATGCGGCATAAGCAATTTAGGCCAAAAGAAGTTGGTAATCATCGACCTATAGCGCTCGCCGTTGACGGTAATGGCCTGGCCAACGTCGTTCTCTAAGAAATATGGACCGATGACGCCGCCAGCCCAAAATCCATACCAAATAGTGACTTTTTCCAGATGCATTGAACGCTTTTGGATCTCATGTGGATTGGTATCGACCCAAATTCGACAATTTTGTTTGCCGACGTACGCATTCATCTAGAAATGGGCCTCATCGCTGAAGATGATTTTTTGATGAAAATTAGGGTCAGTTTCCAACTGCTCCAGGGCCCATTCAGCGAACACACGTCGTTGTCTATGGTCGTTTTGCTTCAGCTCCTAAGTTAGTTGAATTTTGTGGTCTGCGAGAGGCAGATCTTGCGTTTCGTCGTCGTACGGGTGCTGGTTCATTGTTCACTGAAAGAGTGGACTCAAATTTATCCACCATACTGCGAATACTCCTCTTGGTAGGACGATTATGGCGACCGTAAAATGGGCGAAGCGCGCGGAACATTGCCCGAATAGTACAGTACACCCATTTTGATGGGTGTACTGTTCATGATACTGATAGGTACAATTTGATCATCTGCACGTGTTGTTTAACGCTATATCCGTCCATGGTGATTTGACGAAACAGACTGAATAAGTGACAGCCAATTCGACAGATGTAGCTTCAACAATATGGCCACTACCAACTGTCAAAGTTCGGAAGTCTCTATTGGAGCGTATACTACGCATTTTATTTTCACGATTTGAATTTCCGCCAATTTATACTTCTCAGTTGATTTAGTTCCGAGCAACTCGCCATCTATTACTCATGTAGTCAACTTCCAAAACAACTTTACGTTCTAAACCTAATTGAGTACATATTCATATAATCAGTAACGAAAGTTTTCGTACACCCCATGAATGTTGAATATCATATGTGGGCAAACATCCGTTAAAAAACTTAAAAAACCCTTAATAACAATATAAAAACTGTTATTATTCGCGACTACAAAAAAATTTTCTAAATGTTCTGACATCAAATGTCACAAGAGCTTTCGTACACTTCATTTTTGTCAGATATTTCCCTATTGTAAGCCATAAATTTAGAATAAATCCACTAAATCCTTTTCATGGTATCACGTATTTGTGAAAAAAAAGCATTTGATGATGAGTTGTAATATAAACACATGTCTGGGAATACGGACAAGTTAATAATAACACTACACAAAAAAAACCCTTAGACCAAATAGCTAAATGTATTAAAAAATCTATTCTGAAGCGCAAATAGAAAAAAATTTTTCAAAATATCCTGAACTGTTGAAGTTGTACCGACAAAATAAGCGTCCTAGGATTTTACAAGTGCAATTTCAATAGTTCAGAATATTTTGAATACTTTTTTGCAATATGGACTGCAGAACAAGCTTTCTCGATATATTGACTGTTTGGCCTAAAGGGTTTTTCCTTTGTGTAGTGTTGTCAGCTCGCGCATATTTCCAGATATGTGTTTAGTTTTATTGTAAAAGCAGCATATGCTTATTTTTCACAAATACGTAGTACTATGAAGAGGATTTACCAAATTTATTATTATTAGAGGCTTTTAAAGTAGTACTATGAAGAGGATTTACCAAATTTTATGTTATTAGAGGCTTTTAAAGTCTTTTAACGTTGTTTAATGCAAGTAAATTTACTTTTTTATAGCCGGATGTTCACATTTGATGATATTCAACATTCACGAGGTGTACGAAAACTTTCATGACTGACTGTAGCTAATTTAAACTCGATATCAACTAAACTAATGCCACTAAATACCACTAAATAAATATTTTCATTCCGCAAAATTAATTAATGTGTTTAACATTACACGTTTATTAAAAAACCTACTTAATTGAGCGTCCATCGTGGAATTTATCGTCCAACGGCCTGGTCTGCAGGACGCTCCAAAGAAGTCATTTAATGCCTTTATGTAATACTCGGTTAGGGTTTTAATATCTGTTTCTTCTGGGCAGACTTCGATGTTATTTTGCGAAATGACGTTCATTTCAAATTCCTTCAGGATAAATGGTGAAATTTGCATTATATCGACGCCGGGATGGCAGTATTTTGCATTTTTTAGTGATTTTATGTCGCTATAGATGTCGTTTCTGACAACAATGGTCGTTTCGAATTCTGCTGGTTCTTTACCTAAAAATAGAAAGAAGAGAAAATTACATAGGAAGAATTAATAATAGCTTTCAATATTTATTAGATTATTTTGAATAATAAAATTTTGTTTACTATTTTAACTAGAAAACAGTAGTGGTTACATTTAAAACTTTATTTAACCACATTTGACCATAAAGTTGTCTTTTCAAATTTTATTAGAATGTAAAATCTAAAGAGCTACTATGAGTAGCAGTTAAAATTAATATAAGTATCTACATTAAGTAAGTGTCGAATCAACTCAATATTTAAACATTTTTTTGGAAAAATTGTTGTCTAATTATATAAGTAGCAAATTTAAATATTAACTTACTATTTTTTTCAATAAATTCTCCTAATACTACCAAATTATTTGCAAGAGAACTGGCCAAAAAGGCTTCCTCGGCCGACACCGAAGTCATGGTAGACTCCCCATTCGCAACCATTAACAAACAATCAACAGTGTTTTTTCTTAAAAAACATTTGACGTCTTCTGTTCTATTCAACTGCTCGCAAGCGTTCAAATTTTGTGGGGTCGTGCATATTCTGTCTTTAATGAAAAAAAAAATTAGTGGATTGCGGACAATTTTCTAACAATGTATTGCTACGATACGAAGTATTACGTGAAGAGAATAATTCGTCAACGATATTAGAGTTGTTCTTTATTAGATATACGCCGTGTTTATAGGACTGTTCTTTTATGTACAGTAAATGCATTAGTATTTATTTGTATTATACTTTCATTTGTTCAGGTAGTTTCATTTCTTCTCGAAAGATGGAAGTATAGTTTCTGTTTATTACCTTGATGTATCGTCTCGATACGCGAAATGAACAATTCGTCGACGAGATCCGGAATTGATTGATGACCCCTTGGAGACGAAATACATCTCAATAAAGGTCTAGTCGACAGTAAAGTTGTTCTTTATTCAAATATAAGGCCTTCGCGGTGTTTATAGTGCTTGTCCTATTACCTAGTAGTACGGCTATTTATTTTTACAGGAAGTGCGCTCACTGAATTTTTCTTCTTTCGAATAGTTACATTTCTAGTCGAAAGAGGAAAGTATAATTTCTTTTTAATGTTTAATTAAGTTAATATGGACATTATTGTCGTTTCTGTTGAAAATATTTGTTTAAAGGGCAGTATGCCATATTCGTTACACTGGAAGTAAACCTTCCGTATACTAAAATTTTTTTGACGAAATATTTATTTTGCTGAAACTTGGGATGTACAGCTTTAGCCAAAAAACAGAGCTTGTCATGACGTATCATAATTATTATTACACTGTTATTATTATACTGTTGCTTTCAAAATACTTCCCTTATACGTCTAATCAACGATTTCATTCCTAGTTTTGGAACTAGACCCGGAATTTATTTTCCAGAAGAATTTGTCTCACATTCTGGCAGGTATCAGTTATATTCGAAAATATTCAGCGCATTTTTTTGAGGCCCTGCTAATATACAATAGTACATATTCAATTTGCGGTATTTTATGCATTTAAATGTATTTAGTCACAATAAAAATTAATATTCGCATAATTTTATTTTATAAAAAATTACTATCTTTATATTTCAAATTCATAAAGCAACATCTAAAACTTATAAATTATTGTCACACCACTTGTTTTATTTTTACTTTAATACAGAAATACATTTTCTTTTAATTAATAGCAAATAAAGAATGTAATACATTGACTAAAGTTGTGGATATTCGCTCAAATTACGTATGTACATACGTGTTATATACAGCAGTAACTCCGTTTCAATATGTCTACAAAATATACTCAATGACATTAGAAGTGTTACACCTAAAGGATTCCGTACGATTTTTTGGTAATGTGATAAGCGTAAGTCAAGAATGAAACGATCAGATTTCCAAGAAATTTTATTAACATTAATTTGAAAAAAAATCAATAATGTGTTTGGCGCCCCGTAAGCCAACATTGTACGCCAAAAAATAAGATGGTCGATGTCTGCTGTGTTCCAAGCAACTTGAACTTGGTGGATTAACTGTGCCAGAGTTTGTGGAGGATGGTTCAAATTGGTCAGTCTACTTTCACACATGTTCGATGGGATTTAAATCCGGTGAACGGGGTGGCCACGGCAAAACATTAACGCCAGCTTCTCGTATAAAGTCCATAGAGAGAGCAATATGTGGACGCGCGTTGTCTTGCTGAAAAAGGACGTGTGGACAGCCATCTAGATAAGGCAATAAAGTGGTTTGTAGGACGTCATCAACATAACGCGCAGTTGTCATACTGCCCCGAATAAACAGAAGAGGTGATCGGCTTCCATATGCAATAGCCCCCCAAACCATTACTCCAACAGTCCTGTGCACATGCACAGCAAATCCAATATCACGTCGCTCTCCACGATGGCGTCTTACCCTCTGACGGCCATCATGCATGCCTAGGCAGAATCGCAATTCGAGAATACGACATTTGCCATTCTGCTTCCCAAGCTTTCTCTGCACCCAAACGTTGACGACGATGTTCTGCAGTCAAAGGAAGGACTAATCGTGGACGGTATGAAGCAAGTCCAAAAGTTTCGATCTCTGCGATATACTCTCTGACAATGGACCTTCTACACCAAACCATTGTTTATTCGGGGCAGTATGACAGCTGCGCGTTATGTTGAAGACGTCCTACAAACCACTTTATTGCCTTATCTAGATGGCCGTCCACACGTCCTTTTTCAGCAAGACAACGCGCGTCCACATATTGCTCGTCGTACTATGGACTTTCTACGAGAAGCTGGCGTTAATGTTTTGCCGTGGCCACCCCGTTCACCGGAAAAATCCCATCGAACATGTGTAGGACATAATGGGGAGCATATTCGGTTTTGAACCATCCTCCACAAACTCTGACACAGTTAATCCACCAAGTTCAAGTTGCTTGGAACGGGTGCCACAAGCAGACATCGACCATCTTATTTTGTCGATGCCTAGACGTGTACAGGAGTGTCTACAGCTTTTTCGCCAAACACATTATTGATTTTTTTTCAAATTAATGTTAATAAAATTTCTTGGAAATTACGTTTCATTCTTGACTTAAGCTTATCACATTACCAAAAAATCACGTCCAGGAAACTATTCCTTCTAGGTGTAACACTTCTAATGTCATTGAGTATATTTTACTAGAACTATATTGCAAAAATAACTTTCTATACCTTGTCTCAGAATAAGAAAGAGTGATTCAAATATCCCGCTAAAACGCCGTACGCATAGCTTAAAAATTTAACTTACCATAAAAAAAGAAACATAAACAGTTGTGAATGTAGTAGTTTGTCAACAATATTAATCTTTTCTTTATTACATAAAAATAAATTAAAAAAAATCATTTTAATGGAAGTATGATTGTACAAACGTTACTTTTTGAATTAATACAACCTATCCAAAATTAAGATTAAATATTATTAAAATAAAACAATGTAAAAATGTAGTTAAACGTCTACAAGTTATGAAAAATGGCGGATATCTGGCATTAATTTATCCATATTAAACTTGCCTGTTCAAGAACCAATGAAATCTCTTAAAAATATGTACTATTTTGGCGCAATATTTGAATCACTCCTTTTTATTCTGAGACAAGGTGTAATATTAAAGCTAAAAACTTAAGCTTAAAAAATCAATAAAACAATTTAATAATTTCCATTAAGAATACATACATTGCCAAATAATTCTGAATGTAACCTAGTTCTATGTTTTCGAATTGATCTATAGCTTGAAAGGCCATTTTGTCGCGCAGTTAGGTGCCGTGAGAACCCGCTTGGACTATAATAGATAACTTCAACAGTTGCGATTTTTGATCGTCTGGTTTTAGGTAAATTTTAACATTTCCGGATAAGTTATACCTTCTCAAACTTTTACGTAATATTGGGTACTAAACTTGATGAGAATTTTTAAATAAATTTCACACTTCTTCACTAGTTCTGGCACGGTCACCAAAATCAATCATTGTTATTTAATTGAACCGTTTTATTGAACGTCTACAAAGTCAATTCTTACAGATCAAGTCAAGTAGTAAATTTTAAATCCATTTTCTACTAAATATGAACACGACTTTAAAATATGTTTTAAGTAAATATCTATGTCACTATTCAAAAAAATTGCGCCAAACCTTATTATTGCTAAAGTTCTAAAGTGGAGCTCTACTGAAATTCTCAAAAAGATGTTGGTTGTTTCGTTTAAAATAAAAAAGCTAACATAATTTTTGGCTGAACCGGAAAATTTTATTAAAATCTAAAAGATTGTATCAAAGATATTAGAATGAATCCATACATTTGCCTAATCTGTATATAAAGGTGTTTCAAATTTCGCGTTTTTTTCTAAAAAATAAATAAAACACATAATTTGCCTTCACTTTCTAAAACTTTTTATTGGTAATTGAAGCATCAGTTATGACATTTATATGCGAAAAATAATATCTATCAAATGGCCTCCTCTTGCAGCTCTACAGACGTCCACTCTTTTGTTAAAATTTTCAAAGACATTTTGACATAATTGATTGTGGATTGTTTTTATAAACCTGATTTTTCACATAACCCCAAAGAAAATAGTCAAAAGGTGTCAAATCACGTGATCTTGTTGGCCAATTAACATCACCGTTTCTTGAGATTACATGTCCAGGAAATTTTTCTCTCAATAAATTAATTGATTCGTGTGCAAAGTGAGGTGTAGCGCCATTCTGTTGAAACCACATATGCTTTAGATCAATATTCATTAATTCAGGACACAAAATTCGGTTATCATCCGACGATATCGATCACCATTGACAGTTACAGCTTCACCACCAGCAGCATTTTCAAAGAAGTAAGGTCCAATTACACCACCTGACCATAATGCGCACCAAACAGTAACTCGTTTAGGATGCATATGTTTCTCATGAATAATTGGTGGATTTTCTTCACCCCAGATACGGCAATTTTGTTTAATAACATAGCCACCAAGTTCAAAATATGCCTCATCGGAAAACATTATTTTTTGAGAAAAGTCAGCTGGTTGTTCATTGACGAAATTGACAAATCAACGACGTTTTAAATGATCTAATGGCTTCAGTTCCTGTGTTATTTGAAGCTTATACGCCTTCAAAGCTAAATCCTTGTATAAAATACGCCATGTTGTTGATCCACTAAGTCCAAGTTGTTGTGAACGTCGTCTAATGGACATTGCAAGATCTTCAGCAACACTTTCACGAACCAAACCAATATTTTCTTGTGAACGACCACTACTACTGTATTTTTCACTTTTTTGATCTTCCACAGAACCGGTCTCTTGAAATTTTTTAATAATTCGACTAATATTACTCTCAGATGGACGATTATGTAAACCATAAAATCCACGTAATTTTCTAAAAGCTCTTTTCACAGAACGCTGATTTTTATAAAATAATTCAACAATTTGAACGCATTGTTGTACCGTGCACGAAGCTATTTTTATAAATGTCATACATCACACTTTTTAAATGCCCACATACAAAATTCAGTGCGCCATCTATATTTTATTTATTCTTAAAAAAACCGCGCAATTTGAAATACCTTTAGCTGTACTAGATTAAGGTCATATGTAAAATTTGGATTCGAGGAGTTTTTAGTTGTGTATCGTTGCATTGTAAAAGAATAATGTTTAAATAAATTAATTATATTTAGTATATGACCACTTGTGTAAAGAGAAATTTTACTAATTCTATTTAAAAAAATATTTTTATAACAAAAATAATTTTTATTGAAGCAGTATATGACACAATTCAATTTAAATTTTTACTTTTATTATCTTTAGAACAATACCGCATTATTATTTGTAGATACAATTACGTTAGCTCAAATTTTTAGTGTTATACACATGAATACATGCATAATTTGTTCGTAATTTTAAAAAACCGGTAATGTTTTTTTTATTAATCCGGCAAAGCGTACACTTTGGAGTAACGTTATCATAAACACTCTGTCTACTTGATTACAAGTAAAGCAGTCCACTGGTGAATCATGTTAGGTGTTAAACAAGTATGGCGAACGATCATAAAATTGGCTTTTAATTAGTTTAATTTAATAAATTACTATAATATTAATATAAAGAGAACTAAAATATAATTTTATAATTAAATACTTAGAGATACTTACATTTTTGTGACACACTTAAACCGACTAAACACGTAATAAATATAACAACCGACGTGCACGTTGCCATCCTGATAAGTCATGAATGAATGATACACCGACTTTTCTACCTCGGTTAAAAGTGTTTTATCTCCTTATCTCCATAGAGAAATCGTAACAGAAGAGTTCGCTAATAATCGTAATTACATGTATATATTTTTACCGACTTACTAAAAATAAATGTGTCTTAATCGAGAAAAATTGTATATAAATAACTTGCATTCATACGTTTTTAGAAGTAAATAACCTTGAAGGTCCTTAAACATTTTATAAATTGTGTAGTTCTTTTATGTAAATGCAAAAAGTATATGGAGTAAAACGTGAATTTTAAGAATTATATTTTGATAGAAAAAAAATAAGGAATAAATAAAACACTGTCTAAATTTCACAATATATTGTGTATTTACTGAGACTAGTTACGTCTGTTAGGGCATTATCGAGCAAGTACAACATGGGTTACAATCTCCTTTATATAAGAAAATGAAATGCAATAATTAAATCCGATTACAAGAAAGGGATATTTTAATATACATAAAAATTATTTATCGGTAATACGAGGTCTGGCAATTAAATAACGAGACTGCACTCCTTCTATCGCGCATCTGCATCGGATAAGGTTGTATTTGGAATATTATTGACCTTGATACTTCCCCAGCAACAACCCGTAGTTTCGTCTCTCTGTCTGCTTTAGTTTAGTTTTAAGCTATAATTGTACATGACGCTGTTATTTAGTAGTGCCGTGATAATGGTTGACATAAAAATCGGACAGCGAATTAACTTGAAATTCTTTGTCAAATTAAAAAAATCGCCAACAGAATGTTTACAAATGTTAAAAGAGGCGTTTGGTGATAATGTTATGTCACGTTCGCGAAAAAAAAAGCACGAGTGAGCAAGTAGAATTTGGATTTCCGATATCATGGGTGTTATCATAACTGACTTGCCGTCTCAGAGTCAAGCCGTTAATCAGAATTACTGCATAGAAGTCCGAATTAAGCTGAGGAAAAGAGTAAGGAAGAAAAGATCGGATTTGTGGAAAAACGACTCGTGGGTTCTGCACAAGGACAACGCACCAGCTCACAATAACCTATCTGCGAAGCAGTTTTTAGAGGACAAACGCATTGCTGTGCTTGATCATCCTTCGTATTTACCAGATCTCGCACCATGCAACTTCTACCTGTTCTCGAAAGTGAAAAGTGCATTAAAAGGAAGACATTTTCAGTCTGTTGATCATATAAAAGCAAAAATAGTAGAGTTGTTGAAGAGGCTGACAACTGATGAACTTTAGCATTGTTTTAAATAAAGGAAGACATGTATACAGCGGTGTGTAGATAGGGGAGGCGAGTATGTTGAAGGGGATAAAAGTTAAATATCATTTTATTTGCAATAAATAACATTTCTCATATCAGTTTCGATATTTAATTACTACGTAGACCTTTCTTCGAAATCTATAAATTTAAATAACAGGAAAACTTTAAGAACTAATAAAATTATGAGGTACAATTAGAGTAAGAGCTTAAAATAGAAACAATGAGTGCAAATAATTAAAATAAATTTGAAAAAGGTGAATTGTTTAAATCTAATTGATCATTAAGAAGGATAACAGAATTGAGTTGATTATACTTATTTATCTTCATGCATTCCAAAATTTAGTTTCCGGCTTTTATTACATATGTCAAGGATTTCCGGTCAAAAATCTTTTATGTATATTATGGTTTGTCTCTATTAGGCGTTTGCTGATGTTAGAATTATTTTCTTGGTATTTTAGGCTTTGCAGATGTTTTCTGTTGTTATTTTGAATGTTCTTCCTGATTGGTCAATATACATACACACTAGTACATTCTGCATTAAATAAAAATCTGAGTAGTAATACAGTTTTTATAATAGATATTGATTTAGGCAAAATATTATTTAATGCAAAAGTAAAACTGATGAAGAAATGCGGTGTTTATGAACTTCAATGCCCAGAATGTAGTTGTGTGTATATTGATCAATTAGGGACAGCATTCACAATTACAACTTAAGAACATCTGCGAAGCCTAAAATAGCAAACAAATGATTCTAACATCAGCAAACATCTAATAGAAATGAACCATAATCTACATAAGTTTAAATCGGATATCCTTCACATATGTAATAAAAGTCGGACACTAAATTTCTTGGAATGCGTGGAGATTAATAAGTGTAATAAATTCAATTCTGTTACTCTCCTTAATAATTAATAAGATTTAAATAATTCACCTCTTTTAAATTTACCTTAATTCTTAGCACTCACTATCTCTAGTTCAATTTCTTACTCTAATTGTACCTAATAATTTCATTAGTTCTTAATGTTCTCCTGTTATTTGTATTTATAGATATTTCGAAGAATGATCTGATTCTACCCCTTTATTGTAATCGGATTTTAATTACTGCATTTCATTTACTTATATAAAGGAGATTGTAACCCTTTGTAAATATTCTATTGGCGATTTTTTTTAGTTTGACAAGGAATTTCAGGTTAAGTCGCGAGGTGACCACGCCAGCACTTATCCAAAAAGTTGAACAAATTGTACTCGAAGAAGAAACAACTCGCAGAAATGGTTGGAGTATCCGATACAACAATTTTTAAAATCCATTCTTCTAAGGTCAGCGCAAGCTGCCGACTCACGCCGCCGCAAAAACAACAGCGCGTAGAGTGTCTGCTACAATGAAGACAAGGATGGTGTATTGAGTGGAATTGTTACTGGAAGTAAACTATCATTATGAACCTGAGTCCACAAGACTCCATGCAGTGGTATAAAAAGGGCACAGAGAAATTTAAAGTGTCACAATCAGCTGGGAAACTCATGGCAACGGTATTTTGGGACTCGGAAGGAATATTGTTGATTGATTATAAAGATAAAGGTGTTCTATAACCGGAAATATTACGTATCAAAAAGAAGCCATTAAAGAGAAAAGACATCAATGTTCTGCTTTTGCACCAACGCGCCCGTCACAAGAGCCGATGCGGCTGTGCGATGGAAGTGAATCACCCACCCTACAGCTCGGTCTTACCTGTTATTTAATTGCCGATGATGAAGTCCAGTTTCGTATTTTGCAGATAAAGAGAAATCATTTTTTTATGAAAAATAAATTAATTGAAAGATCTCAGTAATATATTGTATTTGGTTTTTTTATTTCCAATATATAAAAACGCTCCCTCGTAATATACTGTAAGAAATGAACACTCAATTTTTTATAACATTTGGATAACGCAATTTTCTTCCAAAATAAACTGTCAGTTTTCATGTGGCATAGTATAAAGATAAATGCGAACGACTGGCGAAAATAAATTGTCGTCTGTTGCAAAAATGCGTTCTCTCTCGACAACCTGATGTTATACGGGCTTAAATAGTGCTCTTATAGCACATGAAATTAATAAAATAATCATCCAGCAAGCTAAAAAATTGCACTTATTATAAATATTCAGATGTCAAAAGCAAAATATGTTTTTGTGAACCAAGAAGGCCCGATGCAAAACTTGAAAACTAGTAAATATCCAAGTTTATAATGCAAAAAGGTAATATTATGGGAACATCACAAAAAAAATACGAATAGATATTTCTTTTCAATAATACAAACTATTGGTTGGCAGCTTTTAAATTTAATAATCCAATTTCGTAAGCTATTTATTTGTGATTTATGATCTGCAATATTCACAACAACTACATGTTTAAGAATTGTCTTG
Source organism: Dermolepida albohirtum (assembly GCA_031893035.1). Classification (NCBI taxonomy): domain Eukaryota; kingdom Metazoa; phylum Arthropoda; class Insecta; order Coleoptera; family Scarabaeidae; genus Dermolepida; species Dermolepida albohirtum. The sequence goes on along the minus strand of JAVIWB010006200.1, from coordinate 132,897 downwards.
AGAACTTATGGTGGAATTTTCCAAGAATTTAATTTAGTTCAAACAAAGCAAAAACGGGGTTTATGAAATAATAGTAAATCTGGAGGCTTTTTCCATAGTGAAATGTGAGTGTACGCCGAGAAGTTTATGCAAGGTGTCCGGCGTTCGTCTGCATATCGCTTTTGGGCATTAGCAAACCCACGAACTCGAGCTCGACTCACTAAGCCACTATTGGCAGGCGACGAAATTGATAAATATGTTTACTTACCAAACCGTACCACCAGTGACGGTTAAGACTGGTACCCCTTTAGTTGAGAGCCCACCGGAGAATCCAGGCGTGACTGTTTGAGTTTGGATTCGCAGGGGTAGTGGTTGAAAGCAGATGCGGTCTACAGGTGTTTGTCGCTCGCCGGGTGAGTAATGGTATTTGCTCGAGTACTGAGCAAAATTAGTTGAGATTTATATAGGCCTCAGGAAGCTCGTCTCGTTTCTGCATGCGAGCGCGCTAATTGAGCATACTTCGATCCCACTGTCATTGGTGATTGTGGTGCATGTGTCCTCGCGGACTAGTGTTACCACATAAAACATCAACAGAGAGATACTAGTGAAACGTGAGTGATAATGAAAAAACGGCAAAAGTTGATATGTATATTAATGTATATTAAGAAAAATTTTTGGGGGCCAAAAAGAAAATGATCAGTGGATAAGATGTATGGAAACAGAATTGTGGAGATCGTTTTATAAATTTGATAAAAAAGGAGTAGAATTCGGTGGATGGATCGTGTGCGAATAGAAAAGATGAGGGTCAAAAAGCAATGTTAAGAAAGATGGTGATGGGGTGTCTAGCAGAAGAAGATGACAAAATTGATTGCTAATGTTTAAGAGAATTTAATCAGCTAGGCAGTAATGGAATGGAAAAGGAAAGAAATAGAAAAGTTTGGAAATAAATAGTGAAAGAAGCTGTGACATAATCTCTGTATTACCAGTGTTTACTTCTTTAATTCATAGTTTTCAATAACTTGATTTTTTCTACACGTTTTTAGTGATATTTTATTGTAAGTTGTTGTTATTCAACTTATTTTCATCTTCTTTCTATTTATATCTGGTAAACTTATAAAATTGTTATTCTCTTTTACAATACATCATTTATCCAGACCTTCTTTGCCATTTTCACTTTTAATACTTTCAAGGCATCTGTAGATTGTTGCCGCTTTGTAAATAACATTGAATGAGGACTGCACATTTGTGTAAAGAGATAGAGATTTGAGTGCAATTGGTGTGCGGTACAGCGTTGTAATATTGTATAGATCTACGTAGAGCTGTATCTCGGAATTATGAGTTACTAAGTTTCCTAATGTAACACTTTGTTTTTCATTTTTAAAAACCTCTATATTTGGAAAGATTTAATTAATAATCGCCTAGATTTTATGATTACGCACTTTCCTTTTTTATCACTTAGGAAAACTTAGATGGGATGAAGCAGCCTCCTTTTGGTTTCCTTGATATTACGAATTTTGGAATTCTAGATTTGATTAGTTCGATGTTGATGTTTTCTAACGATTTGTTTTAAACCCCTACAATTTTTTCAGGCCTACGAAAAAGTAATCGATTTTTCGATTACGAGACACCCTTCTTTCTGTCAGTTGGGTTAGGATGAATAGATAGCAGAAAACTTGCTTGTTCTTCAGTTTCCTTATTTTGACTCTATGTTTTAAACACTTTTGTATATAATACAGTAATAATTTTCGCACTTGTTCTTTATAGATGGTGCTCGTATCTTGAGTTAGTTTTAGGAGCTCTTGAAGTTCTGTATATTTTTTCTATCTTTTCGTCTTATATCTTTCATATTTTGATCGTATTGCTTCCATAAATTTTGAGGTGCGCCACTATTAATACACTCATCGACGTTAATTTAATATGGGGTGAGAAGATGCGGATTATTATTTTATTTTGATACTGTTCTGCAGTTGTTTAAATTGTTCATAATACAGATGAGTAACAAAAAATTGTTAAAATGAAAAACATAACGTAAAAAATTATTTATTTATTCAGTCATTCTTTCTAGATACAAACATATACACAAGAAAAATTGTGACATTATTTCACACGCGCCGCCTTTCATCTTCGTCCATTCATTTTCATTTCAATCATCATTCAATTATACAGAAGACGTTACAAATAATTACAGATAAAATTCTTTGCTTACATTATATGTTTATATAAATACATTACATAATATACAGGTTTTCTCGGCATGTTAAAAAACCCTTTTTATTTTATATATTTACGTCATTTTACTTACAATTTCTTAACTGACTATATGTATAATATATATAAAAACAATACTATATATAAAAATAGTACAATATTAACAAATAATATATATATTTTATTGAGACATTTTAATTTAGAAATAAATAAATCATCGGTGATTATTATTTATAAAGGCGATTCGGTGGTACATACATAAAAAAAATTATAAATTAAAAAAATCATTTGATCGTGTCTAAAATATGGCACCACCATTTTTCCTGTTACATTTAAAAAAAATCCTGTGCCTATAGCCTTTATTTTGACATTAACGGTATGTTATTAACTGATGAGTATTCGAATGATTTTGTGTATTTATATATTTATAATTGAAAACTACTACGTTGGTCGTTTCGTCGTTCGTTGCTAAAAATTTGAGCGTATCTACTGACCACAATACTTCGTTTTAAGTCTTTATTGACCTGCTTCACTATCGCTATCACTTTTATCTGAAAAGAAAATAGAAAATTATTGGTATTGTAATGTTGACAATTATTTTTAATAATATTTATTTAAATAATTTCGTAATTGGAAAAGGACTAGATTGAGGGAGATAAAAATCTTTTTTCACGTTATCATCATGTTAAATTAATGAAAATGCCTTTTTATTTTTTATTTATACGAGGGGTGTTTCCAATATTCTGGGAATTGGTGCCATAATTAAATAACGTAGAACTTATACGCAATGTTATTGATGTCAGACAAATCTTGACATGTTTATGCAACTATCTAGTGCAACATTGTTCAGTCTGATTCAGGTATTTGACTGATGTAGACGCGTTTTAGGAGCACTGTTTTTGTAACCATGGAACACGCGGCAAAATCTCAAAGAGCGATAATTTTCTTTTTGTGGAAAGAAGATGTGAAAACGTCAGAAATTATTAGTCGTCTGCAAGGAGTATTTGGTGAATCTGCAGAATCCAAAAGTACTGTTTATCGGTGAATCGATCGTTTTAAAGCCGGTAGAACATCACTAGAAGACGATCCACGCAGTGGGCGGTCAACCACGTCGGTAAATGAAAGAAATATTACTGCCGTCGAAAACCTACTGAAAGACGACAGGCGAATAACTATTCGTCAAATTAGTGTACACCTAGGGATAAGTACACGCCAAGTTCATGACATCTTGCATGATTGTTTGGGCGTTAGCAAGGTTTCGGCGCGCTGGGTGCCAAGGCTGTTGGGACCAGAACAGAAGCTTAATAGGTCCGATACTTGTCGTCAACTTCAAGAGCTGTTAGCCCGTTACGGTGATAAATTTTGGCAACGAATAATAATCACTGACGAAACGTGGTTTCCTTATTTCAATCCTGAGACGAAGCGTCAATCCAAAAAATGGCGCAAACCTGAAGAAGGGCCTCCACTTAAGGCGCGTGTAGTTCCGTCTGTTGGAAAGGTAATGCTTACTGTATTCTGGGATTGCGAAGGGATTATTTTCATGGATTATCCGCCGAGAGGTACTACAATTAATGCAGAATATTATTCAAATTTATTATCCGGATCACTGCGACAGACACTAGTCAAAAAATGGCCTGGAAAGTTGCATAAGCGTCCGTTATTCCAACAGGATAATGCAAGACCACACACCGCAAGAAAAACGAAGGATGTTTTGAACGATTTACGGTGAGAATTGCTGCCGCTCCACCTTATTCCCCGGATCTTACACCCAGTGATTACCATCTGTTCCCAGATTTGAAAAAACCCTTTAACTGACGTAAAACGTGCCATAAATAGGTGGATCGACAAGACATCGAAAAACTTCTTTGAGGACGACTTAAAATATTAGTTTATCGTTGGGATAAATGTATTCAGTTAAATGGAGATTGTGTTGAAAAACGACATTGTAAAATTGACGAAAATTAACAAAATTATAAAAATTATATGTAATTCCCAGAACTTTGGAAACATCCCTCGTATTTTGCCCAACAGAATTTCATCTACTAATAGGACAAAATCAAACATACATACATGATACAAATATGTTTAAGAAGTGTTACAGCAAAAAGTAAATATGAAATATCACAATTCATAAGGAAACATAATAATTCTTTACATACGCGGGTTGTCTTTTAAGTTTTGTATATAAAACTGAAATACAATAGTAGATAGCCTTTAAAGACTTAAAAATACTTTATCACAGCCAGATGTTCACATTTGATGATATTTAACATTCACGAGGTGTACGAACACTTTTGTGTCTGACTGTATATTTTTAATATTATTAAATCAATTAGAGTAAAATGGCTTTAATGTGTTGAAAATAGCGCTGTCAGTTCTTGAAGTCGTGGATTATACACATGTGAATGGTAAAATAAATAGTATTTTCAGGAAATTACTTATAAATTCTTTTTGATTCAGCTCTCTTTTAGGTACAATCTGAAGATAGTTATACTAATATTAAGTTGGTGAAAGTGTATTTTATTTACAAAGTTTATAGCTTTTCATTTTGCCCTATATGTAGATTGTTCTTTGGCTTCCTGTTTTGCTGTGTAAGATCTGCTTTCACAGAAACCGAATGATTGTGTAGGTACATACATATGTACATATATTGTATATATTTCATGGTTTTCATGTTTGCATAAGAACTCGATTTTGTTCTGAAATAATAAACACTCAATAATAAACACTTCCTTCATATCTGTTATAATAAACAGGAGTTGCTCAATTTAATCTAATACAACTAGATAATAAATTACTCTTTAAGTTGTACTAAGTTTCTTGCAAAATAAAAAAATTGTAGATGTTTACAAGCGACTTATCAAGTTCTATCTTTCGTGGTGGTTTAGATGGAATATTTCGTTTTTATTTTTATTCTGTAGGTATTGGTGTGTTTCCCCATATGCGAAGGTGGTTCCATAAGTACACGGCCTGACCCAGAGTTGGCGGTAGTTGTTTGAAAAATATCACTGTATTAGAAAGTACACAAACAAGCATATGTTTCAAATTTGACGACGCTACGTTATTTAGTATTTGTTTGGCAGCCATCAGTAGTGAACGTTTTCAGTGAATTTGTAAAAATGAACGAAATTGGTCATCGTTACGTGATACAATACTTTTATTTGAAAGGTCTCAGCCCAACCGATATAAAAGCTGAACTGGATTCTACTGTACATCTGGGTGTGTCTGCTCGTTCGTTTACAACAGTGAAATATTGGGTAGCAGAGTTTAAACGAGGCCGTACGAGCTGCCAAGACGAGCATGGCAGTGGTCGACCAAATGAGGTGACGACTCCAAAAATGGTGAAGGAAATCCACAAAGCGGTACTGGATGATCGTCGACTGAAAGTGCGCGAGCTAGCAGACATAGTAGGCATTTCAAAAAGTGCGATACATCGCATATTATTTGAAAATTTGGACATGAGAAAGCTGTGTAAGATGGGTGCCGCGTTTGTTCACACTCGAGCAAAAACAGTGTCGAGGAGTTGTTGAGAAGCAAGACAGTTCTTATTATACATATTACCTGGGAAAAGTGTGTAGAGCTGAAATGAGATTATTTTGAAAAATAAATATATTTCTTTCCAAAATTTTTGTTTTCTTTGCTGGGTCGGGTACTTCTGGGACCACCCTCGTACATTCATAATGTTTCAATTCGTCCACTCTTTTTTTATTCTCTACTTTTCTTTTCCAGTTTTTGATATACATAGATCTCGTATCGTGTTTCAGGCCATATTAATTTTGGCAAACCCTTTGCCTGGTTATCATCCTGTTACCCTTCACATTTATGTCCTTTCAATCTCTTCGGAAGATTATCCATACGATTTAATGTTTGGAATTTATCTCTTATGTTATTTTTGTTTCCAAAAAATGAATATATTTTGTTGCTCAAAGGCTAGCTGTATCTCTATCTATCTATCCTTTTAGGTCCCATTGAAGTTTTATTTTTCTTTCAAATATTTTTATATCTTTTTTTCTTTGTTTGCCGATTTCTCTTGTTCTGTGTAATGTGTATGCATTCTTCAATTACTTCTATGTAGTATCGCTCCAAATACTAAAAATATTTCATTTCTTCAAGTCTGTAATTATTTATTTGCATTTATGTTAATATCCCTTTCTTCTTTATATTATAATTAATATACTTTTCTTGTACTCATTCACATCCGGTCCTCTTTTTCTGTTGTTTTTTCCATTGTATGCTTTGCATTAAATACTCTTTCTAACTCCTTTTTATTTTGGAATACATTCCCTATTCGTTTATCCGCAATTTATAACGAGTTTCTGTTAATCATTGCTATCTCCTATGTTCTCTTGATAATACCAAGTGTTAGTATACTGTTCTATCACAATATGCAATTGCAAAATAAATGATAGATAAAATTACATTGACGATTTCAACTTACCTTTTTTACCCGGGTAAGCGTGTCTCTTTAGTCTATCATACAGGTCGTCTTTAGTGCCGTATATGCTGGCGTTAGACCGCGCTAAACTGTTCATTTTGCCGTTCATGCCGTTGTGAAGACTCTCCTTCATGTAAGTTTCGTTGTAAAAGTTAGGCATCTCCCAACCGTCCTCCTCATCATCATAATAGTGGGCGTACGTCGAATGGTGACTTGGTGCTATACTTTCGGCGTACGGTGGTGCTCCGTAATAGAAATTGACTTGCGATCCATTTTGGTCTGTGGCCGGAGTTAGTAATTTTTTCGGTTCTTTTCTACGATTCGCTCTGTAAAAAAGAAAAATTTAAAATAGTAATAGAACACCTACCTAGTAGAATACAGTACTTTGCTTATTGCATATTTATATTAAGAAAACATATTTTATTAGATAATTTGAAGGGCTGATTAAGATTATATGCGCTTTAAATATTGTAGCTTGTATTATAAATTTATAGTTTACATATTTGAAATTTATTTTCGACATAATCGTAGAACAAGTGAAATGTGTAACAGTAATAAAAGGGAAATGTTTAAGAAAAATTAAGAATAAAACTGAAATAAATAATAAGAAATAAAGTTATTAGAAGTCAAGCAAATCAAGAGGATATAATTATGAAAGTTAAAAAAACGATTGCACAAAAGTAAAACAAATCAGTATACATATATTAGGTTGCACATAAAGTCATTATATATTTTCTCAACTTATTTTGGAGCAATGGTAAAGGAAAATTTACAGCTCACGACCCCATTTTCTCCGGGAATGCGCTCTGGTCATTACACCACGGAGACAGTTAATTCCTTCTAATGTGTCATAAATTGCATTGTGGAAACAGTTGTTAAATGAAAATCCACAGTAGGTTATTAATTACATATAATTATGTGTTTAAACGCTTTATACATCGTATATGGATATGCAGAAATTTTTTCAAAAACTTCTGTATTTCGAAATCTGGGGGAAAAAGAAAGAAGAAAGAAAATGAAATACTGAATATAACTCTAAATATTTTCCAAGGGTATGGATTAGGTACGTAATTCGCAATTTTGTCACAAATACAAAGGGTATTCGGAAAGTTTTGCAATATGACGCGACAATAAATCGTAGAAAGCTGGTTGTTGCTGCATGTTGGAACATGTTCATAAGTGCATAGTAGCCGCCGCGCCATGTCGATGGGCTCAGTTATTCATTAGCAGTGAGAGTGTAAAGTGCTTTTACTAATTCAAATAAAAATACTTAAATAAACAAATTCAATTACGACATTAATTTTGTCTAATGTAAATGTTTATCGCATTCTTTATCTTTACGTTTGTTGTATTAATTAGGAAATCTAAATGAGTTTTTAGAAATACTTACCGAGCGCAGATCATCCATATCAACAGTACGATAAATATAATTAGTATAACAGAAGCGGCTATGCCTCCGGCAATGTAGGCAAACTCGGATTTTTCGGCGCAATGCTTGCCGGTAAAACTACCAATACATCTACAGCTAGGAACACCGCGTATATCCTTCACACAATGACCCTCGTTTTCGCAATAATTGTCGCAAACATCTGTAAATTGATCGAAATTGAGTTAAAAATTGCACATTCTTAATAGCAAATAATGTAAAAGTGTAATTTTTTTGCGAGTGCCCGAATAGGTCGAAAGTATTTTTGACTTTTCACGGTCACTGAAGCGGCGGTAGGTGTGTGGTGTGTGTAAAGTATTACATGGACTTGTTATTAATTCCTACTCGCTGCAAGAGGGGAAGCAGTGTTAACTATTCCTCGTCAACTTTGAAGGGTACTCAGAGAGGTACTGATCACTCCCGATGGGAGAGATAATTTAATTATTGCACTGCTTCGAACGTTGTTTAAACCGTTGTGATATTACAACGTTATATATATTATATATAAATTGAGTTTAGTATGGCTGATAATGGTTAGCTGTTAAAATGTATTAATGAAACAATAATTACTTTTTTAATTCTGAAATTAACTGTTGGAGATTTGTAATTTCGTGGGGTGTATGTAAAATTGAACAATGAATTAAGAAGTTGGTATACAGTTTTGCATTTTTACGTAAAAGTAGCCTCCCTCCCTTCGACACACTCCTAGATCAAAAGTCGAAGGAATTAAAGGATTCAATTTATTAATTTGCATACTTACTGATACATATTTCACCAGTTCCATTGTAGCCAGGCTTGCATTCACATTTGAAATCATTAGTGTCGGCCATTAATAAACAATAAGCGTTAGGATCACAATGCATATCAGATCCCATGGTATCACAAGGATTTATACATTCAGCCTTGCTAGTCTGAAAAAATCAAAACGATTATTACTTTCATAATTCTATTTATTAAAAAGAACTAACCGCAGCAGGGCCTTTAGTACTGGTATTATTTTCACAAGTTATACATGTTGTTTGTTGACTTTCCGGTTGATATGTGCCCTTTTTACAGGGTTCACAACTGTTTAACGTTCCATTAAGGAAAGTTCCTAAACAATTTTTTTAAAGTAATTTTTATTTCAAAACCTTACAGTTTATATTTTACCTGGAGTGCACACAGGCAAAGAGCATTCCTCTACTGTTATCGATCCTACTTTAGGAGTTGTTCTGCCCAGTGGGCACGATAGACAAGACGCCTGTACACCTTGTAGGCGGAACGTACCTCTAGGACAAGGTTCGCATTTTCCATCGACCGCTAACTGCATTCCACTTCCGCATTCGTCTCTGCACTCTTTAGCAGATGTCGCTTCATTAGTTCTTGTGGTCTTACCCAAACCACAGATCTGGCAAGAAAATTGTCCTTCTTGCGATTGGTAGAAACCGTAACCGCAACTTCTACACAATCCAGCGTCGTGATCGTAGTATTTACCAGCAGGACATCTTTCTGTACGATACAATAGTAGATATTAAAAAAAAATACAAATAGCGCTTCGTAGTTTACCTTTACAATCTGCTGCGCTTCTCGCGCCTGGTCCTATGGTAACACCTTGTCTGCCGGCGATGACTGGACAAGTTAGACATTGGGTCTGTCCAGATTCGCTTTGGTAAGTACCGAGTGGACATAGCTGACACGTTTTCGTTTCTTTTTCATAGAATGTACCTATTGTACATGGTACTGCAAGAGACAATATTTTTTTAGAACGATGCGTAAATTTATTAAACGAAATAAAAAAAATTAGTTGGTGGGATGTAGATGATGTAAATACATTTTAATTAATTAATTAACATAATATTAATTAGTATTAAACAAATACATTTTTGATGTATTTTGCAAGGCTTAAAATAAGATCTTCTTCATGATAAGAAGACCGTTAAAAAAGGTCCATAAATGGAAGCGGGGGTGTACTTTAGTGTAGGTGTTTGTTTTAAGATTAGGAAATTGTGTGGAAAATTTTTCCGTGCGAGTTTTATCGTGGATCCAGGTGCGACACTGTAATTAATTATCTGCCGATGATAACAAGTTAGTTGACGAAATATTTATACAGAGTAAGAACATTGATATTGTAAGGAGTTTTTATTTGATTACTTCAATTAAATACGTGGGTAGTTTGACAAGTAGTGAGAATGGAAAAGAAAAATGAATTTTCTAAATATAAAATAATTTTTATTTTTCAATACATTCTCCTAAAAGACCAATACATTTATTCCAACGGTGCTCCAATGCCCTTATGCCATCTCTAAAATGCGATTCCGGAAGGCTTGTAAAATACTCATTTGCGAAGATGATAAGCTCGTCCTTGGACGAAAATTTCTTTCCACCTAGTGGCGTTTTCAATTTTGGAAAAAAGTGGAAGTCGGAAGAGGCTAGATCCGGCGAATAAGGCACTTGCGGTACTAATTGGAAATGCAACTCGTGGATTTTGGACATCGCAACTGTGCTGGTATGCGAGGGAGCGCTTTTTGGTGAAACAGAATCTTTTTCTTTGCCATTCCTGGCCGTTTAGCACGAATCTCAACATTTAATTTTTGTAGAAGTTCTGCATAATATTGTCCGTTTATTGTAGCACCTTTCTGAAGGTAATCAATGAGCAAAATGCCCTTTGAATACCAAAAAATTGATGCCATCACCTTGTTTGCCGATAAAGTGGTTCTCGCTTTCTTTGGAGGTGCAGAACCACGTTCTAACCATGGTTTCGACTGTTGTTTAGTTTAGGGTGTACTGTAGTGTATCCAAGTTTCATCGCAAGTAACAAATCGCCTACAAAAATAAACCGGATTCCGCTTATAACGGTCCAAACACTTATTGGAAATGCACAAACGAGTGAACTTTTGATCAGTCGTAAGCAATCGCGACACCCATCTTGCCGAAAGCTTGGAAAGGCCCAATTCTTTCGTTAAAATGTGGTGCACGCGTTCTGTTGAAATGTTTACCACGTCTGCTATCTCTCTCACTTTGAGTCGTCGATCTTGCGTAATAATAGTATGGATTTGGTACGTAGACTTCCGCGGTCGTGGTCCATTATGGATTTTTATAATCATTTCCTTAGAAGTCACGATTTTGGGTGCTCCAGAGCGCGCTTCATCAACACAGGTTGTTCTACCACATTTAAATTCATTTACCCATCTACTTATTGTGGCGGATGATGGAGCAGATTCATCTAATGTTTCCCGTAACTCATCTTTTATTTCAGTAGCTTTCATACCCTTTATTACGAAGTATTTAATCACCGCACGATACTCTGCTTTTTCCATTTTAACAAAACGTCGTGTTGCTTCTTTTTCAATCAGCTATCAAAAATAAATTAATCAACCGATTTATCTAAATATCGGAATGCAAACATATAAATAGGCAGCCTAAATTACAGTGCATTTGTTTTACCAATTAGAGCGCCATCTATGTGTCATTCTCACTACTTGTCAAACTATCCTCGTACAGTCTCCATTAAAATGTACCTTCTATATAATATATTTTTAATCACATTTCCTTCTAAAACTTTAACAAACTAAACGTACCACAATCAGGTGCCATTACGACTTCACCAACACGACAGGCATAATCCGATTCTAGTAGTAAAGAAGATGGATCCGGAACGGTATTTGGTAGAATATCGTGCACATCGAACTGATCCTCTTCCAAAATTAGTTTCTCAAGTAAATCTTGAACGTGCGATCGTTCATTGGAATTCGAGTTGACAACAGGATCGCTAAAGAAACATCGAATTTTATAAAATACATTTTACAAAAAAATGAAACAAAACGGAAGCACTAAATAGAAGCGCTGAACGAACAAATGCATGCATGAAGTAAATGAAAACATAAATAGCAAAAAAGAGACAGGTTTAAGGTGTAGTATGCTAGGGTTTATATTGAATAAAAACAGAATTGTATAGGGTGCTTACTTGACAGCTGGGAAGGAGATTTCAATGTCGTATGTATCACCAGAATGTTGGCGTCCTTGACGGGTTCTTCTACAATTATAGGAAAGAACATGCTAGGTGCTAAATACTACACACATACATATAAGACACCTAAGGCTACTACTAAGTACATGCTTTTTTTTTCAGTTACCGAAATGTTTTGGAGACATCAATACTTTTTAACGGGGTCCACTTATTTCATATTTATTGTAGTTGAAATAAAGTAAAGGAAAATCCCTATACGTCAAATTTAGGGATCATTCTTCATGCTAAATAACACTACTTAAGTATTTTAAAGAATAATATATCAGGTTTTAAAATTATGTCAGAAGTAGAGACCATTAAACACATGATAATACAATTTTGTGTTACTTTTTATTGTTTTTAAATTAATTACTTTTACTGTTACTAGCATCTTCAATAGATTATATTATAAAGTGTATTACTTCTTTTGAAAATATTTTTTCCAAATTTTAGCATCAAATTCGCGAACAAGGGAATGATATTTTTATAATAAAAATGTGGAAAAATAAAAAAAATAATTAAGTTAGGATTAGTTTAACTTTTTATGTCCTTTTTTTGTATGAATTCTATACATTATTTGTTCTTACGTTTCGTGTAATAAAAAGAGCTAAGAATATATTTTGTCCTTTGTCTATAGGACATAATACTTATCATTACTTAACTGTCCATCTGTCCAGCTGTCTAGACGAACACACGTATTATTATTTATTCGTTTATTATGTTAATAAGAATTAATATCATTCCAATGTTTGTTAGAAATTTTGCTTTAAATTAGTTGGACGTCGGGCGCCAAATGTTTATAATGCCCAAACGGATATTTTTAAATCTTGCGAGTTTTTAAATTGGCCATGCTAGTAATGCTGATTAAATATGATTCTATTCATTATTTTCATTGCAATAGCAAACAATATATTTCTAATAGACAAGCGTTTTATTTTTAATTTTCATTTTATTTTCTAATGATATACATATATATATTTCTTTATTAATAGTCATGGTAATGAAATATAATTTCCGACTAGTTCTTCCTTCAGCAACTTAAAATACTCTCAAAATTTATCTACTTGAGTATAAGGTGACTTGTTTAAATTAAATTAATTCAAAATTGTAAAAACCTTTTGTTGTTAAAATCTTATTGTGTTTTCCAAACTAATAAGCATTAGGCGATCCCAAAAGTATGCTATCAAATGAATATATGATCTGAATACCTTGAAAATTATTGTTAATATTTTATTTTAAAAATATGTCTATGAATCTGCTTCTGGGTTTCCGGGCTGGAAACGCGTTACTTGTATATCTGCCGACGTTTCGTACCCATTTGTATGGGACATCTTCAGGGCTGAACTACTGCACTGAAAGATATACAAGTGACGCGGTTCCAGCCCGGAAACCCAGAAGCAGATTCATAGACATATTTTTAAAATAAAATATTAACAATAATTTTCAAGGTATTCAGATCATATATTCATTTAATAGCATACTTTTGGGATCGCCTAATGCTTATTAGTTTGGAAAACACAATAAGATTTTAACAACAAAAGATTGCATGGACCACGATCGCGGAAGTCTACGTACCAGATGTCTATGAAGTATATTAAGTTTTTATAATAGTTTAATTTTTTTTGTTTTGGTAATCTGTTCCAACGCAACATTGGTAAGGGAACCAATGGTATAGTACCAATTTTAAATGAAGTTGACCAATTTTATAAATAAAAGACTTCATTTAAGGATGGCAATGTATGCCATGATTTATTTTCAATGAAATTTTAACTTTTCTGACATAATTTTAATAACCCTGTTATTAAGAGTACAAATAACGAAGAGATAAAAAGCCTAGAACACATAGCAAAAACATAAAATGATGTAAACCATGCTTAACATTCCACAGAAATTGATAATATGCGACTAGCTAACACAATCACAGAAGATTCTTTTATAGACAAAAAGCAACGACACAAACAATTCAATAAATTTCATTTAGTTAGCAATGTCGCTGTTATTTTATCACTTTTATGATATTTTTATCCTGTAAGAACTATAATTTAACATTGCACTTACTCTTTTATAGGTAAAGTGACATTTAGAGTATAAATTTCGCGTTCATCCTCTTCTTTAGTGTCCCTCGTAATTCTATTGGCCCTGTGTTCACATTTCACGTCGATATTCAATTGTTCGCATTCCCTGGTACCCTCTATCGAGAATGAACAGAAGTTCCAATCTCTGTTGAGTGCGTTAACAGCATTTCTGACTTTCTGTCTCAACACTCCTTGGCCGGCTTCGTTACAAAGAACAGACGTAGGGAACAACATGGATATTCTAAAGACCCTTTGAGCAGATTTGGCAACTAAATGGTAAAAATGGTATTTTCAATGTTTGTTTTAGAATAATCACATTGACTAACTAACCTGAACAAGCTGGATATACCATAGGAAGGGTAGGATTTTGAGTAGGTCTCCAAAAACCTTCACCACCGCATGTGTAAAATTTGGGAACTTCTTGAGAAAATCTCAGTCCGGCATTACAACCGATTTCACACACTTTGAATTGACCACCAGCACCCCAATCTTTGCATGTTTGAACGCCTCCAATAGGGTCGGGTAATTCAGGACAAAACTCAGCTATAAAAAGAATTAGCGTTTTGGAAACGTTGTTATTGATGTATAATGATTAATTTTAAACATACATAAAACTGATATTTTAAAGGTACACGTCGCTACATTTCCTGCCGCATCATAAGCGATGTAGGCTATTTGGTATATTCCCCAAAGTAGAGTTTGACCCGGTCGATGCCCATTACTTTCTACAATTTTGACAATCTTCACGTTATCGCTGAAATGTGGTTCGTCCCATGAAACTATAGCTGAACCATTTCTTGCAATCACCCATAAATCTCCAGGACAGTATTCGACTTTTGGCGGTATCTTAAAAAAATGCAAAAAGATTTTAAAAATATAAAGGATAAAAACCAGAAAAGTAAAAAAAAAATGCAAAATAAATACGTTGCAAAAGTGTGAATTGAATAAGAGTTGTTTTTATAAATTTTAAAGCTCTTAAAATTCTTATTATTTTGCTTTTAAAACTTTCTAAAATCTTGCTTTGCCATTTCCCACCATTTTTGATTATTTTAAATTTTTATTTCAATAAATTTTTTGCTTTTTTAATTTTATATATGTTTTTGTAGCTTTTATTTTACATTATTAATATTAGATTTTCAATGTTTTAAAATAATATTTTTTTCAGTATTTTAAATAATTGCATCATTTTTATCTTATTTTTTAAGGTGCATTTAGTACTTTAGAAAAATATTAAATTAAGAAAATTACTGTTGTTGCTTTCTAATAAAGATAATATAGTTGGAGCTTGTCAGTAAACCAATGTAAACATCGTTTGTGAGAAAAGAGAACGCAATTATTCTCTTTGTTTTAGCATATAATTCGACTTTATTTGCTATTCTTTAATCCATCCAAAGAAATTAATTCAAAGAAAATTTTCATTAAAAAATCTGATTTCTGTATGGAGAATGAATAAAGTTGTGTAAGATAATTGAAGTGAAATAATATTGAAAATTACTTTGTCCACTTCCAATTCTTGACATTTTGTGCCTGTGTAACCCGACGGGCATTTTCTTTGGCCGCAGAAGGACGGTACTATCCTCTCTACACCTCCAGCTGTATCCTCATATCCAGCCCATGTTAGAACCAAGCCTCGATACAGTACTGGTTCAGTTCGACAGTCTCTGACTTGTTTTTGAACTTCGCTAATGACGTCTAAAGCCCTACTCCATATTTGTACTTTGGTTAGATGGCCTTGGAAACCGGATTCTGTATATGCTTTGGGATTTCCGGAACGGGGTTTGCCCAGTGTTACCCATCCACTGAAAATACGTTTTAGAATTGAGCATAAGTAGAAATTAATTTCTATCGCCGAAAACATAAACCGCGTTTTAAATGTATATACAGATATATTCAAAAGTTGGTTTAACGAAATTGTATATACGGTGTACGTTCAAAAAACAAATTTTAATTATTATGACTAGTTATAAATAATAGAAATTTCTATATAAAAATCTTACTATTCTGCCAGTTTCCTTCCAGCTCCATAACCGTCAACTTTACTGGCGATAAGACCTTCGGTTATTAATTTTAATTCTCCACCATTTTCGCCATCCCAAACAATAGCTATGTGATGCCATTGAGCGTCATTAATATCAGTATAGTCGTGGAAACTTAAATATACATCTTGAATATCTGGAAATAGCGAAACCTGTACACCATTAGAATGTGCTTGAACTAATACTCTTCTATTATTTGCAACATGTTTGGACCTGTTTAAATCAGCAGTAATTATGTTTTAATTATTTTAAATATTGCGTTTTTACTTACGAGACTGCGTACAGAGTGAAGAAAATTCCGTTTTCGTCCTTTTCCGTGAACTGCACCCACATGGCTATAGTTAGACTTGAAGGCGAACCAGTATAAAATGGAATAATTTGTGCCGCTGAACTTCTTGAGGAATCGCTAAAGTACAAGTCATAATCGACAGAAATTGCTGAAATATATATGTCCATAAATTAAAATGAAATAATAGATTTAATGTAATTTAAATTACTTTTTCTGCAATCTTCACCAGTTAGATTGAACGGACATTGGCAATAAAATTTATTGGTTAAATCGATGCAGGTAGCACTCGGTGGGCAAGAATTATCTTTGCAATCTACAATGTCTTCATCACAGAATCTACCGCTGTAACCAGGCG
Organism: Dermolepida albohirtum; assembly: GCA_031893035.1. Classification (NCBI taxonomy): domain Eukaryota; kingdom Metazoa; phylum Arthropoda; class Insecta; order Coleoptera; family Scarabaeidae; genus Dermolepida; species Dermolepida albohirtum. Next base: position 116,109 of record JAVIWB010006200.1, on the reverse strand, counting down.
GACAGATACATTGGAATCCATTGCCGTGATTAGTGCAGGTAGCTCCATTCTTGCAATCGTGTGATTGGCAAGCGTCGTATTCGTATTGGCATCCGATACCGGTGAAACCGGTTGGGCAAGAGCAGTTCAAACCTGATCCGAAGTCTTGACATTTACCACCATGCATGCAAGGATTACCCAGACATCTTTGTGGAGCTGTTTCGCAACGTTTACCATCAGTGCCAGATGGACATCTTTAAGAAGATAATTAGATGTTTTTATTGAATAAAATCATTATAAAAATCTATATTGTTTATTATTTTTTCAGTTATATAATTTATATTGAAAAAATATGAAATTTTGCAAGAAGTATTTACAATATTACAATAATGAATGCAGAAAAATATGATATATTTAATGATATAATATTGAATATACTAAACACGCGAAATTTTCTTTTCATTATACTACTTGTTTGAATTGGAATAGAATCATAGAAAATTTAATAAACAGATTTAATTTTGTTCAATTTTCACATTAAATGGCAAAATTTGAATTATTCTTATTATTACATGGGTTGTCTTTTAAGTTTTGCATATAAAATTGGAATAAAACAGTAGATAGCTTTTAAAGACTTCATTGTTTTTCGAAGTATTTTCCACGAAGATTAATGCACTTTGGAAGCAGTTGTTCCACTCGTTTATTGGTATAGTCAAAATTGCGATTTTGAGCGCATCGACTGCTTGGAACCCTTCTTGATTTTCGGAAAGGTAAAGAAATCGTTGGGACTTAGTGACGTTAAAAATTCAATTTTCTTGCGAGGGTGTGCGAACTTGCATTGTCTTGGTGGAGAATGATTCGTCGATCAGGATTGCTTTTTCGAAGCTCAACGATGACTTGCGGCAAACGAATTGTTGCTACATGACATGCTTTCGAGACAAATATTGCAACCATCTTTTTGGAGACACTTCGAGAACGATTGACTTTTGCCGCCTTTTTTTTTTCTTGGAACGCCCAAACAGACGACGTTTATATTTGCTGGCTCGTATGAGTAAATTCAAGATTCATCACCACTGACAATGTTGTACACGTTTTTAGGTATCTTTTGATACCAATTCGCTCTAGCTGCTATTTGTTCTTCGATCAACATAAGCGGAATCTCACACACAATTTTTTATACAAAATTTTTTGAATTGAGGTCTTTGAAATCCAAAATAATGTTTCGGTCTGGCGGTCACTCAGGAAAACGTCGATGCTGCACACAGCATCGACGTTTCTTGAGTGACTGTCGTTTTCGGTGAACCTGCTCTTGGATCGTTGCTAAAACTAATCCGTCCACGTTTGAATTCTCCATACTAATGAGAAATTGTTGACCGATGTGGTGCTTCATTGCCGAAAAGAGAAACCAACTCGGCGAGGCATTCTTGTTGAGATAATTGTCTTCGAAAATTATAAACAATTATTCTGCGAAAATATTCTTGGTTTAATTCTATTTTTCAACTACAATTCGACAGTTCGTTATAGCTACAACACTACACGTATCGTATTGAAACTTTGGATTTAAGTTAACTAAATGGAGGTTAATTTTTGGTACTGCCATTTGATTAGTGGCGCCCTCTATGTCCCATTATGCAAAACTTAAAAGACATCCCGCGTTCGTGCATCATAAGACCCAAATAATACTACATAACCTATGCAAGATGTATGATTAAATTTTCTCGAGATTTGTTGTATGTTAAAACTGATATGAGAAGTATCGATATGGTACTTTTAAGAAATCTATTGGCGCATTTAATCAGTTTTTCGTATCATAATATATTACCTTGGACAATAGTGATAAATGTATGGAATAAGAATGATTCACTGCAATTAAAACGATACAAGGTTATTTCAAATACTTACACACAGAAGTAATCTTGGAATAAATTGATACACTTAGCATCGTTTTGGCAGGGTGTACTTTGACATGTTCCAATATCATACTCGCAATTAATACCCGACCACCCAGGTTGGCAAATGCATTTGTAACCTCCAATTCCATCCTTGCAACTTCCTCCATTCAAGCAAGGTTCGGATTTGCAATCGTCTTCATTAATCTCGCAGAATTGACCGCTGTAGCCGTTGCGGCACATACATAAGAATTTATTATCCAGATCTACGCAGCGCTCCATACCAATGGGACTGCAAGGATCGCTGAGACATTCGTCGATTTCTGCCTCACATTGTAGACCTACGAAACCAGGTCGGCACTTGCACGAAAAACCTTCAACTTGATCCACGCAAGTCGCACCGTTCTGACAAGGCTTCGAAAAACAATAATCGATTGTGTGTTGACATTTCTTTCCTGTAAAGCCGGGTTCGCAGGTGCAAGTGAAGTCGTTGACTAGATCTATGCATTGGCCGCCGTTTTCGCATGGTTCATTCAAGCAATCATTAATGTTCGATTCGCAAGATTCTCCTAAATTGGAAGATGTAAAAATTAATATTTTTAAATGATAAAATTGGAAAAGTAATAACCTGTCCATCCGGGCAAGCATATACATTGATGATAGAAAAGTTTATCGACGCAAACTCCATTCTTGCATGGACGTCTGCTGCACAAATCAATTTTTTGTTGGCATCTCTTTCCAGCGAAACCTGGCGGACAACTACAAGTGAAATCATTTACTTGATCTGTACAGTTAGCTCCTAATAAGCATGGATTTTCAGCGCAATCATCGGTGTTTATCTGACACGTCTGGCCTTCCCAACCTGGTAAACATTCACACATGAAACGTCCTTGTTGAAGAGCTATACAGGAACCTCCATTGCTGCAAGGATTTCCATGCGCTGAGCAGGGATCAATCTGTAATAAATTAAGTAATAAGTGTTTAGTATTTGCACTTTTATATGGAGCGGAAATGTTGAAGCGTCCGCTAACCTTATACATGTCTAGGAATGAATGTACATAGTCAGAAGGCAGATGAAATAAAACATGAGTTATTCGAAGAATTGAAGGTAATGAACTGATCATTAAGAAATACGTGCCACAAATCTAAGAAGCTACAAGTACGGAGGATTAAAACATGGAAAGTATAAGAGTTAAGCGGATAATAAAATTTTATATATTCGTTGTGGTGTACGGCGCATCCAACTGAAGTCCAAGTAGTTACAATCGCAAATCTGTTCTTGAAATGTGATTGCTTAATTCTTGGCTTATTTGCTTCAGACTTGTTATTTTTTTAGAATTAGAAAGCGAAGATTTTAAGACACAACTTACGGTTATATCACAATCATCTCCTGTATATCCAGATCTGCATAAACATGTGTAATTATTGTATCCGGGTTCGTCTTTGCACATCGCTCTTTCGGGGCACGTGCTATTATTACAATCTGACCTCTCTTCTTGACAATTAATTCCCGAATATCCTGGAGCACATTGACAGCGATAACCTTGTGGAAGATCAACACAAGTTCCACCATTATAACAAGGTTGCGATGAACATTCATCTATGTCGACCTCGCAACGTCTACCAGAGAAACCAGCTGGACAGAAGCATTGAATACCATGGCCTGAAATACATTTTTTAGTTAGTGTTACGATTTTTAATTATGTTTACTGTATCTACCCATTGGTACACAGAGTCCACCATGTTGACAAGCACCATCTGTACATTGAACCGGGTTACAAGCCTCTCGTCCAGTAGATCCTGACGAGTCAGTCTTCATATTCGATGGGCATTCTGAGCAAGTAGTTTGACCACTTAGAGGTTGGAAGAAATTCTTGGGGCAAGGCGAGCAAGGTGCAAGTCCCGTTGGTGAATATAATCCGGGGGAACATTTGGGTCTGCAATATTCCTTAGATGGTGCAGATGGTTGATATGTGAAGGTATTCGCTGGGCAAGCTTGGCAATCTATGTAGCCACTGATAGGAGGATCCCCGCTATAACTGTTTCTGGGACATTCCAAACATGGGACTAGACCCGTTGGGGAGTAAGTACCGTATCCACATACGGGTACACAATCGTGAATACTTTTAGAACCGGCTTCTTTGGTGTAAGTTCCAACAGGGCAGCGCATGCAAGAGCCTTGTCGGTCAAGATTTTGATAAAATCCACGCGGACAGTATGTACATTCTTGTTGCTTTTCTCCGGCGAATGTTCCGGCAGGGCAATGCACTGAAACATTTTAAATATAAAATACGAAAGTATAAAACAAAAAAAATATCTTACGGCATCTAGGAACATCAGCAGTGTCCGTATTTAGTACTTCTCCGACGCTGCAAGCGAATCCTTTCGTAATATTTGAGGATAAAGCCTTTAGAGGTGGACACTGGTTTCCAATAGAAGCTATATTCAGTAACGGTTCTATAGCTGCGCTTGCATACGGAACGGATAAATCAAAAATTAAATTTAACGTTGAACCGCATAAATCGTATAACTGTGGTTGTTTCACGGCTGGTATAACAGCCAGAATGTAATCGATTTTGACGACATTTTCTTGAATCAAAGACGGTAGAGCTTTTATAAATGAGACGTTCATGTTAACATTAACGGCTGAGCAGCGCTGAGTGAGAACAGTATTTAAATTGTTGTAATATTGTTGTAATAGGTCCGTATATTGATTCATGCAAGCTCTTGCCACTGCTCCGTTTGCTCTGTATCTTATAGTCGGGATAACATGATAATCGGCTTGCTGAGTATCTGTTGTAAAAATAAAGAATGAAGCAATCAGTTTCCTTTATGTCAAACGTTTTCGATCATCTATTAATATCAGTGACTGTATTTACGTTTTCCAAATAAACAAGAAGTAAAAGTGAAAAAAATAGAAAAAAAAACTCTAAATGTCGTTGGTATTGTTAGAGACTATTAGAGAGGATTCTTTCTGTTTCGTAATATATCAGTAATGGAGGCGTAAAAACACCAGTGAAAAAACAAATATAATAAATACCTTCAGATACGCAATCTGGTACAACGGATGTAGGTTTCCATTCGAACCGATTAGCGCATGTAAATGTCTTCACGGTTTGTCCATCTGTAAATCTGTAACCGTGCGAGCAAGTAGCTATACATTCGAGTCCGTGATCCCCGGGAACGCAGTTGATGGCACCGTTGGCAGGTGGGTTCAATTCCCAACTTACGCAAGGCGTTGCTTGAACAGAAACCTGACGAAAAATAAAAAGAATTAGTAAATGCTTAAAAGAAGAAAGCGAGTGTAAAGGGCAGTACAGTTGTATAGAGATCCAATTTGAATAAAGCTCGTATATTTAATAATTATAACCAATATCATCACACCCCTCAACAAAGGGTATTGGTAGGCCATGAGCTAATTTTATCCGTGCTTGTGGTGTGACTTAAGATCTTTGGCTGTCGTAGTTTATCCTAAACACTAAAGGAAAATCACAAAAAAAATTACCGGATAACAATTTCCACATTGGATGCCGAGACCATGGCGCAATAATCTAGTAGCTTACCATTGCTAGCAATTTTTATTTTTTTTAAATAGTTAATAGCATATGAAAGAATTGCATTATATTAGAAACGAAATATCGGGAATTATACAATACCTGGAAATGACAGTAAGCTTTGTTGCCATATTTATCTGCAGCTGTAACGGTAACATTTTCATATTCTCCTATAGGTATCTTTGCATGGTCGGGGGTGAACGTAATGGAGACTTCACCAGAGGCATCTGATGAGTTTATTCTGCGTTTAGTTTCGTTGAAATTGATGGAATAACTTTCTTGTTTGTTGACCAATTCGATGACGTAACTTTGTGGACAACTCAATCTCGGTGGAGTATTGTCTTAACAAAGAAATATACTTTTTCTATAGAGATAAACTAAAGCTTAGGATGATTATCTTTATACTCAATTGAGATTTGAACTCTATCTCTTGTTTACCAGTAGCAATGTCCAACACTTTTAACTGATTGGAAGTTTCGATATTTACAGTAATTTTCTTGGATTCATTAACTTATAAACTAAAAGCTATTTAAAATTTTGAAATAATTATAAGTTGAAGAAATGAATAATTATCTGTAAACCTATTACAATTTGTAAACGAGTGAAATATTTATTTTATTTGTTTTCATATAGCAAGTGTGATCGCAATTTTGTTATGTCAATAATAAATTATTTCGAAATGTTATCAAATTTACTTATGACGCATAACGTAAAATATGATTAAACGATCCATCACATTTAAGTCCCCGTTATTTATTGCGCATTTGGAAAAGAAATGCGTTTCACAAGTCACGGCGCGCCGGGCTCATCATTTCTAAACAGTTTAGTTCGATTAATTAGAAGCGTCAATCATATCCTAATATTCATATCAAATTTTTTCGGGATTATATTGTATTGTAGTTAATGCTTTTACATCACAAATTCTCTGTAACGGGACAGTAGCAATTTTAGAATTGAGCAGGTGGATGCATTGAATGTTGAAAAATTTGAACACTAGCAAGTACAAGTGGCATTCACTGAATCGGCTATAGCATTGCAATATGGAAAGGAAGGAAAAATTATATCGATGATAGCTAAAATGAAATTTTTAGGTTGGCAGGAAAATCATGAGGTATTTTTGCAACAGATGGCATTAGTTCATTTCTGCGCCAAAGATTTCGCACCTATCTTTACATTATGCCATACGAGTGTTGACACTTCTATTTTCATTTTGGGAAAAAATTTTAGCGATATGGTTGTGTTTGAAATTTTATAAAAGGTTGAAAATGGAAAACAAAAGTGTGCATTTTATAAAATTTTACTTTTTCAGTTCTGTAAAGAAAAGAATGTGCTTGTTATATAAAATTTGTGGTGACAGTACTCTAACAGGACCACAATGCCGACCCTGATTTACAAAATTCCATGCTGATAATTTTAATCTTAACAACGCTCAGCGGCCAGTGAGGTCCACTGAGGTTCATGATAAAAGAAAGGCATCCATCAAATCAAACTCACAGCACACAATACGAGCGATTTCAAAAACGTTAACCATTCATCTTTACATGCGTTCAAAACCACGTGGAAAAGATAAAATACGTCAGTAAGCTCGATAATTGGATTCCTTACGAAATCAAACACGTTTACTTGACATCTGCGATATGTTCCTCAAACGTGAGGAAAACGATCATTTTTTGAAGCGACTGATGAGAAGTAGATTATACTCATATCAATGTGATGTGAAAACAGTTTCTGTCCCGATTTGAGGACTCTTTTCAAATGTCTCTTATTGTGGTGAGATTTTGAATATTTCGTGTTCTTCGAGCTTCTATTAAGAAACAAAATAATTAACTTAAAAATAAGTGCTGTCAGCAATTGTACAGTTTGAACAAATTCATTATCCAGAAATGTTTAGAACTCGTTAATTGGAATGGTATTTCTTCACGACAACGCGAGACAATACAAGTTTGATCGTCCGTCAAAAATTATTGGATCCGGGATAGGATGTATTGCGATATCCACTATACTCACTCGATTTTGCTTCTCCAGGCTTCCAATTGTTCCATTCTGGCTGTACATCAAGACCTTGGACAGCTTTTTGCCGATAAGAACAGGTCTAAATGACGTATGAAAAACAGACAAAAATACTTCATGGTTTTTCTGACAACCCAATATTTGGAGGTAAAAATGACTTTCTTGTAAATGTAAATGAAGAACAGATACAGACGATAAGTGGAACGCTGAAGTTAATTAATATATTTAGCGAAGAGAAAGAGAGACCGAGAGCGTGTTTACTTAAAAAGTAAAATGCCAAGGGTTCAAACCTCAATCGGGAGAGATTTTCGTAAATGAATGTAAATTCAAACTAGCTAATGAAACAAGCAAATTTAAAATTTTAACTTACCAGGTACCGTGATATTAATTTCACATATTGCTACGTTCCCATCATAATCGAAAGCTACATATTTCACTACCGTATCTTCGAAAACGTAAGCGGGTGTCTTAAAGTACTGTGGTTTGATTTCTAGACGAGCTATGCTGCCTGAATTATCTACAGCAGTTGGTTCCGTAAAGTTGACGGGTAGTAAACCTCCGTTGGCATCCTTCTCTACGATTATCGGTTGTTGCGGGCAATTCTGGAATACAGGAGTTTCGTTATCGACGCACGGTGAATAACCGTAATCATAACCAAGCAGAGGTTCGGCTTCCGGTTCGTCGCAACCCATCAATTCGAATTTCAAGCAAGCGTTGTCCATATAACTTACGATACCTATAACAGAATATAAGAAGTGTATTTGGGAAATATGCCTCGATACACAGTGCCTGATATATGTATCTACTATCAATTTTTATCAATTCTTTGACAAGTTACCTAATATAACGAATCTAGCTTGAACATATTTTGGCAATGAAATCATAGCAAGTTCTCCATAGTTTCCTGGATCTCTCATGGTCAAATTGAAGTTGGGGAAGTAAACCACGTAATTTTCGTTTTCGGCTTGTTTATAGAAAAACCTTATTTCAGTGGGTCTTCCGACGATATCGTTTGTGACGACTCCTTTGACTAGAATAGCCTTAACGCGGTAAACTTTTCCTAAATCGACGCTGACGTATGTGAAAGGTTCTTCTTTTCCACACCAACCAGTAACGGAATTCAACCTTACATTTTTGGCTTCATAATTTGGTCTGAAATTATTTAAATGGTAAGTTTAAATGGAAGATTGAAGGTTTAATGATAAATAAGGATAAAGCAGAATAGAATTAGAGAAGCGTACTAGGTTTGATACCAATACAAAAATCAAAAAGTGAGATTACTGTGAATAGGTTTAAAAAATTATTTGACATAATCTTGCTTTATTACCTTTGACTAGTAGCATTAATAGCAGAGTCCGGTATTCTCCCAGAGGTCAAACCTAACGGTCTAACGACTTTACATTCCGGTTCTCGCACGCAAGTGATTGGACGTGGATTAATCAGAATGTATCCAGGTCGATTGCAGCCAAAACTGACGTCGGATCCTTGTTCGTAACTTCTAGCTACCTGGTAACCGTCACTTGGACGTCCAGGATCTTCGCAAACAGGTCCTTCGCATCTCAAATCACCAAAGTCCCAAACGGAATTCGCTTGGCAACGCACTACATTATCGTGTTTATTACTTTGTCCGGCCATTTTGAAAGTATTTTGACAGCCGAAGAAGAACGATGACTGGTATTTGGTATCGATATACTTTCCATAAACGGCTCCAGGCGTCGGCGGAGGAGTACTACAATCAGCTCTGGGACAGAAAGGCTTTGCTCCACTCAACCAATAATCTGGTAGACCCTGCGAGACAGTTAGATTAAAATTTAGTATAATTAATACATTAAATTGCGGTAGAAAGGTTTATGAGTAGATATATTATGAAATGCATTGACCTGTTTGAAATTTTTTATACTCCTTAAACGTTATCAGGAAACTACATCGTTGTTATAATGTTGATTGCTTCTGAAGAGTGTTTGGATGTTTTGATACTTCCAGTTAGCCCATGAAAATTATCTGATGTTTTTGAATTTCAAATTTTTGATTTGTTAATTTCTATTTTAGGTATTTACTTTAAATATTAAAGAAATAACTTTAAGTTTGGAACGTATATGAGAAGAGATGCAATATTGTAATATAATTATTCAAACACATACTGTATGGGGCTTTCTACGGTGTAAGTCTAGTACGGCCTTTGCCTTTGTGCGATTAATTATCTGCTGACGGTGACAATTTAGTTGTCGAAATACGTATGCAGAATATAGAAATTATTGTGGAAAGGGGTTATATTAACCTTAATTGATTAACTTAATCAACCACAGTCTCCATTCAAATTTACCATTGTAATATAATAATAACGTGATTAAAGTATCTCGAAAAAAAAACGTCTTAAGGGAACTTAAATAGAAACGGAAATCAGAAAGAATATAAATAATTAGGATGCTTTATTATACTTTATTATGGTTTATCAGAAAGAGTATAAATAAATAGGATACTTTATTATATTTTATTATGAAACTGTAGGTAGCTTAATTTTTATAACCGCATAATTTGTACTGATTTTTTTAAAAATTTAAATAGCAAAAGCGATTTTGCTTTGCCTTTACTTTTCTTTGCTGATGTTCTTATCATTTTCTACATGACGTTTTGGTTTATTATTATTATTACATATTCTCGAAACTCATTTTATAAAATAAAATACAATGTTAGATACACCTACTGAATTATTATACAAAAGATAAAACTTATGATTACATTAGGCTGAAATTTATGATTTTTTCCAATAATATGATTGATGACTGATTAGATAGATATATTTTCACAAGGCGTTTTTAAAATTCAAATTATCTTTAGGATATTTAAAAAAATAAACGCATAGAAAACAATTGCTATAACATGAGCATGAATAAGTTGGTGGACTAAAAAACAAATATTGTCGGCAATGTATACTGACCCCTTATCGACAATATGTACACATCTAAATGTTAACACAAAATATTGAGAAAGCTATATTTCCATCTGTCGGAGAGAAATAAAACTATGCGCCCAGAGAAGGAGGTATTGTAGAGTACATATAACGCTTTTTAAATCGCACAACGAATAGCTAAGCTATTACTGAACATGTGAACAGCTTTGCCAACTCATTGGAATGTTAGAATGGCTAAACCGCATTAATATTTATTAAAAAGAAATTATTGGTAGTCTAATAAGAACACCCATTGTTGATGGCAATATAATTATTAAAATATATATTTAGAATATTGAACGATACTGTAGTAATGGTTTCTCAAATGCTACGAATATTACTAAATTTATACTGATTACCTATAAATTGTAATCATTTTTCATTATTGAGATTTTTTTCCAAAATGATATATTAATAATAACCATAATAATAATCTGGTACGTAGACTTCCGCGGTCGTGATCCATGCAACCTGCTTCTGGGCTTCAGGGCTGGAACCGCGTCACTTGTATATCTGCCGATGTTTCGTACCCATTTGTATGGGACATCTTCAGAGCCCTAAAGATGTCGGTTCCAGCCCGGAAGCCCAGAAGCAGATAATATAATAATAATCTTTGCCATCGCATTTCCCAATAGCTTAATGCCAGTTACAGAGGGTATTCGCAGGACGTGAGTTATTTTCACGTCAGCAACCTAAGATCTTTGTGTACCAGCATTCACATACACGAAAAAAGAAATCTTGAAGAGCCTTTTCCTTCAAAGATCACCGGACCCGTTCACGAGACCTCCGGCGTCATTAATTTAACAATGGAGGTATCAGTCAAAACTATTTGTCATTTTAATATTGTATTTTCTTTAGTTCTTGTCTAAATACTACTAAGTTTGCAGTGAAATTCTCACATCTATTATATATTTAAATTTAATGCACAATGTAGCTAGACTTCGTAAACTCTTAGAACTTACCGGTTTTGGATCGTAGACACATTGTCTGAATCCCGAAGTAGCGGTCCTTCTTAATTGTCGACCATTGAGTTCGCAAGTTAGTGTGACATTTTCCCTGAAAGGTACCAACACGCTGGCTTCGTCTGGACGTATTATTTTAAGACCTTCATCCTTATCATCTGGTAAGGAAACACAATTTGCGTCTGAAATTTAAAGATTACATTAGAACATTGAACGCCAGTTTATAAATATGCTTGCAATTGTGAAATTATTTCTATTTTTTATCATTATTACATATTTATTATTCTTATAGAGGTGCTATTTGTTATAAAGCTTACATTTACAAGTTGGAACGGTACCGTTCCATGCTCCTGCTGTGGTACATAATAGAGATGAAGATCCGGACATTATATAGCCAAAATTACATTGGAACGTCACTAGATCTCTATAGTGATACTTCTCCTAAAACATAGTATGTATTGTTTTAAAAAATAATCATTTATTTGCAGCTACTTTTGGATCTTACTTTTGTAGATAAAATCATTCCATTTTCTGGTGGATTCAATGTCGGACACATAACAGGAACACAAGTTTTATTCACTTGATAAGTATCTCCATCTCTTAGACCATTTTCGCTCTTCTCCACGGCAAATCCGGCCGTTCCATTCTTGGCGTACAAGTCGTAGCCGACATTGCAAGTGCACGTGTAATCTCCGGGACTGTTCAAACATTTCTGGTCGCACCCGCCATTATCCACAGCGCACTCGTTAATATCAGCGCATTCCAATCGCGTACAACCCATAATTTCTAGTTTCAGACAGGGTGCGCCCGCGTAATCTTGTATTTTAAATTTGATGTACTGTGCTTCGATTGGTAGCGGTAAGTTTAGTATGGAAAGTGCAGCTTCCAAGATTCTGAATTCGACAGCGGTACCATCTGGATTTCTGTAATCTTTGAAGACGTCAGTGAGGTCATTTGTGTATTGGATACGAACTGCTGATGTGAATGCTACGGTGCCGTCCGGGCGGGGTACACTCATGGTTCTGAAGCCTCTTATTATGGTCGGAGCTTTTAAGTCGATTAAAACCCAATTGGAGCCTGGTTCGTTTGTATTACCGCACCATCCACCGCCACTGTTAAGTCTAACCATCTAGATAGGAATAAATAAATTTAGTAATTTCAACAATCCTATAAACAATATCAAAACGAATTAAAATAAGGAAATAATGCACTAAATACTATTTATAAAGGCTTTTTAAATTACAAGAATAACGATGTTTTAAATAGTCACAGTTGTGATTGATAAAGCAATTCTTCTTCTATGTTTTCAGAATTGAACTGGAATTATTTCAGATGTTCACTGATCTTAGTAGATGACTCTATTTAAAAATATAATAATTGTTAGTAAATTATCTTTAAAAATATAGCATGGGAAATAATTTTTGATAATTTAAAGTGTTACACTTCGCATATATTACTTTCTAAAGTGTTTTAAAATTATTATTTTAATGCCGCGCTTTAATTTTCACAACCCGTGTATACAACCTTTCGCGTTGCTAACACACATTTCAAGGAGAATTTGACCGTTACATGGTGATTTGTCTGCTTCGCGCCAAAACCCTAATTCCTGGAAATTACTACCTAAGCGAGTGATATTCTAGCTAATGTACGTTTTTTAGGTGCCTTAATACTTAACATTATGATTGCTTTACCATTAATTTTTACCCGATTTAATTAAAACCACGTCTCACAAACTATATCATACGTTAGTATAATTTACCACAAGTCTCTCACTAAAGTCCCATTTGATTATGTTATGTTACTGTTGAGATAATTTGATTTATTTTATCCAAAATTATTTCTCTTCTGTTGATCCTATTAGATAAGATAGTAAATTACATTATATTTAGTAGAATATACGATTAAACTGATCCGCTCGACAGCAACGATCACTTTAGTAAACTACCTTTCAGGTAGAGGTAAGTCTCACCTGAGGCTTACCTGATCTCGTTTACCTACGTTATACTGACAGCAAAACACCTACTGTGAGGTATCATTTTAATTGTCTTTCTTTCACGAATCTTCTGATTGAGTTTATTTTAATCAATACCGCGATCCCTTTCGCGTATCGTTAATTATAATCATTCTCTGTAGACCGTACTCTGTGATTGGTGCATTTCTATTTCCTTTCCCACTATTTTTTAACCATCTTACCGTACCCCTCCGGGTAGTATAAAAAACCAGCGACGCGCTAAGCGTGTCCTCTCTCTGCATCTTGCCATCTCGTCGCCTTCATCAACAACTTGTAAGTTCGTGCTTCGCTACGCCATCTTAACCCTTGTACGCCCGTACAGTTTTGATGAGCATTAACCTCGTGTTGCCGCGACCCATCTTCCGGTAATACAGGACAGCCACGCTTACAAGATAAGTATCCCTTCGTTCTGTAATTGATTTTTCACTTCTTAATCTTTTACGCGATATTCGTCAACACAGACAAATAAACTCCATGCACGTGGTCTCTGCGAGTACATTAGCGCGTCTTTTCATGTAATTATTAAAGCTAGTGAATTTCTCGTTTTAATTTATAACTGTTACATAAATTTTATTGAGATTAAGACAAATCTGCATTTATTTGTTGCGTGTTGATTTAATAAAGTACTTTAAGGGCATTTTTGCTGTTTTATTTTATATTGTGCTAACCGTTTATTACAGCTGCGCCTTTATTCACGTAAGTACTATATCATTAGTTGTTTGTTCTTTTGATTCATCTGCATTTATTGCGTCGCCCGAGCTAGCCAAGCGTTCAACACAACACAGTCGATCGTAATAAAAGCAACTATAATCGGTGATAGCTTTTTTTGCAGATTCAAAGACTTTTTAGATAAATATGTACATATAATTAGAAATCTCAACTGGAGGTAAAAGATCAATCAAACATCCTTCAATTACTATATTAAGTATTAAGAGCTTGAGTTTTTGGAAGAAATCTTTGCGTAAAAAGGTTTTGACGATTTCAATTTATTGAAAAGTAATATGGTCTAGACATCTAGACGATTAGGAGATTTATATTTAATTTTTTGTCACTTTAAATTGTATCTTCGACTTATGTTTTTTTTTGTACATCACTATACTGTTTGTTTGTCTTAATCAGATCCAAGATGGCGATCTAATTGAATTCTTTGTATTTTTTTTAAAAAACATAATTCCCTTAAGTATTCACAGCTATCTAAGAGTATGGAAACCGCACTACTGAGAAACTAAAACTAACTAAATTATACCTGACTAAGGGCAATGTGTCGGAAGTTTTGTAACTACAAAAAAATGGGGTTGTTAACGTTTTCTTGGAGGATGTAACATTATATTTGCCCGGTCAAGCATGGCTCTCATCGGGCGGACTGTTATTTACCTTGTTACTTATGGAAACTGTATAGGAAAGTTACAGAGTAAATTCCAAAAAGAACATATGAGAAGTTCTAAAGCTGCGGGACAAACATTTTCCAAGGTAAAAATATGTTAGAAAGACAAGGAAGAACCGGAATCATCTGCACATATAATGATACACAAAGCTGTTGCGGTCCTCATCGCAGGGAAAGATTATTTGATGTTCAACGAGAGCTGCGATCTATTTGGCTATTTGTAATTTCTAGTGCAAAAGCTGATGGAACAGGGTACCAAGATTATATAGAGGTGGAAAGGATCGTAATTAAGTCCAACTACTGCAGAGAGATGCAAAGAAGCCAAATGGCTCCAGAGAGACATGAGGACGTAGCATAGTAGATCTTGTAAAATCGCATAGGAATAGACTCTCAAGTAATTATCTATCTGTCTGTCTATCTTTGTTCATGATTGTCATATTCTAGTATTCTTTTGATCTTCTTTTTCTTTCTTGCTTTCGGGATCATATCTCAGTAGGAGATCTTTCAGCAACGACTGGAGTATCCTTCATTTAGTTAATCAGTTATAATGTTTTCATTTTCTTAATTCCTTCATTCCTTAGATAGTCTCAGAACGATATTCTAAAGAAATTTTATCTGATATTTATTTTTCAATATATTTTTAAAATATTGAGTAATATTTTATTGTGCTATTGTAGTTGATTAGTTGAAATAGTTAACTTGTAATTAAAGTTCTTCAAATTCAAATTCAATTCTTCAACTTTGTTGTCATTCACATTGCTAGTAATAGTTATTGCTTTTAATTTTCCGATATGCAATAAACATTATTAACTAATCGGTTAATAAAATACAATATTTTACCCCTTTGTTATAGCTTTCTTCTGTACTGGAGACCGTAATTGAATCGTCAGGAATACCGCCATTTATAAGACCTAGGTCACCAACTGGTCTGCATTCCAGTGTTGGTGCAAAACCCTTTTTACATTTGCAGGAGAATGAACCAGGCGTATTCATGCATTCGGTTGAAGCTAAGTCACATTGGGAGCTTATGCATTCGTTAATATCTGCAAGGAAGAGATAATGTTACATACTTTTTTTTAGATATATTTAAAGTTTTCAATTTAATATAATTCTTTTAAAGTTGTGTGTTTTAAAGTGTATATTCATTAATGTAAGACTTCTAATATGTATTAGTTTTTGGTAAAAAAACTACATGATAGTTGTAATTTGTAGGCTTCCGCAGTCATCATTCAGAATAAAATTATTTTTTGTTTTGTATTACGTTACAATATTTAAAAATTTCTATTTAATTCAATTTTCAACTGTACATCTATTAAGAAAAAAATGAAAAGCTATACCTTCACATTTTGGTGGATTATTAAATTTCTGATTTTCCCCACATCTTATAATATTACTGCCCATTAACTTGTAACCTTTAAAGCATTGGACGCGAGCTTCATCGTTGAAATAGTAGTACCTCGATGTGTCGGTTATGAAACCACTTGGTATATCCGGAAATTCTGGACATTTAGCTCCTAAAAATTATTAATTTTCAGAGAATTTGTTTTTATTTTAGTTTACGAAATATTACTCGAACAGGAAGGTACGTCGCCAGACCAAGTTCCGTTACTCATGCAAAGAATCACCGGATGTCCACTGCGTACGTAACCAGGTTCGCATTCATATCTTACTATAGTCCCGTAACTTCTTCCAAGTCCGTTGAGTACCGTCACATTGGCATGGGGTACTTCTGGTAAAGCAACACATTGAGAAGCTGTAATGATAAAAGAATATTTTTACTGAAAATTCTATTTTTACTCTAAGGAGATCTTCACCTAAACAAGATGGTTTTTTCTCCCATCTACCGTCGGCTAAACAAGAGATTTTCTCTATCGGTTTGCCAGTTGGAAATGCAAATCCTGCGTAACATTGATACATGGCTTCTCCCCTATAAGTAACATTAGTAGATCCAATTGAAAATCCGTTATCTATTTGAGGCACGGGTCCACAATACACTTCTTGACATTTAGGGATGTAACTAATGGACCAATTTCCTCCGGGTAAACACTGCGTTGTTATACGATGTTGACCAGTGGCAAATTCTTGGCCAGTAGGGCAAGTAAATGTTATTACAGTACCAAAAGCTGTATCTCTGCTGGAAGCTAAAGCTCCAATGCCGGGTTTCAGATATGGGCAATCTATTTAGAAAAGTAAATTAATAATGAGTTAAAACTTTCGGACCCTTATTCTGCTCTACTTTTTTAAATAATTTAAATACCTGCAGAAAAATAGGCGGACCATCCTTTACTACTGTGCAACGCATCGGAAGCGAATCTTATTAACATTTCACCACTAGATGCCGTTAAAGTTATCTTTGGTATGGAATTGCTGCTGAATCCATTGCCAGAGTGTAGCCTTAAACCGCTCGTGCTATTTCCGTCATAGACTTGAACGAAATCCGATTTGTCCACTTCAAACTTGTCGAAATTTAAAGATAATGGTCTACGTCCCGGATTCCTAATTTTATAAAGGCACTCTTGATTACTAGGGTAGTTTGATAGGCCGTAAGCTGGTGAAGTTATCGTTCCATTTCTAGCGACGATAGTAGCCTTACAACCTGAAACCATTAACATAATTATTCGAATAAAATGATCTCAAATTTTTGATCTAACCTTGAGAATATCGCAGTCTAAATCCTCTTTTTGAATCGCCCAAACTTGTTTTGAAGTATAAATAAAGTTGACTCTTAGTTGACATGACGATTCTTTGGTTTGATTCGAGGTCACCTGTAAGTCTCGCAATTGGTTGGCTTTTAGGGGAATCACCGTCACGTACTAAAATGTAGTCTCTAGAATGATCTAAATCTAGATCATCAATCTAAAATTATTAATTAAATAAATTTCTCGACATGTAACGTGTAAGAAAATTTACTTCTAGTGTGACGATTCTTCCAGATTGGGCTTGGATGATATATAAACATTCTAAACCTCCAGGATATTGATCCGGGTATCCTGGTGATGTTAAAACTTGACCCTGGGGTGTTGCTCTTAAGGTACCACCGCAAATTTGCGGTTCAGTTTTCCATGAAGCTCTAGAGAAAGGTTTTATTTGGAATTTTTCTTAAATAATAGTTTGTACAAAGTTATACCTGAATCCTTTTCTTTCGACTGTAGCATCTGTACTGAATTTGATGATCATAAAATTTGAAGCTGAAACGAAGGATCTATTCGTTAGATCTGGTTTTCCCGAGAGCGTCCCCAAATTTACTGATATATCTTCAGTCCTTCCGCCTGCTAAAATTTGTACCGTATCGAATGTTTTTTCCGTTTCGAATTCTTGGAACTGGAAATTTTGTAAATTGAAAAAAATTAGGTTTTTATTAATGAAAAAACGGAAAATGTCCTTGCAATATGCTGAAACATTGCAATATAATAAAAATTTTACAACAAATGAATTTTTCAATAAGAGTTCAAGGAATTTTGATACAAATTTTTTTGTTTCTAATTTATTGAATTAATATTGATATAATTCAATTTAACGATACAATTTTATTTTGAATTTCATGCGTGATGGACATCTATTGGGAAAAGCTACGAAGTTTCACAATTCTATTTATTGCTGTGTAGATTTCTGCTATTTGCGCGATTATTTAATTAAGTTGTATGGAAATATTTTGTAGTTCGTTGATCGTACTGAGTTCTCTGGAAATTTTGGTGTTTTCCCTTTATATACCTTTGTCGAATTATGTCTGGTTAAGAAGAAGCAAAACACAGCCACGATGGTCTGTAGGAAATTTCTGAAGAAGCTGGTAACATAATCAGCAAAAATTATGATTACAGCAGAACGTGAACGATAATACGTTTAAAAGTTCAAGCTTTTAAAGGAAACTGTTGTTTTATATTAAACAGTAGTGTAGAACACACAGACTGTGGTCAATAAATGAAATTGCTTTAGGAGAAGCTTTTTCTCCATCTTGAATAATAGATCGCAAAAACCAACAACTCAAGGTTGATTGTCGAAGTAATAAAAATTATTTTCGCACAAAACATCCAAAAAATAGTTCAAATATCAGAAACTATGCACGAATTCCTTCTTGATTTCTCAGGTAATAATGATATTTTTGATTTTGGTGCTGTGTTCTGCAGAGCATTTACTACAGCTTGAATTCAAAGTAGATACGGATATTGGGAGACCATAATGAAAAAATATTGAAAAATGAAAGGGAATTTAGATGATTTTGATTTAGAAAGATGAACATCAACAATATTATAATTAAGATCTAATTTGATATTTAGGATTAACAAGCTAATCTTAAGAAAAGTAAGAAGAATAGTTGGAAATTGAAAAAGAGGGAAGGTATTATATGTACGGTACTTTTGAGTTATAAAAATACAGACAAAATATTTTTATAAGTTGAAAATGTAATGGTTTTTCTGTTTTGGCATATTAAGATGATCTACATTTATTATTTCCATTAAAAAAACGTGAATTTCGCTTTAATTTGTGCTATTCACCGGGTTTGGTGTGATTTTCAGTTGGATCCGCATTTTAGGATAAACTTTCATGTGACGAAGATATTAAAGTGGACTCATACACTTTGTGTAAATGCTGTTAAATCGTATGTGTTTGAATTAAACAATAATTTAAATAATAAGCAAACGTTTTAATCAACTCATACAAGAAATTATAATAATCTTACCTGCAAGAGAATATTATGTCCTTGAGGACCTTCCAAGGTCCATTTACAGTTAGTTAGCGGTGCGTATTTCTGAGGATAGTAAGGACTTTCCACCACGTCTCCGCTGCTCGCCATGTAAAAGTTGCAGTTCGACGGGCAATCGATTTCATCGGAGGAGTCCCCGCAGTCGTCTTGTTTGTCACATCGGAAGGCTTCGTTGATGCAATTGCCGTTCGAACAATGAAATGAACCGGCTGGGCATGCCCTTGCCCGACACATGAACGGCAAGAGACTCTCGCATGTGGATAGTTCCCATGACTGACTGTTTGGTTTAACCGTTACGTCGACACATTCACCATCTTTTGAATTGGGCTGTTTCAGTGACCAAAACCCTTTAAAATAAGGATAATTTTAATTAGAAATTAGGCCAATTATCAAGATATACAAAAATACAATTTTGCAACTTCCAACTGTGTGAAATTGTTCGAAAATATAATACAAAAATTCGAGAGATTTATTTTTATTTCGATTTGACGTACAGTTACGTAAGAGTTACTGGTTCTATAATTACAGGTAATTTTCTACAATTTCAAGCACGGCATTAATAAAAACATTGTGAATATATGCACTATGATAGAAGAAGATTGTCATATTACTGTTTTCCTGCTTCAAATAACCTGGAGCATTGGTGTAAAGCAGATGAACTCCACCTTACACAATTACTTGAATGTTTGGAAGCTATACTTGTTGGGTAATGCATTACTTAACATCAGATCAAAAAACCGAAAATGTCAATTGGTATACTTATCCAGGCTTCGTTTGCAGATCCTTTAATCCAATTTGCTGCGTTGTAATAAGTGATAAAAGTTCTAAGATCTATTCATATCATATTTAAGAGCAGCATTTCATTGTTTGGGTTTTCCAAAATAATTCCAATTCATTAAAAGTTGTTCTTGAGCCGTAATAATAGCAATATGCATGTTCTAGGTGATTCGAAAGAATTATGATAATTAATAAATGATAAAAAGGATCATGATAACGCTTGGACACAAACTTCCACTCAAGGAGTGGACTTTTTAATCGAGCAAAGAATTAAATTGATGGGTAATTCGCCCTATAGTTCCGAATTAGTGTCCAATGAGATTTTTCTCGTCAAAATAGGATGAAGGAAATAGGCTTTCTAGAAATATGAAAAAAATGTTTTGTAAGCTGATCTTTTAAAACGCTCGTAATGGGTCGATATTTTGATAAAGCTTAATAAAATATTCATATCAAAATATTGTGTTTTATTATATTAGATTTAATTTTAGTTTTCAAGAATTTTCAAAAATATGACAAACCACAGCAATATATATATATATATATATATACTTTCGGTTTTTACTGATAGAGAGCGTTGCTTTATTTTTTGTATAACGTATGTTAGTGCTGTACTTTACCGTTTGTCGCGTGATACTAGTCACATTGACGTAACTTCAGAAGCAAGTAGTGCGTGATTTTTATTAAAGCTATTAGTTGTGGGTTAATTTTAAATGGAGTGCAGAAACGAACATTTTCGCATATTTTACTATTATATTTCCGTAAAGGAAAGAAAGCTGCTGCGGCTCACAAAAAGATATGTGAAGTTTATGGTGCTAATTGCTTAACAGAGCGCACGTGTCAGAATTGGTATAAAAAATTCCGTTCTGGAGATTTTTCCCTCAAAGATGAGCAACGTTCTGGTCGGCCTACTGAAGTTGATGATGACCAAATCAAAGTCATAATTGAAGAGGATCGTCATATAACTGTTCGAGAGGTTGCGGAGAGGCTACATGTATCGCACACAACAATTGAAAAACATTTAAAATGTCTTGGGCTAGTTAAGAAGCTTTATATTTGGGTACCTAACTAATTGAAAGAAATTCATTGAACACAAAGAATCAACTTTTACGATATGCACCTTAGACGAAATGAAACCGACCCTTTCTTAAAAAGAATCATCACTGGTGATGAAAAATGGGTCCTGTACAGAAACATAGTTCGAAAACGATCATGGAGCAAACACGATAAACCAGCTCAAACCACATCGAAAGCTGAATTGCAAGCAAAAAAGATCATGCTGTCAGTTTGGTGGGATTAGAAAGGTGTTGTGTTTTTTGAGCTGCTTCCAAGGAACCAAACGATCAATTTTGATGTTTACTGTCAACAATTAATAAAACTGGATGAAGCAATCAAAGAAAAACGGCCAGAATTGTAAAATCGGAAAGGTGTAGTTTTCCACCAAGATAATGCAAGGCCTCACACATCTTTGGCAACTCGTGGGAAACTATTGGAGCTTGGCTGGGAAGTGATGCCACATCCCCCATACAGCCCTGATCTAGCACCATCTGATTACCATTTATTTCGAAGTTTGCAAAATTCTTTGAATGGTAAAACTTTCACAAATGACGACGACCTTCACTCGCACCTGGTTCAATTTTTTGCTGAGAAGGAACAGAAATTTTATGAGCGCGGAATAATGCAGCTGAAAGAAAGATGGCCAAAGGTCATTGAGCAAAATGGAAAATATATAATTGATTAAAAACTATTCTTTGTTTAAAAAAAAAGTGTTTTATTTTATACTACAAAACCGAAAGTACTTAGTTGGCAACCCAATATATGTTCATGTGTTAAACTGCATTGTAGTAGTCGTGGATGAATTTATATGTCAAAAATAAGCGTAAATACACTATATTTTGTAAGTTAAACAATAAATAAACTTTTTCATTTTAATATTTATATAAGTTGGAATATAATCATTGTAAATACTCTTCGACCACTTCCGCATATTCTGATATTTTTTCCTCTTTCCATACTCAACTGATGTTGTTTTTGGAAGCACCTCGCACTGTCGCTTTCGGCATGTTTCCAAGCGATATCAATTTCGTAAGCAAATCGAAAAAATTATATCCGAATATACTAAGCTCTCTTAGGATAATATTACTGAGAATATCTGTTGCACGTTATCTTACTTATCAAAAAAAAAATTGGATAAAATTGAAGAAAAAGAAGAAAAACTGTTTGCATTTCTAGGAAGTGACAACATATCTATTTTTTTAATCCATTAGAGAAAGAATGAAATGTAGGCATTAAAATTAGTAAACATATTTTTTCTTTAAAATTAGATAATCTCTTTATTGTAAATGAATGAATCATGTATATGAATTATGCAAATAAATTCTTTTGGTAAATTATGAAGTTTTAATTCACACAACTATATATAATTACTATAGAAAATTTCAATATTATTAATTAATAGTTTATTAAATAACTTTCTATAAAAGACATTTCCCAACCAGGAAAGCAG
The DNA here is from genome assembly GCA_031893035.1 of Dermolepida albohirtum. Classification (NCBI taxonomy): domain Eukaryota; kingdom Metazoa; phylum Arthropoda; class Insecta; order Coleoptera; family Scarabaeidae; genus Dermolepida; species Dermolepida albohirtum. The sequence goes on along the minus strand of JAVIWB010006200.1, from coordinate 93,388 downwards.
AATACCTTCGTTGATTGAATTTTTTTTGTGAATATAAGTACCACAGCTACTATCGTTAATGATGCTTTTAACAACCCGATAAATATAACAAGCAATCATTTTGCTTGTAAAATGTTATAGTTCCTATAAATTAGACAAAGGACGTCCAGTAATCATCATAAACTGTTAGGATTTTAAAAGAGTTAAGTACGTCTTTGCAGAAATGAAAAGGAGTGGGCTCGTCAAAGAAGCAATGAGCTAATTTAAATAAGTATATTTTTATATAGCTGAAATGAATTTTTCAATAACATTTTCTTAAATTTAAGTTGGGGCAAGAGTTCTAATAAATTCGAATCACAGGGAGTATGGACTTAGTATTATGCTTGGGTTCGTGGTGCAACTTACAATCTTTGACTATTGGCATTCATCTTAGACGAGAAGGAAAACTAGGCGGTCGGCGTCATGTAATTTACCTCTAAGTTATCAATCGACTAATTAGTTTCATATTATATAAACGTGTTGGCAAAATCAGTATTCAAAAATATCTGAATTTACTTTTGAAATGAGAGTATTTAAATACGAACACGTTACTACAATAGACAGCTGAGGCTTGAAATTAGAGAATAATAATTGAACTTCCAAAAAAAGCAACTAACGGAACGTGATAATTGGAAACCCATGACATTTCTTTGTATGGCAATGTTAATTTAGAAAGACTGAAATACCAGTTAAAGAAAAATTTCTGTAGTTTGTTGAATTTGTACCCAAAAAACGTGTTGGAACCATATAAGTGTATTGTGAAAAGCTTTACAACAAATGCTTTAAATTTAAAAAGAAGTATACATAAACTTTATCGACTTAAAAAAACATTTGACTGTATGATAGACAGAAATACGTATACGTTGTGAATATTAGTGTAAAAATTTGGAATTCCTGTAATTTTTTAAGAATTCATTCACCATCACGTAGAACACAATGGTGAACTTTACCCTAAATTAAAAATTAAGGAAAGAATGCGACAGAGATGTAACCCGATGTTGTTTGTAATAATCATACATTGTATAAAGAACAATATAACCAATAATAAAGCAAATATCAATAAACTGAGAAGTATTCAACAACTAAAAGATAATTGATAGCTCATGCTGAAAAAACATAAAAATTGGCAAAAGTGACCCGCGGCATAAAATTATATATAAATTGAAAGAAATACGAAAATTGATAGTGAGAAAGTGAAGGAATTTTGTTATCGAGGAAGTACTGTAGGCACTAACGGTGGTACAGAAGAAGATATTTAATTGGATTGACATAAAAAGTGTAATGTGCTGAGGCGATTATGGTCACCAAAAAGTATCAGTACATGAACTCATGCGAAAGGCTTATTATTGCATGGTTTTATAACGTGGAAAAATTCCTAAAGATATTTGAGGATTATACGAGGAATATTTTTATAGAATAAAATCATCATCAAGGGTTTATTGGGTATAACAAACAAGAAGCAACAGTTAAAGTTTTAAGGAAATTTAAATGGAAATTGATAAGATATATACCAATAAGAATAAGAAGACCAATAACACCACAGGGAAAGGAAAGTGGGTAGACCGAAAACACGTGGAAACTAACAATATTAAGTGAATTGTAGCAATTTGGAGTGATTGGTATGAAGGCAAGAGATTATTAAGGAAGAAGATTGAATTGAGAGGATTCGTATATGGTATTCGCATAATTTCTGAAACTATAGAGCACAGACGTAGCTGTTTTAATATAGTAAAATTATATTGTCACATGCAACCAAGAAGTGATAACAATATTAAGAATATTAAATTTTTCTTCAACTAGAAATATTTTACTAAGACGTACTCATCTATTTTCACATAAAGAATCCATCATTACCATATATTCATCTTTAAGAGGCACTCTGTATAATAAAATGCAAAATTTCTTATTACAAAAAAGACGTTATGAGAGTTAGTCTTCCATAATATATTGTATTTAGGCAATTAGCTAACATTCATCGTTGAAATAACATTCCAAGTAAAAGCACCATTTTAAATTTGGACAACCGTTCGAGGAACATATTAGAACTGATATCGTTCCTAAAAATTAAATTTGATTCATTGTTTGCGACCGAATATTTTCGGAGAAAAATTGGAGTTCACTGGGGCAAGCAAAATATGTTGGAAATATATATAATGAAAAACTGCATGAAGCTACTGGCGACAGGTTATCCTCTTCTTTGCTTTATGTACTGGATAACACTGCGATTTGTTATGTTTGTTACTATTTCGCTTAAGAAGCTTACTTAATAATTACAGCCAATATTAATATGTATCGTCACCTTCTTGTAAAAAAGTAAAATTTTTTCACTTAAGCTAAATGTACGAGGGAGCGTTTTTATATTCGCGGAATGAACGGGTTGTAGAGGGGTGAGTAGACGCATTGGGGGCGTGGCCTGTGCAGCGACTCATGATTAGTATAAATACGAAGTTTCATTGTTACTAGATAGTTAGTCTTTGAGCTATCGTCAACCAAGTAACATAATCAGGAGTGAAAAGTGAAATATGGAAAAAATCGAATATCGTGCCGTTATAAAGTTCCTTACCAGGCAAGGAAAATCAGTCGCGACCATAATGAATGAGATGTCATTGGTTTACGGCAACTCTTGTCCAGGAAAAAACATGGTGTACAAGTGGCATAGTTTATTTAAACAAGGAAGGGAATCCCTTGAAGACGACCCGAGGCCGAGCAGGAGCATTGAGGTGACCACGCTAGCACTTATCCAAAAAGTTGAACAAATTATACTCGAAGACACTCGACTAAAGAAGAAACAACTCGCAGAAATGGTTGGAGTATCCGATACAACAATTTTTAAAATCCTACACGATCATCTCGGCATGTCTAAGGTCAGCGCAAGATGGGTGCCGAGAATGCTCACGCCGCCGCAAAAACAACAGCGCGTAGAGTGTTCGCGTGCATTTTTGGACCTCTGTAATGAAGACAAAGATGGTGTATTGAGTGGAATTGTTACTGGAGACGAAACTTGGGTTCATCATTATGTACCTGACTCCAAACAAGACTCCATGCAGTGGCATAAAAAGGGCACAGTACCTCCCAAGAAATTTAAAGTGTCACAATCAGCTGGGAAACTCATGGCAACGGTATTTTGGGACTCGGAAGGAATATTGTTGATTGATTATAAAGATAAAGGTGTTTCTATAACGCTTCAATATTAGAGCGACTAAACGAAGCCATTAAAGAGAAAAGACGGGGAAAATCGACAGAAGGTGTTCTGCTTTTGCACGACAACGCGCCCGTCCACAAGAGCCGCGTTGCGTTAGCTGCCCTGCATAAGGTGGGCTTCGAAATTGTGAATCACCCACCCTACAGCCCAGACCTGACCCCGAGTGATTATTACCTGTTTCCGAAAATGAAAAAAGAGCTGCGGGGTAAAAAATTTACTGCCGATGATGAAGTCAAGGAGGCAGTTTCGACGTATTTTGCAGATAAAGAGAAATCATTTTTTTATGAGGGTATAAATAAATTAATTGAAAGATGTGAAAAATGTATCCGTCTTGCAGGTGAATATATTGAAAAAGAAAAATAATTTGGTTTTTTTATTTCCACCCCTTGTCCCCCATTCCGCGAATATAAAAACGCTCCCTCGTACATATTTCTATCATACAGTTCTATAGCATATAAATTAGGAGAAATTTATTTAAAGGAAGTTATTATCAGCAAGAGAGTCGATCATATGCAAACAAGATGCGACCACAATTTTAAGAATATTTAAGTTTTCTTCAATTAAAACGTATCGATCTGTTTTTACATATAGAATTTGTCATGACCGTCTCTTAATGATGAATAATTAAGAGACACTCTGTATAATCAAATCCAAAATAAATAAATTTTATCCGTGAGCAAAACTTACCGGAGTATTGGGATACCAAAGTTCCTGCTGCAGATTCTAAAGTGTTCGTTTTGAGGTCATCTAACGATGCCAGTCCCAACCAGTAGTGATTAGCACTTCTTCGGTCCAATCCGACAGAAGACGTTGCAATAGCAGCCGTTAAATTGTTCTCTCCATACGACTCGACGGCCATGAGATCGCTTCCATACCTTTTTTTTAACAATAAAATCAAACATTTACCTTTCTATACTATTACTATCACTTGGTATAAATAACTAAAATTATTTATTTGCATTGCGAACATATTTACATAAATAAACTTCAATTTTTTAAACATTTCTCTCATTCATTGATTGGTTTCAATCAAAATTGTGACACGCATATTTTTTGGATAGCCTATGGTCAGTCCCAACCTCGATTCAATCTCTTTTCGCTTGTGACGTGTCGGTGAACTCGAGAACATTTTGTGTGCGAAACGGGAAAAATAAATATTCTTCTTTACTTGCGATGAAAGGGCCGAAAACTATATATTCATGCGATGCGTTTGTTTCGCTTGAAAAGGTGCGGTCGTGAAAGTTCGTGGCAAACAAAAAGATATACGACATGTGCAAGTCGGTATTTTTCAACGCATGCTCAATTTTTTATGTAAATAATAAATGCTATACAATAAAATGTAAATAACATACCGACTGAAAAAGAAGAAATTACGGAAAAAAGAAATTGAAGGTTACATAAATTTAATGTATAAATTCTACTGGTGTATACATTGCCGCTCAAAATCTTACGGTCGCGATTTACTATTGAGACAGTTGATTTCAAATTTTTTATTTTGACGAAAATCGTGATTAGAGGTATTGAATGTTTTACGTGCATATAATCTATAAATTATAGCTGCTGTTATATAATTTTTTTAACAACATAAATTGCCGTGGTTTTCCAGGTGCGAAACTGTTTAATTATCTGCTGATGATGACAACTTAGTTGTCGAAATACGTATACAGATTACAAAATTAATGTGGAAAGGAGTTATATATCAATCTTCAGTGATTCAATTGTTGTACATTAAGAAATATTCGCATGCTACCATTCTGGAGAGTCCTTTTTGATGTCGAAATTTGTTTAACCTTTTCCGTTTAATTCTGAGAGAATAAAACGGAACGTGTAAATAGATTACCTCTACAGTTTGATTTTGCTTTAAAAGTACTGTAAACCATGTATTCAATTTTTTTATTTTGACAAATCTCAATTTCTTCAAAAATTCGTATTTTTGAAAATAATGTACATTAACAATTGCTCACGTGCCGATATATTCGAGGATCCTAAGAACGATTTTGGGGACAAAAAGGAATGTGGAAAATTGCTAATAGATCCTAACGTTTCAAGAGACGTGCACATCGCTGTTTCAGTATATGTTTCAAATGCAACTTATTTTACAGAACTAAATTGTCTATTCTATAACCTCGATCGGATTTTCAATGGCTATTTTTCGTTATATAATTTCTGAAAGATTTGCCAGGTGTAACATTCGTTAGGCTCTGTAGTAAGGCTTAAAGCTGTTTTAAATTTTTCTGTTAGGCTATTAGCTTTCTCTTATATATTTCTATATTTAATACACATTTTTCAAAGTATTTTTAAGGCGATTAATATGCAGAAAACACGTCCCACGAAGGTCAATATCATGTTCGCACTGTCTAAATAGAAAGTATACGATTAGTGATATGGTGTTTGTAAATACCGTGAAAATGAATACGTTTTACTTCCATGCACGATAAAATCAAACTGAGCAAATATTTGAGTTGTTGTTAACCTGTAAAGTGAACATACAACGCACGAAATCGGTTAGTTAGAAACGTATACAGAATCTTGTTTGGAAAACAATATTTTTTCGGAACTTAATTGATCGAGAACACCATTAAGAATTTAATTTATGTTCTTGTTTGAGGAAAAGAAATAACATTGAGATTTGTTTTAAGTAACTCGAAAGAGAATAATGTTTTTAGCGTATCCAAATTTATAAATTCTAATAAAAAACATTAAAAAATGATTAATTACATTATGCGCTAATTAATTTAATATTTTAAAATATAATTAACCTTTAAACTTTGTTACCTTGATGCAATTATAGGCAATTATGCAATTGATAAAATCTCGATGTGTTGTATGTGCAAAAACACTGCTTCAAGTTGGAAAGCCTAGATGGCATGATAAGTGCGTGATAAGTTCTGTAAGTCGCCATTCTAGGTTTATGAAGTACAATCGTAAAATTCTTACAGATTATAATCTATAAGAATTTTATGACATTTAGTAGAAGCTATTATACTTATTAGATAATAATCAAATTTGTCACCAATAGACAGCGTTGCTAACTTCGTTAAAATAAAGGCATTCCATTTATTTTTAAAAGTCTGCACAAATAAAGAAACACTTTGTTACAAACACAAGTTTGCGACAAAGTAGCTTCGACAATTCAGATAAGGTAGAGTATGGATAACGATAAGTCTTGAGTCAATTGAAACAGTGACCGAATAAAATGTTCAAATATTGGGTCTGGGAAAAAGTATATGGCATTGGTTGCCGATAACTAAAGAACAACAAGTCACAGCGACACCACCGACGGCTCGTTTTTTAGATGACCTTCCGAACGTTAGTTTGAGCGTAGAAACATTGTAATCGGTGCAGTGGTTGGAAAGTTATTCGCACTTGAAAATGGAGAAGAATAATGAGAAATTTCGCTATATTCTGCAATATTATTATGATAAGGGGAAGAACGCTGCGCAGGCTTGTGATAAAATTTGTGCTGTGTACGGTGAAGGTACTTTATCGAAATCTGTTGCGCGGAAATGGTTCGCTCGCTTTCGTTCTGGAAATTTCAATGTGAAAGATGAGTCACGCTCCGGTCGTCCAATCACTGAAAAATCTGATGAAATTCTTGAAAAAGTCCAACAAGATAAGCATATCAGCAGTGTCGATATTGGCATGGAGCTAGGCATTGACCACAAAACTGTTTTGAACCATTTACACAAAGCTGGTTACAAAAAAAAGCTTGACGTATGGGTTCCTCATGAGTTGAGCGTGAAAAACATGATGGACCGAATTAACATCTGCGATGCGCTGCTGAAACGGAATGAAATCGAGCCGTTTCTGAAACGTTTAATAACCGGAGATGAAAAATGGATTACGTACGATAATCGGAAGCGTAAAAGATCGTGGATAAAGGATGGTGAGCCGTCAGAAGCGTTCGCTAAGCCAACATTGACGCCAAAAAAAGTGATGCTGTGTGTATGGTGGGACTGGAGGGAAATCGTCCACTACGAGCTACTTCCAACTGGTCAGACGATTGATTCTCAACTCTACTGTGCACAACTAGAGAGATTACGCCAGGCGATTCAAAGAAAACGGCCCGAATGGATTAATAGGAAAGGTGTTGTCTTCCATCATGACAACGCCCGACCACACACTTCTTTGATGACCCGTCAAAAATTGAGAGAGTTTGGTTGGGAAGTTTTGATGCACCCACCTTACAGTCCGGATATAGCACCCTCTGACTATCATCTGTTTCGATCTCTGCAGAACTCTCTCAATGGAATTAAATGTGAAAACTACTTGATTCAGTTTTTCGACCAGAAACCACAGAAGTTTTTCACCGATGGGATCATGGATCTACCAAAAAAATGGCGAAACATTGTCGATAATAATGGAGCATATTCGGTTTAAATGAATTCGTCCACGCGCCATGCGGGGACCAGTTGAATTTTACTGAAAAAACGCCACGAACTTTTTCCCAGACCCAATATATAACTTCATGACAATTTAGAAGAAATCGTCAGTAAGATTCATAGAACTGGAACTTAAAACATCAAAGACAATAATTCATCGACTATTATCTGGAAAACTTGATCTTCGGCGGTCAAATTCTAAGTTTGTTCCACAACGATTGACGGATAATGCAAAATTGTATTTAATTGGTTATAATATTTCTTGAAAACGACAGTAACTGGTGAAAGATGTGGTGTTTTCAATATTTTCCATAAATCAAATATCAAAGTGCTGAATGGTGGTCAGTAGATGAAAGAAATTAAATTCGTCTTAAATCGACAAGTGGTTCTTACGTTCCGCAAAGAATTCGTTACAAATGGCTCAACTGTTAATGCTAAATATTGTCTTAGTATATTGAAGACTTTTAAGTCGTATACATTGCATTCACCCTAAATGTTGACTATTAGTCAGTTGGAGGTAATTACATACATCGTCATATATCATCGTATCTGTTGTTGACTGTCTTTAATTTTTTGTACATATGTTTTCTCGTAATTTATATAAAAATTGGGCATTTGCTTCAGTATTATATTCCTCCTAATCATTCAATAGAATTCAATAGAACACTTTAGCTGTTCCAAAAGAATTGTTTCTAAACTGTTTTTTTAGTAGATGATTTGGCTTTTCTTTTGTTGAAGATCGCTTATTCCCTATACTTAATTACATCAACTCATTTATAAATAAAATGTAGGAACACAATTTGCAAGCTGTTTAGATATCCACCTTAAGTACATTTCGCTTATTTTTAATTTGTCATGTAAGATTCTTTCGAAATTTTCCCTTGAAAGATTTACCGTTGTTGATGTCTCCAATAATTTTAAAAGAGAGTAATTTATAGCAGCTAGAGGCACCGTCTTTCTGATAATTTTAAACGACTATGTCTTTCGAGACGTTGAGTGGTTGATTTTAATGCTACACTGTATATCTTGGACAAATTCTTGGTCTAGTTAAGTGAAGTGGACTGCAATAACGTTCGATAATAGGTCTCGCCCACGGAGTCTGTCTATATCTATTACTAGTTCCATCGCACACCCATGCGCGCGCGTATTAATTGTAACATATGTAAATTAACAATGCCTAAAGATATATTTTACAATAAGAAAATATTGCCTAGATTGCTAAAAAACAATTACACAAAAGAGTAAATAATAAAATGGGAAAAGTCCTATATTTAGTGTGCAGCGTAAAATGAAATAAAATTATTAAGTTCCTAAAATGGAATGAAAAACTAATATAGTTTTGAATGTGGCTGTGTGTAAGGTTTGTGTAAATTTCTTTGAATATTTGAACCATTAGGCCCAAATATAAGCACCCTAAATTTTTAAAATTAAAATAAATGCCTGTACGTAAATATCTAGAATAAATGATTGAACAGTTATAAATTAAATATAAATGCTAATTAAAAAAAGTCTAAATTTAAAGCTATAATTAAAAGGTGAGGTAGATTGATTATATTAACCAATGAACTAAATTAATTATGCTGTCGATTAATAACAGATTTCAAACTGAATAAAAAAAAATGGTGAATATACTACTATTCGTCGAAATATTTTTTTTCTAGGTTGGCATGACTGTCAGTGACATCTGTGCCAAATGTCACATCAAAATAATCATTAGTGTTTAGTATACGCTTGTCTCTCTGAAGTACAAAAAGTGCATTCGGCGATTTTTACAATGAGTGAAATTATTCAGCAAAGAAGTTCCATTAAATTTTGTGTACGGAATCAAATTTCTGGTGCCGAAACGTTTTGTCGCGAGCAAGTGTTTTTGATTGGTACAAATTATTCAAAGAGGGTCGAGAACGCGTTGATGGCGAACCACGTCCAGGACGGCCATCAACATTAACTGATGATCAACACGTCAATAGAATCAAGCAATTGGTGCTTGAGAATCGACGATTAACAGTCAGAGACCTTACTGGCATCGTTGGAATATCGGAAGGATCAGTGAAAACCATTTTGAAAGATCATTTGGGCCTAAAAAAAGTGAAAGCACGATTTGTTCCAAAATCACTCAATTTTTTCTAAACACAGCGTCGCGTTGACGTCTGTGAAACAATGCTTTCCGACTATCAAGACAAAATGAGAGGCATCATAACTGGAGATGAGACTTGGATCTACGCTTATGACCCGGAAACAGACGATCAATCGGCCGAATATCGTAATCAAGGGTGAGCCGAAGCCCAAAAAACCACGTCGAAGCAAGTCAAAAATCAAGGTTATGTTGACAGTTTTCTTCGATTATCGAGGTGTGGTGCACCCCGAATTCCTTCCGACCGGCCAAACTGTCAACAAAGAATACTATTTGAGTGTTATGCGCCGTTTGCGCAATGCTATTCGTAAAAAGAGGCCAGAATTATGAGCCGACAACTCTTGGTTTTTGCACCAGGATAATGCACCGTCGCATACTGCATTAATTCTTCGTGAGTTTTTCGCCAAATTTTCAAACAATATCGTGCCGCAACCAACGTATTCGCCCGATTTAGCTCCGTGTGACTTCTGGTTATTCAGCAAACTCAAACGACCGCTCCAGGGAAACCGTTTTGAGTCAATTAAAGACATTAAACGTGAATCGCTACACGCATTGAAGACTATTCCTGAAATTGACAACTGTTTCGAGAACTGGAAGAAACGTTGGCATAAGTGTATTGTGGCCAGGGGGGATTACTTGAGGGGGACGAAATAGATTTGAAAGAATATATTAAGAATTTAAAAATTATGAACAAAGTCTTACTATTTTTTGCCCACAGTAGTATAAATTGTAAAACCACCGAGAGCTATGAAGAGTACAAAGAACAGAGGAAAAAAGTTAATGTTATGGTGAAAGAAGCAAAGGAAAAAGCATGGATGGAATTTGGAGTGAAAATTGAGGAGGATAGGTTGGGAAATCAAAAACTGTTTTATAGGGTTCTAAAAGGCCTCAGGAAGGGACAGAAAAGTGATTTAAAACAAATAAAAGATAAAAATGGAAAAATAATAACCAATGACGTGAAGATAATGGAAAGGTGGAAGGAGTACTTTGAAGAGATCCTAAACCCTGACACAAGTTATGTAATGGAAGAAGAAGAAGAAAATGAAGAAAGAATACGGGATACAGAACAAATATGTAATGAATTTAGTGAAGACGAGGTAGAAGAAGTAGTAAAGAAATTGAAGAGAGGTAAAGCCGCTGGGTATGATGACATAACTCCAGAAATGCTGAAAAACATGGGTGCTAAAGGAATACAAGTCATGACTATGCTGTTGAATGAAATATTTAGAAAACACCAAATACCAAAACAATGGGAAATGGGAGTATTGCTGCCAATACACAAGAAGGGGGAAAATAGAGAGTGCTCGAATTATAGAGGCATCACATTATTGAGTAATGTATTAAAAGTGTACGAAAGGCTGCTAGAAAAAAGGCTGAAAATAATAGTAGAACCGCAACTGGAGGAAGCACAAAGTGCCTTCCGTAAAGGGAGAGGAATCCAAGATCATATTTTCACACTGAGGCAACTTACTGAGAAAAATCGAAAAAATTTGTACGTTTCTTTCCTGGACATAAGTAAAGCTTTTGATAGTGTGCTGAGAGTGCTAGTTTGGAGTAGCCTAAAGAGGAGGGGAGTCAATCAGGTTCTAATAAAGGCCATAAAGAGCGCCTACAAACATACCAGGAATTATGTTAGAACCGGAAACTTGTGCTCCAGCCACTTTGTAACTCATGAAGGTTTAAGGCAGGGAGGCGTGTTGAGCCCCTTTTTGTTCATAGTGCTGATGGACGACATATTGAAAGAAGTTAAGGAAAGGGTCAAGACACTAAATGTTGGCTACAGAAAGCTGGAAATGATAAAAATCTCTGAAAGTGTTTTTGCAGATGATGTGGCCATTTATGCAGAAAGTCAGCAAGATCTACAAGCAAACATAGATCTGTGGAAGGCAGCACTCGAAGCCAGAAATCTGAAGGTGAACGCAGATAAGTCAAAAGTGATGATTGTAGGGAAGAATCAAAGCAATATAGAAATAGGAATAGGAAACGAGCTTATAAAACAGGTAGTCACATACAAGTACCTGGGAGTCAGTATACACAAGGATGGGAGAAGCGAAGTCGAAATAAATAGAAGGATCGATAGTGCACTTAAACTATATTACGCTCTAAGCCATACATTCATACATAAGAGGGAGGTATCAAGAAAAACCAAGTTAATAGTGTATAAGACTATGTTTAGACCGGTGTTGACGTTTGGAAGTGAAAGTTGGGTACTAACGACCGATATTAAGAGAAGACTACAAGCTGTAGAGATGAAGTATTTAAGAGGAGTATTGGGAGTTACACGTAGAGACAAAATACGTAATGAAATAATTAGGGCAGAGCTGAAAATTGAACCCTTGGGAAAAACTATAGCCAGGAACCAACTAAGGTGGTTTGGACACCTAGTGCGTATGCCAGATGAACAACAAGTGAAGGCGGTGTGGCAAGCAAAACCTTTCCGGAAAAGAAGTAGAGGAAGACCTAGAAGATCGTGGGACAGTGCAGTTATGGATACCCTGGCAGAACGCGGGCTAAATTGGCAAGCTGCACAAAGGACAGCGAGAAACAAACGAGAATGGACTAAATTTGTATATAATTTGTAGGATTATAGTTAGTGGTTATTTTACGCCTTAACACCTTACGGTAATACTAGGGCTTTGATTATATATACATATATATAAGTAGTATAAATTGTATCAAATTAGAGATTAAATTAATTTTAAAGTTCTAATGTAGGGAAATAGAGGGGTAATAGGCAAGCTTTTATTATTTAAATTAAGAAATAGGCTGCATCATTTATTAAGACTAAAATATGTGATTTGGGGGAATTTAAAATTAATCTAGTTATTTACTTAACTAATTAATATGCTATTAAAGTATACAGTAATTGACATAATACTAGCTCAATTACACAATACAATTTTAATACAAACACTACAATAGAATAAATACACAGTTAAATAAAAATAACTAATTTAAATACAGAGGTATCTGTTCGGCTATCCCCTTATGACGTAATGCCGAATTACACTTTATAACATATGTGGGCAACAACCGGCCCGCGGGTCGGATTCGGCCCGCGAGACATTCGTCGTATTATTTCATGTCTGATATCAATCTCTAAAAATTATGAACACTACTTTAAAATGCACTACTTTTTTACGCGGCCCGCGAAAGTATTTGCACATTAAAGTTTCGTCCAAAACATGTCAAAGGTTGTCCGTACCTGCTTTATAACATACAAATAATAGTATTACAATTATAATAGTTATAATAATTACAGAAGCACACAATGGCGGCAAGATGTTATTGAGTTCTTGCGTTGTAGAACGTTCTAGAAAAGGGATTCCCCTAATTCTCGCGCGCGCGGTTATTTTCGGTTCTATATCGCGGCACCATTTCCTTCCTTCTCGCAAATTCCTCTCGAATACCTTCAAACTTTCGTGGACGGACGAGCGAACGAACACGTACCCGTGTCTTTTTCGTCTCCGCAACGTTTTATAAATTGTAACATAGCATTTATTTCATTTTATTGTCCTACTATCAAGCGAACTTCTTTGATAAGCTGTGCATTTTGCTTTGTTTACTGATCTGTATTTCAATTTCGCAATATTAAACATCTGCATTGTTTAAGGTAGTATTGTCAAACTTTAAGATGGCAAGAACTGCAGGGTTATGATAGCATCTCATGGAACTTACCAGATACTTTCTTTTATACAATACAATATAAAAATTTTTTCAAATTTAAATATTGAGAAAAATATTTAAAGAATATTAGTAATTAGATTTGCATAAAAATAAACTCTATATTTGAAATTCTGTAGATTTTTTTCAATAATGTAATCATACAAGTTTGATTATGTCTTTCTGAGTTCGTCGAGATATGATAGAATAGAATATAATTGATTTAGATTACTGTCATTTGGCAAGAATGGTAGTCATCTAATGTTAGTCCGAAGAAAGATTATTTTATTAAACTTGGATAAGTGAGGATTCTCTGTCTGAAGTCGCATAACGCGTAATAATTAGAAAAAAATTAATCGACAAAATTGAGTTTATTGTAAGGCGTCTTTCATTAGAGATGATTTTTTGAAAACTCGCGTTCACTCGGGACTACTTTACATGCATTAACTGCAATTATCGGTCGTTATAACTGTACAAGCCGAAGAGCAACTGAACATTTTATTCAAAAATTCGAATCAATATATGAATTTCATAATGTGTCGGTGAGATAAAGAAGCACAGAGAAAGAATAGAATATTGCAGCTATATGTCAGTGTGTGAAGACTTAAATGTGTCAATCCCTTTTCGATCTCAGTCATTTCGTAGAGAATTTTGCGAAAAGATCTTATCCTACGTGCTTACAAGATTGCTTTAACCCAAGAACTCAAACTAAACGATCTTTTCTTGTGTCGCAAATTCAATATTGGGCTTTAGAAAAACTTGAAAATTATCCAGAACTACATAAGATGATAAGTCCACACTAGCGACAGGACTCACATCGACTTAATAGTTTTGTGAATAAGCAAAAATTTTGTATATGAAAACTAACTCAAAGTAATGGATGAAGAAGCACTGCATCCATTTAAATTGACTGCCTGGTGTGCATTTCATATTGGAGGAGTCGATGGACCTCTTTCTTCAAACGGTTGGTACTTCTGTATTTGAGGGGAACTCGATGTCGCTCAAAGTTAACTGAATTTTTGGGCTCGAATTTATTGTTCTTAACTTGGACGATATATGGTTTCAACAAGACTCCTTGCCACATTGTTAATCAAATAATTCACTTACTGAAATTGAAATTTGGTGAATCTACATGAATCCATGCGATTGCACTTCTTTCTTTCTGTGGGGTTATGTTAAGTTGTTAGCTAACGACAACAAACCAGCAACATTACACGACTTGCTGACCAACACTCAACAAGCCATTGCTGATATTCGGCACAATTTATGTGAAAGAGTCAGTGTTTTCGTGTATGATGATGAATGATGCTGTGTTCCATCAATAACAGTATTAACTATGCTTTACAAAGAATTAAAAATGATCTTAAATTTCTCACGATATTCGGTTTTATTTTACAAACAAAATCCATCGCACTTAATAAAATACAATTTATATAGTTGAACAATAAAATTCAATTTAAATTTAAGTGCTAAATAAAATGTAATTTAGTACTAGGATACTCAAATACGAGACCTATAAATCTAATTATCACTTTAAAATAATAATTTTTTATGTAAGCCCGACATGAATATCCTTCATTAGTCACGTAACTACTTACATACATCTATAGTAAAAGGTAATGATTCAAACTTTAAACGTACCTCCTGCATAATTCTGCTGCTTTTTCCCACGAATGCCTTATATTGAAGAACTTATAACAATACAATCCCCTGAGTTCCCAACCTGAAAATAAAAGAAAGTGTATCAGTCATGGAAAACTAGGACTAGCGATTTCATTTTTAACATAATTTTTTAAATTATAATTAAAAATAAATTTATGATATTTGTGAGGTGTGTTTTCTATTTTAATTGTAATTGTGTTAAATAAAGTACTAATTCTTTTTTTTATTTTTAAGTTTTCCGAACTTAGAAAAGTCTACCTACTTCCACAAAAGCATTCTTCCCAATATATAATTTTCTATAAGGTACAGTGTTATCTATTTGGAAGTACATATTTATATCAGTAAATCACGACTGTAGAGTATTTGATACTGTTGACCGTTACTTCATCAAATAAAAAATAAGATTATGCTTTTGATCAGCATCGTTGATATCAAACACATTCCCGGTTAGCATGAGACAGCGAGTTCGAGTCTCGTTGGTGAGTAGGAATTTATTCAAACAATTTCTACATTATACAAAGGGTACTAGGAAAGTTTTGCAGTACGGCTTTGTTTATTTAATTTTTTCAAAGTAATTTCCTCTACACTCAATACACCTATCCATCCTCCGAAATTAATTTTTAAACCAGTTCTGCCAAGTTTCACTAGGGAGTAAAGCACACTCGTTGTCCCAAGCCCGCAGAATCAGAATTTCTGTCATATTATTAAACTTTTTTAACATCTCCCTGCACCAAGTCACACGTTGTGTCATCTGCTCTTCAGTCAGTCGATGCGGCACCCAGAGAGAACAAAGTTTCTTCACGTGCAAATGATCATGCAGAATCGAAAGAATTGCTGGTACATTTAGGTCTGAAGTACCCTCTATCTGCTGGTAGTTCACTCGCCAAGCATTTTAATCATAGTAGTAACGTTTTCCTCCGTAACTGACATTCGTGGCCTTCCCGGCCTCTCAGCATCCTCCACAGTAAAATTTCTCCTTTGGAATTCTCTATACCACCTGAATATCGTTGTGCGATGTGGACAAACGTCACCTAGTGCAAGAGTCATTTCTTCGAAGCACTGGTCTACGTTTAAACCACGCACGAAATTATAACGGAAAACTGCCCTTACCTCATTTCGTGATCACGATGCCATCGCAAGCACTTTAAACTCTCACTGCTAAAGAATAAGTGAGCCCATCGACATGGCGCGGCGGCTACTTTGCACATATGAACATGTCTCAACATGCAGCAACAAACAGCTTCCTACGATTCATTGTTGCGTCATATTGCAAAACTTTCCTAGTACTCTTTGTATATACGATGTAAGAAGCGGTTCAAAGGAGAATTTTTCTATATTTTACCTAGTTTTCATTTTACGAATGATTATAGTCTCTCACCTAAGCTCGACCTTTGATTTAAACCAAATAAGAATAAAAAGGGCACTATGAAAATTTTGCAATAGTGATATATTATTGAGTAACTCAAAACTTTGGGTAGGCGCTCCTTGGTGCACTACGTCGCGGCGACCTTTTTGTGTTTTCAGTGCCTCGCCCTCCATAATTTTCACAGTAAAAAAGACGACTAATATTTACGATTCCAAATTTCTGTTCAGACACGGATGGACTTTCATCTTTAAAGAAAAAAACCTTGTACTATTCTTTATCTGCTCGTCAGTTAAGTCATAGGGTACCCAAAGACAGGAAACTTTCATCATTCGAAGATATTTGGACTTGATCATCTTGTTCTCCTAAATAACGAATGAAGTTATGTGACCTGGATTTAGCATATCATCCAAGCCGAACACTGTAGTGCAATGTGAGTAATCGTCTTCTAATACAGAAGTAATCAACATTCTTATCAATGTTCAGTTCATGGGCAAAGTTGAAACGCAAAATTGCCCGGATTTCTGTTTTCAGTGAAGATGATATAGCGAGCTGTTTTCACTGACGCTGACTTTGTCACAGTATACAACAATCGGTTGCATCATATTGTAGAACTATTGTAGTGTCCTTTGTATATGTTTTATATTTATTCGAAAGTTTTGTTTAGTTTCGGAATTCGAAATTAATTTCACAAAGAAGAAAATACACGACATGTTCGAAGAAATAAGAACACAACTTGAATCACTTTTATCTGTCCTTGAGTACAGTTGAACTTTTATTTATAGACAACCGTTCTCACTGCTACATTATCAAAACACTTGCATTTCCGGGCTTCCTAAAATGAATAAGTACATTGAAAAATTAGTGTAATATAAATTGTTAACGACGTAAAGTTAGGCAAGGTACAACTTCCTTTCCAAAACATTTTACCTCCGAAACGTTATAAAATTAAGCTTCGATCTCAATGTAAATAATAATAATAATTACGTAGTGCAATATAGTTATTAGAGAAAATTCGCATTAAAAAGTAGATCAAAATTTGCAAGTCGTCTCTGCGTTGACAATATACACGCGTTTTATTTAAAACGAACAAGGATTGTCGTTTACCAGGCACAGTGGAACTGTGCTTCTTGAATAATAAAATTGTAAAAGTTGCGTACATATGCAATTCTGTAAGAGGAATAAGAATTAACACAATATGTCCATTAGGTATGAGCGGAAGAGGTTTGTTTCTTTATTGAACGGAACACTTGAATAGAAGAAGATGGCCTATCTTTTTAAGTATTATGTTATGTTTCTGCGATCTACCGGATATGATACAGGAGGAGTTTAGAATTCGTTTAATATTCGAAAATGAATTTAGATTGACGTAAATAAAGAGGAAATTTCATGAAGGTAAATTTGATGGAGCCTGTGGTTAATTAACTTAATCACTTAAGGTTAGTCGAAAGCCAAAACGCACACTAGTGCACACGAGTGTGCGTTTTGGCTTTCGACAGTACAGATTTCGTTCGTGTTTTTGCGATGGTTTCCAGGTGCGACACTCTTTAATTATATACTGATGATGACAACTTAGTTGTTGAAATACTTATACAGAATACGAAAATTAATGTGAAAAGGAGATATATATATATGTATCAACCTTAAGGGATTAAGAAAATTTCATATTTTTTATAAAGTGTTTTAGTTTTAAATATAAATTTTTCCAATTAAATTAATTAATTACTTTTGACTAGCTTTATTTCACATTATTCTCGAACCAAAATCTTCATCAAGAAATTAGATTAATTTAATAAAGAGGTTACAATTGAAGCACATGATAAACTTAGAAACAGGCCAATTGTAAGTATTTTTAATTAGATTTGAAGGTCACTTCCTAAAAGATATTACTATATTAATATTTCTCACTCACATGTACATTTTGGTTCTCAACGGTACAGATCACGTACGGAGTTTTCGTACGGGTATTTTCCGCCGTGGTTTACCAGGTGCGACACTGCTTAATTATCTGCTGATGACGACAACTTAGTTGTCGAAATCGTATACAGAATTACGAAAATTAATGTGGAAAGGGGTTATATATCAACCTTTAGCGATAAATTTAAATTATATAATATTAAATCGCACTGTATATAACGTTCTATTAACAAATAGAGTCGTAAAAATTATAGTAATAATAATATATTTTAGTTTAAAATTAAATTAATGAACTTATTTACATCTAAAATATGTCTCAATCTATTTTAGTAAAATTCCTCTATATTCTTATATATTTTTTAAATTAACATATTTGTTAGATTTTTAGGCAACGAACTTGAACTTTGGAATAAAGCTAGTAGCCAGCGAGTAACTCTTCCTGTTTCGATTTTATTTAAGTTACGGGAATATTTTGCAATTAACGAACGGTATTTTAGAGCTTAAGTTCCCGCATTGTAGTTTACAAAAGGAATTTGTTTAAAGAATTCTTTTATGTAATCAACATAACTGTATTAAATATTGTGTAATTCTTCATTGCGTCATTATTATTTCATCTCAGAGCATTATCGAATAAGTAAAGTGTTTTAAATGCAAACATTATAGGAGAATTAATTATGCGGAAGTGTCCTTACGTAAAATGTATATTATCTTGTTTTAGAATGTTATTATGTTGTAGTAAAGGCACATGTTTTAGCGCGTGATAATAGCTTTTTTGATTCTTGTTTATGAATATGTATCCACACAATGAATATATAAATACCTATGTATATACAGGTTATGTATTTATATATGTTTCCTTCCAGGTGTTATACTGTATTTCTTGTCTATCCTTAGGAGAATGTTCACCTTGTATTCTAGAAATTTGTTCGAACCAAAGTAGGCGAATTTTATATTCACGTAGATCAATGAAGAAATCAATTGGCAACGTAAGGGATGGAGGAGAGAATTAATATGGTGCCGTGTTTCTTGTAAAAATTCTATAGAATATTAATTTAATAGCACTTCTAAATATGTTTTTAAGAAAATAGCGATTATAGATATAATAAAAAGTGACTACATTTCAAAAATAGTTAAGGTTTTCGTAAAGTTGTGAACTTTTTTCGCAATAAGCTAGCTTTACGTTATCTTCTTGATATAATGAAACACTCGTAGTGATTTTGAATGGACGAAAGTTACAAGAATAGATTTTCGAAACCATTCATAATGATTTCCAATGGACGAAAGTTACAAGAATAGATTTTGTAGTACTTCTTGTTGCTTATGACATCGTTAATTATTTTATCATATTATGAAGATTGACGGATACTGAGAAAATGACAGAATGGAATAGGCAAAATTGAGAAAAAGGACTGTGAAATAAACGTGGTCAGTCTGGTAAAAATTTTAATTAATATTTTGTGGATTAAATAATTCTCTAATACATAAATATATACACACTACAATGGCAGAATATAAAATTTTTCGTTTTGACGAAAGTCTCAATATTTTCAAATTCACGAATATTGGTATTTTTCGAAAGTTATTATACACTAACAAATGCTCGCGTGCTGGCATTATTGAAAGTCCTAGAAACAATGTCGAAATTTATCCAACTCTTTTGTCTTAACCCTAAGAGAATAAAAACAATGTTGAAATATCAACTTTTGTATATGTACATAAATAGATTATCTCTAAATTTGGAATGATTTTGCTATAAAAAATAGTGAGCCTTTATTCTACCACATCGGAAGTATTGTTTTACATACTACTACAGCTAAAATGGAAATTTTTCATTTTGGCAAAATTTTTCCGAAAGGTTTGGCTAAAATTGGTGTTTTCAAATTAATTGTACATTAAGAATTATAGATAGATATTTTCGAAAGTCCAAAAAACCGAATTTGTTATTAAAATTTACCTAAATCGTTTAGCTTAACTTTGCGGCAGTAAAAAACTTAAAAAACCATGCCAAAATGTGAACTTTCGACTGTGTAAAGGGATTATCTCTAAAGCTTGAATGATTCTCTTATGAACAAAATTACAAATACAACCAAGATTTAAATGTATTTAAATTCAAAATATTTTGCTTTTCTTAAAAATTTCCTCATCCCTTGATAAAGAAATTATCAGGTAGCAAATCGGATATTAGTAAAATAGGTAACGGGTGTTTTTTTTTAGAGGTATAGAAGTTTAAGTTGGCAACACTTTTTTAACTGGCGGCCATTTTGTCAGCTGTTAAGTGATTTATATTTAGTTTGGTTTGTCATTTCAACATGAATAGACTGACGCCTGAACAACGCTTGCAAATTGTGCAAATTTATTTTGAAAATCATGTTTCTGTTCGAAATACGTATCGCGCACTACGTCAATATTACGGTCAACATAATCGTCCATCAGAGCAATTAATTCGATTAACTATGGAACGTTTTCGCAATACTCTAAATGATAACACGCATAGAGAGACGTCGTACAGTGCGTACAGAAGAAGTCATTGCTGCTGTAGAGCGTAGCGTAGAAAAAAGCCATCGTGCACAGGAATTGAAATCACTTTATGGAAGATTTTGCGGAGAGATCTTGGTTTGCGTGCTTATAAAATCCAACTCGTGCAAGAATTGAAGCCACACGATCACCTAGCAAGGCGTAGATTCGGTGAATGGGCCCAAAACAAGATTGCCGTGACCCCGATTTTCATAATCGAATTTTGTTTAGAGATGAAGCTCACTTTTGGTTGAATGGATGTATTTGGAGTGATGATAATCCTCAAATCTTATATCCAGAAAAACTGACTGTTTGGTGTGCTTTATGGGCTGGTGGAATAATTGGTCCGTATTTTTTTAAAAACGAAGCTGGCCAGAACGTAATATTGATATTGATTACTACTTTTCGTTCTTCAATAACAATCATGATGTGCAGGAATTGTGGTTTCAACAAGACGGCGCAACATACACAGCTGTACCACAATTGATTTATTGAAGGAAACGTTTGGTATTTCATAAAAATGTGCGATTTAACGCCGCTTGACTATTTTCTGTGGGGATATGTGAAGTCGCTAGTCTACGCCGATAAGTCCGAAACCATTGACCACTTGAAGGACAACATTCGCCGCGTTATTGCCGATATACGGCCACAAATGTTGGAAAAAGTCATCGAAAATTGGCCCTCCAGATTAGACTACGTCCGAGCCAGCCGTGGCGGTCATATGCCAGAAGTCATATTTAAATTATAATGCCAGAAGATTATCTTTCGAATAATAGTAAATTTCATGTCAATTTAAAAAATCATATTTGTTTTATTCCATTTCAAAATTCTATACCTAAAAAAAACACCCGTTATATGTATACAAAAACAAGCAAATTAAATCATATATTTACGTACTTTTTATATGAAAACTAGCAAGAAATGTTGAAACACAAAAAGTTTAGTTATGAAATAAGTTTTTGTGATGAAATGTAACCTTTTTAATATTGATATTAATATGCTGGCGATTATTTATAGATAGCTTACATCCTACTAAAGTAAAGAAAATGTAATAACGCTATTATTTCACATCCTAAATGTAGTCAGGAAGGAAATGGATAAAAATTATAACCTTTTGCTGGCAATGAAATTAAGCTGAAAAGGTTATAATCAAGAACAAGTTTCTGGGTACATTAGTACTTGCAGAAAGTTTAACTAGCTTCCGTTTGTAAATTAATTACTCATTAAGAAAGGCTACTCATCTAATGTCTTCTTAAAAGATTCTGAACAATGTATTCTTTGATTTTAACAATATCGCAGAAGAAAAGGAATAAATAAAACACTTTGTCTGAATTTTACACCACAAAAAAGTGTTTTATTTATTCCTTAATTTAATTAAATTTTACAAATTAACGATCTTAACGATCGACTATAAGAAAAACATATTTTGTTGTGAAGTTATAATGTAATAATGCTGAATTATGTACGTGTTATTTCTGATATATTTAAATAAGCTAGCAATTATATAATCTGTACTTTTAAAGAGGAACTTGAACAATTTCTTACATAAGCAGTTTTACGATTCAATGAAATTCCTTCTATAAGATTTATGTATTTTTCTTAAGTATTTAGTCCAGCAATCTACATCTATTAACCCAAATTGATTTACATAGAGACTTGGTAAAGACATTGCATATTTTTCTTTTTATATAAACGGTTACTCTTGTAAAAATTGCGTTCTTTTAATAATTACAACATTCAATGTATAATACATTGATGAATAATTTGTAAATGGTAAAGCCACGGGTTGTATTAGGTATGCGATAATTACAAGCCCATACAATTGACTTACAACATCAAGGCTGAATTCTTGAAGTTGCATTTATAAAATTGTTCATCTAGGAAATATTTACATCACCATAGGGACGTATTATATAAAAGGATTATTTGAATATATTTGCGAACATGTTTTTCTTTGAGTATGGGAATGAAATAAGTTTTGTTCTTTGGCTTTTAATGGGTAAAACATTTGAAAATCTTAATAATACAACAATTAAGTACGACGGTATATTAGTAATTAGTGAGCTTGACAAAAGAGGACACCACTGATAAATATCTTATTAGCTTTCGAACTTGGCAATCCTTTAAAACGTGCCTGTGTTCATTTCGATGATAAGAACACCTGTTATTTGAGTGGTAAGTAAACTGTTGTTAGCTTGTTTTTAAACTTGGAACAAGTGGATTACCGATTAGAGATTTACTTCTTCTTAAAGAACAAAATAAATGTTGGAATTAAAACTGAACTAAAATTTATTTACTGGTACCAACCATCTCTTGCAACATTAAACGATGGTCATATGAGTATATAAGTAGATTATTGTTTTTGTAGGGCACTAAATATCCGTTAAACACATCGATAAAAATACTAATAAAATAAAAATATAAACATTACGAACGAGTCAAAAGATGTTTTTGAATTCGCCAATTGAGTACACGCAACGAAAATGTTAATCGGTTGAGCCGATTTCATCTTTTCTGGCAATACATTAAAAAGAGATATTATTCCAAACGATAGGGTGCCTGAACATATAGAAAATATTAAAATTTTATTTCTTAGTTCTTACATATACACGGTTGTTTAATTACAGTTTTTATAGAAAGGTTGTAATTATAAAATTTATTTCTGTAGTAAGAAATAATTTCATAGTAAACATTAAAATCTATAAAGGTTTATTCAAAAATAACTATGGGATTACCCTATTATTCACAATGAATGATAATACCCTAATAAAACTCCAGGTAGAATAATTGCACTTAAGGGATTAGATCTCTCAATTCTTGGAAATTTTCGATTGTTATGATTTTATTTTATGGCAGGGTGTTATTGTAAACTATTAAGAATTTAGACTTGGGTATTTTGGCAAAATTGCAGTTGGTTTTTGTGAGGTGCTCATAGTGATACTCTATATTATGATACGCCATTAAATTACAAGCAAAACTGAATTTTATTTTACTACTAATTCGAAATTTGAATATAACCATAACAATTGCTGTATTATGAATTGATCTCAAAAGTGTATTATTACATAAAGTGATTTTTGTAATATAATGAAGTCAGTTGAATTTGATGGAGCCTGTGGTTGATTGACTTGATCAATAAGGTTGATATATAACCCCTTTCCACATTAACTTTGTAAATTCTGTATACGCATTTCGACAACCAAGTTGTCATCATCAGCAGATAATTTCAAAGTGTCGCACCTGGCAAAACACGGCGAAAAACAACCGCACGAAAATCAAACCAAGATGTACATCTTGGTTTTGAACGGTGTGGATCGCGTACGGAGTTTGATTTTCGTGCGGTTGTTTTTCGCCGTGTTTTGCCAGGTGCGACACTTTGAAATTATCTGCTGATGATGACAACTTGGTTGTCGAAATGCGTATACAGAATTTACAAAGTTAATGTGGAAAGGGGTTATATATCAACCTTATTGATCAAATAATGAAGTCAGACCAAAATATTTTGGGTTTTGATACACACATGATGGTATATATTAAAGGATATAAGACTGACAAGTTCGATTTATGGATATAATTTTATATCAGAAAATGCTGTATTTTGGTCATAATAATTTCTCCAAAATACATCAAATAATATAGAAAACCAGTAAAATCAATAATTTATTATCCCAACAAATTGCATAATCCTTGCGTATTATCGGGGTTTTCTAATAAATGGGATTAATATGAACCAAAGGGATAATGATAAGAATAAGAAAAATATATGATATGATTAGAAACAATGTGATTTATTAAAAACCAGGTAAAATACAACCATTTTTTTAATTTATATATAATACATATTACATATTATTATTATTATGAATGGGAAATATTAAGTTAAAAAACAATCAGTGATGTTTTTCTAATCTGTGTCGAGTTAGATCAACTTAACTATCCTATAACAACAACTATAATAGCGGGCAACTTTCCTTCATATTTATGTTCATTTTAATCAGCTTCTTCCGTCGGTGCACACATAATATTGTTGTCTGTTAGTATTCTTGGTACAGCCACACCGTCATCGAAGTTGATAAAATCGTCAAACATGAGAAAATTTTTTTCATTTTGAAGTAGACGATTCCATTGAATAGGATTCACATCATCTGATGAATGATTCACATCATCTTTATATAGATTGTCTGGAATGATGAAACTACAAGCTTGAAAACAGTTTTGGATTTTGGATTAAGTAAATATTCCTCCACGCTTTGTCAGCAATGTTAATTGCTGAAATGAGTGTTAGTTTGTTGAGAAACGACTTCTTTGCGGAAAAAGGCTTTAACATTTTGTATTATTCCTCGATTAAAGGGTTGCAGCATAGACGTGTGTTGATTAGTAAGAACTAAACTTTACATGGCTATAAATTGGAATATTGTCGTGAGCTGTACAGTTATCAACAAACAACGAAATCTTACGTTTTCGTCTTTCCATTTCACTACTCAATAGTGAAATCCACACTTTTTATTGTAACGATAAGCTATTAGAAATGATCGAACATTCTTAAAAACGTCTTGGTTTTGTGGACTTACCAATCATTAGAGGTTTCAATTTTACAGACCCGTCCATACTTGCACAAAAGATTATGGTAATCCTCTCCTTACTGTTCTTACCACAATGACATTTCTCAGTTTTGAAATAAACTGTGCGATCTGGGAGACACTTGCAAAACAATCCTGTTTCGTTAGCATCGAACATATTATTTTCGATGTTATGTTATTTCTCTTTTTGAATAACCAAACCATCCATCACTTGCTCTAAAATCTCTCTCAATTTTCCTGTACAAATTTTAGCTTTCGCTTTTTCTACTATACGTGGGAAAAGTTTTAAGATTTATATCTGGAACTTTTTGAATAATCAAACGTCAGTTCCAAAAACTAACCTCCGTTTATAGTTAACCTAAATCCAAAGTTTTAGTGCGATACGTGTAGTGTTGTAGCTACAACGAACTGTTAAAGTTGACAAGTTAGTTGAAAAATGGAATTAAATCGAGAACATTTTCGCGACATAATTTTTTATAATTTTCGAAGATAATTATCAACGACGTTCGACATGTGACATATCACCAGCTTGAATTTTTGAGGATTTCAAAGACCTCGATTCAAAAAATTTTGCATAAAGAAATGTGTAAAAAATTAGTTGCCCGTTGGATACCGCATCTGTTGACCGAAGAACAGAGCAGCTAGGATGAATTGGTGTCAAAAAACTCATGATCGCTTCAACGCCGGAAACTTTAAAAATGTGTACAACATTGTCAATAGTTATGAATCTTGAATTTACTTATACGAGACAGAAAATAAACGCAAGTCGTCTGTTCCGGGGTTCCAAGGTGAAGAAAAACCAACAAAAGTGGTCAGTTCTCGAAGTTTCGCCAAAAAGATGGTCGCGACATTTTCCTCGAAAGCAGGTCATGTAGCAACAATTTCTTTACAAGATCAAAGAACTGTTACTGCCGATTAGTATACAACGATTTGTTGGTCGCAAGTCATAGTTGAGCTTCGAAAAGCCAATCCCGAACGACGAGTCATCTTCCACCAAGACAATGCAAGTTCGCACATAGCACGTAAGACAATTGAATTTTTAACGCAACAGAACGTCGAATTGTTGGACCAGTACAGTCCGGATCTAAGTCCCAAATATTTCTTTATCTTTCCCAAAATCAAGAACGGACTTTGGTCAAAGGTTCCAGTCGTCAGAAGGAGCAGTCGATGCCTTCAAAAACGCAATTTTGACTGTACCAACAAACGGGTGGAACAATTGCTTCCAGAGTTGGTTTGAGAGCATGGAAAAGTGCATTAATCTTCGTGGGGAAGAAACTTCGAAAAACAGTGAAATCTTTAGAAGATATCTACTGTTTCATTTCAGTTTTATATGCGAAAATTAAAAGACAGCTTACGAACTATCCATCACAAAAGCTTTTTCAAGATCAAGAAACTCTCCTATGTTTTGCCTTTTCACCACACTGTTCGAAGATGCTGCTGCAATAAAATCCTAATATGACAACAGAATTAATGGTAATGTAGATGGTGGAACCTTAAAATGTTTTAGAACGTGAATCATTTTCTCGTCATCAGTACAGTTTGAAAATTCGAGAAAAGAAAGAAAACTTTTCCTGAATCGAGAAACACATGCCTGACTATTTTTAAGCCATAATACGTATTGTTAACGCAGAAAAAAATTTCACTGCTAGCTAACACACAAATATGTATATTCGGAGAATTACAAGATAATATAATTCGGGGAATTACCGAATTATATGGCGTTTATATTAACTTTGTAGCTGTAAATCTTTTCTTTTTTAATATGTAGTAATTAATAGTTATGTCATCTATAACAATGAATTTTGGTCTAGACGTATCGTTTATCATTTGTTTATTTCCTTTACTGATCAGTCCCCTTTTTTATTTTCGAAAGTTTTATTCCCAAAGTCGATTTCATTAAAAAGCGTTATTAAACATATGTTAAAAAGTGTTGTTGAAACATCATTTCGAAGTTAAATTATAATATATTGATAATTTATTATGATAGTAACATTGACAATTAAATTAACATTTATTTACAATTATGGATACAGTTATTACCTATAATTTAATATCCATGGTCAACCTGACACTAAACTTATTTAAAAGCGTTTTGATTGTCGTATAAAACTGTCTTCGAACTAAAGCGTGTCTTAGGGTTTACAAGTGAGATCTATATATCTATATTTTTTTTGCATGTTCATTGATTAAATTATTTAAAAATACAACTTAATCTTATCTAATATTTAGCCTCGTATGTAAATAATAATTATTAAATGTTTCCAAACGCACGTAAAAAATATGCATATCCAATAATAAGAATTTATCATATCAACAAGCACGCAGGAACAAGGTAGTGAGTCATTTTTTAATTGTTCCTATATTGTAATTTTTATTCTTGCGGTAATGGTCCGTCCACATGTGTAATAAGTCCGTACGATAGCCAATGGTGTGTGATTTGACTGAAAAGGTCAAATATCCACGGACGGCGACTTTCACTTAGCGAATTCCTCCGATACTGGTAGAGTTCTATTCCATTTACTTTAATAATATAACCACACAAGTACAAATACTGATTAAAATCAGCGTTGTGCAGACACTTTCATGCATTTTTACACATACCAATGATAGAATTTGTGTAACCATGTTGTTTTACTTCCGAAAAGATTCTAAGAATGTAGTTGGTCGGCCCATACAAAAAGAAAAACATTTCCGTGTTCTTACTAGTAACTTATGTTTATGTACAATCATGATCCAGCATAATGTCCTGTTGTAAGAGTTATTCCAACGGTTTGGATTTGCTTGGGCATTTGTGTTGCACGCAATTGTACACAAAAGAGCTTCATTCGTAAGTTCTAATCAGGTGTTCGAGGAAAAAAACGTCTTCAAGGTAAACTGTATTGTATTATCAATTAGATTTTACAATATTTTTTTGTTAGAGACATCGTACAAGGTGATAAAGTTCAGTGATATTAAAGTACAAGTTGCGAGTTCTCTTTAATATAAATACAATACAGTTATTGAATAAATATAAATGAATAATAACTAGTCAGTGGTAATGAAGAGTTTGCGTATACAAGGTCAAAAAAATTATTAAAGTATTTACAATATACCTACTATTAAATGAAACTAATAATTACTTTAATAAACGAAACAGATATATAATTTTGATTATATTATACTATGTGTTACGTGTCGTAACACCTTTCCTAAACAGAAAATGTTAATATCTTTTTTTGGGGTCTTAAAATTAAACAACGTTCATATTCATATAAACAGATTTTCACTTGTATTTTTCATTTTATAGTTCCCTTTATTTGTTTATTTCATTACGGCCCTATATTGATATCTTTTCTTATTTTAAAAGATTACACAGGCCAACCATGAAAAAACTTTTTTTATAAATTTTGCCCTCCTTTATGTCTTTTGACGTGCCGAATCCGAAAATGAACTTTAAAATACCACAAGACGTAAAGTTTCCTCGCATATTTGCTTTACGTTATTTATGCATCGTAAGCGTATATTAATACCTTGATCAATAAGGTTGATATATAACCCCTTTCCACAATTAACTATTTGTAAATTCTGTATACGCATTTCGACAACCAAGTTGTCATCATCGTACGGAGTTTGTTTTTTCGTGCAATTTTTTCGCCGTGTTTTACCAGGTGCGACACTTTGAAATTATCTGCTGATGATGACAACTTGGTTGTCGAAATGCGTATACAGAATTTACAAATAGTTAATTGTGGAAAGGGGTTATATATCAACCTTATTGATCAAGTCAATCAACCACAGGCTCCATCAAATTCAACTTAATACCTTGGTCTCTACACCTAATTAGTAGTAAATGCTCAAAGTGCACTTTTGAGTATCTGCGTGACTAACACAAAGAAAATCAGAGGCATATACTTTCTATTCTGCAGGTGCATTTTTTATACTCATATTTAAATTTATTCCCTGACAATCTTGAAGCTCTAAGTGAGGAACAAGGGGAGCGTTTCCACCAAGATATAAAGGACATGGAGAAACGGTGTCAGGGTCGTTGGAATGTCAACATGGTAGGAGTTTACTGTTGGACCCTTCTACAAGCAACTCCAGAAGCATCATTTACATAAAACGAAAAGCTATATTCGGACTTTTACCGTGAAGAGGTTGAGGAAATACAAAACTTTAGATTAATAAGTAAAAACTGTTCATATTCAAACCTGTTCACCACCATTGTAATAATAAGATGTTAAATTTTTCAATTATATTCTGATAATAAATTACGTACCTTTACATCTTAACTATATATTTTAATACTATCATACCCAACAAAAGATAAAGATTGCGAAAAAAACTGATTGAAAATTTGGACTCAGCGCACCAAAATACATAAGAAATAGGTTGAACTTTGAAAAAAGTTTTTAAAAAATATTTATTAGTTGGCCTGTGTTATTCTTATGTAATGTAGTAGTTTAATTTTTACCCATCATTCTGAAGTGGATTGCATATTTGCTTATTTATTTGTTTGGTAAGTTTTTTGGTAAATTGTAATTTATTCTTTTATTTGTTCTGTGAACAGCTGTCCAGTATGAAAATACTTTATTTTAAAACTTCATTCAATTCAGGGTTGCGTTCAAGTAAGTAACGATTTTGTTTTACAATTATCTTAATTTTCTTTTTAATTTTAGTGATCTTGGGTTATTTTTTAAAAATCATTTGGTTATTATAATGATCTTTATAAGATCATACTAGCGACCTCTAGAATGTTCTAACTTAGTTTTGTTATAAATGATATTAGAAGAGTATCGGTTTCTTTCTTATTATCCTATTTCAATTGTTCTGGTTAATTTTCAGCTTTCAACTGTTTAATGTATTTATTTCAAGTTATTTTAAATATTTTTTATAACTAGCTGACTTTTAATAAGGAACCCGTAATTTGTTGCTTTCTGCTGTTTATTTGTCCTCTGCGTCATCTGATAAAGCTTAAGTACGATAGTAAAGCGTGTCTTCTTTCTTCCTGTGCTTAAGTTCAGATGTTCAACAGTGTTTTTCAAAAATCAATTCAATTAGGATTATGGATTTAGCATTATTATAAAGAAGGAAATTTTCTTTTAATATTAGTTGAAGCAGTAAATGCTAATCTAAAAATTTGTCGAACCGTGATATAATTGTCGGAATAGTCATAATTTACACGCCACCTGGAGCTGTAAATCCATAATTGAATTTAGATTATTCTTTTGAGCGAAGGAAGAATTAGTTTTCTTTAAGTGACTCTTTACAGAAATAGAGGTACGAATTGTGTACCATTAATATATGTCATTTGGCTAATTGTTTTTTTCTTTTACATTGAATTTAATTCTGGTTTTTTTTGTTGTTCCCTATTGATTAAATACACTAGCCTAGGAAAGGTGGTGCAAATAATTGAGTGAAACTTGCAACCTTACTGTGAGTGGATTGCGATTAAACCTGATATTTTACCCCAACTTCAAGCATTTGTAATTCAGGTATGAGCTGATCAGTTTATTCCTGCAAACCATCCGGAGTTAGGAAACTGCTATATAGAGGTTGTACAATAATTCATTTCTAATTATACCGGTTCCTTAACCATTTGATCTAGAATGCTAATCATACAGGTTTTCTTCCATTCTCTGTATATATATATATATCATAAGTCAATCATTTTATTATTAACGCTTGTAACTCCTATAACACTATAAAATTCTACATATTTCTTAATACTTTAATCATTGTTGATCGCTTATTTTATTTAAAATAAATAATTTGTCATTGTGAGTATGAAATTTCTTTTATTATTACTAGTAACTTTGCTCCTCTAAACTTGTGAAGAGCGTGTATTTTTCTAAGACCCATTAAATTCAGTATTAACACTTCTAGGAACTTCAATACTGTAGATATTTCAGAGATTAAATACAGGATTTTATTATTATTATCTACATTAGAGATAGGGGCGTAAAATATGTTACAAAAAAGCGGTAAAAGTATATATTTTTAAACCAAATTTTGTAAAATAATAAATGATTAAATTTTCATTGACAAATTCGTACCTCTTATAGAGAAATTTTATTTATTTATTTTATGGAATCCAGTGGAAACTAAGTTCAAGAACTTGGAAAAAATTCAAAAACTGCCTTTCTTTTCTTCGACTTCGGACTTGTTTACTAGCATCATTGACTTACAAACAAAACCGAGACTCTTCGAAGAAACGATATTATTCCTTTTTCATCCCAATCTACCCGTCATATCACACTATTCTAACCTACGGGCATTATGTCGGTTATTGAGGGGAAGTATCAGTCTTAGACGATAGGAAATCATCCCAAGCGATTTATGGGACGCATTATTATGACCTATCTCTGCAAACAAAACGTTTCCTACATACAGATCTTGTACTATGCCGTTTTTTAAGGGCAAACAATCTTAGTCTTCTATATTCCCGTTCAGTGGTTCTCCTAGGTCATCCAGAGGATCTTCTACAATGTTGCCTACATTCTTAGAACAAATATCTCCAACAATAAATAACTAGCAATATTTTTTCGCATTAGCCCAGTGACTTCACGAAATTCAATACTTGCCTCATATAGTCCAATGACGCCACTCTGTTCAAAATTTCTTAGCTGATGATAATTTGATTATCTTCGAATTCTTTGATTTTTAGTACACTAATTCACAACTACAAACTATTACAATCGTATAACCATACTGATCCAAAACAAAGAATGTTAATGTTCGGTTGTTGGTACATATGTAAGTACCTTTTACTAACGTCGAGTTCCATCCTGTTGCGTTGATAAAAATTGATCGCTTTCAACGCAGAAAATATTTGTACAAAATTTGGTTTAAAAATACGTACTTTTATTGGGTAATTCGTTTTTTTTTTTGTCGCATTGTATACATTGATATTAAAATATTAAATTCATCTATAATAGCATAAGTAAAGTGGGCGACTTTAAAAGAAGCCAGCCCAGAGTTAAAGTAAGATCACAAACAATATAACATGTAGCTTCTTCTTGGCTTCCGGGCTGAAACCGTGTCTCTAGTATTTCTGCTTCGCATCGATAAATGAAGCAGCAGTGTCATTGACGTGGACAACGAAAACGGAAGACTACACGTTAGAATCATAGATCCAACGAGGAATATTTGCGTATATTCTTTCAAAGAGACGACGAAATTTTACATGTTGTGCCTCTGTGAAGGCATAACAAGGAAAAACATTTTTCAACAAAAACTTGTAAATCACAATCCAAAAGTTAGGTAGAGAGGGTATCGAATATATTCTTATTCCCAATATTAGGACCTCATCTGAATCACAACTCTTCAAATATTACTAATTCGCATATTAACGTAGAAACTTTTACCACATTAATTTGAGTTTTGGATACGTATTTTGGCGACTAAGTTGTCATCATAAGATGAAATTAAATGTATTGTAATTTGGGCTGATACACAGTAATTCTTGCTGATGATAACTTAATTAATAAAATACGTATCCAGGATACAAATATTAATGTACTAATGATTTTTTTAATATTTTTTGATTATTTAATTAGCCACAGCCTCCAGAGGAATCTACATTTCATTTCATAATAAAAAAAATGTAGAAACCTCATGTATATGATTCATTTAAATAATTTATTCGAAATTCTTAATAAACCATACATCGTCAAGGCTATTACTGGTCCATATCATATACATATACATATGTTATACATAAATGTATGGGTATAAATAATATACGTACATATATTTAAAAACCGTTAATTCTGTTTAACGTTTGGCGAAATCAACCTCATACATTTATTTATAACACATAAAAGAATTGCGAGTTTGTCCTGGTGGGATGCTTATGAAATACCTTGACAAGAATCTCGCCTGGTCCTTGACATTTTTTTAGCGTTGTCCTGCACACATCGAGTGGGCAGAAAGTAACATTTGTGCGGTTATTGTCTAATGAATTCTAAGAAGTCGTTACTAGGAAATGATTGAATTTCAGATTTCAGACAGAACGAGAGAGACAAGGAAAGCAAGTGATTTAAAATAATAAGTTGATATAAAAAAGTCTAAAACAGCAAGAATAATGTTCACTACAAACAATAATATATTGAACAAGTATTTGATGGATTATCGAAACAAATTGCCCTTCGTAATTTATTTTCCAAAAAAATATCTTTATTTACTTAATATATATATTATCGTAATCAAAAAATTGGAAAACCCGTTACCACATCAATATTTGTATCTTACATAAGTATTTAAACAACTAAATTGTTATCTTCGTAATTTGATTGAACATCGAGTAGAGTACTTCACGGTTTTTTATATGTAGCTTTACAGCGAGCCCATATTACACACTGTTCATTTTCTACTGACGGTGACAACTTTGTTATCAAAATACGTATCTAGGATACAAATGTTAATATGGTAAGATTTTTCCTACTTAATTTGCATATATTTTCATATAATTAGTAAATATCATCAACGAAAGGTCAATTAATTAATGTAAAAATCTAACGGTGCAACAATAAGAAACTAATATTTATTAATTATTTACTAGGAAAATGAGAGAAAAAAAAAACTAAGAATTTCGCGAAGATTATGACTTAGATTCTTTGCAATTTATACAACTAAGACACATGAAAAAGTTGGACAGGTACAATGTAATTCAAATTAATTACAATAAAACGATTACAGATTATAAATTACATAACTTATCCATAAAAATATGTTCTAGTTTTAATAGGAAGACTTCCATTAGTTGTATTTAAATTTTCTGTTAAACAAAATTAACGGTTTTTAAATGTATGTGTATTATTTACATCCAACATTTATTTATATGATTGATTAATAACGGTTAATTGCGGACAATATTTAATTAGGAATGTAATAAACTTTTCTTTTCCTTTCTCAATATATGTATGTAGCGAAAACAGATAGTGGATGTTTGTTGAACGCGTATTACATTTTTGCTGACTTTTAAAGTCTTAGAAATATTGTTAATTATTCAGAGAAGAATACAAGGGATTTCCATATGCAAATGGCATATACAATTAAAATATTGTTAATGGTCTCTAAAACTGATTAAAAAGCTTTTAAAGATGATTACGTGGTCTCGTTATTGTTATAATTAGATATTACTTTTTACTATGCTTCTGCGTTATAAAATTCTAGTCATAGTAGTAGCTCATCACTAAAGTAGACTGATAGACATCACAATGGTTTTCCAGTATATAAAAAAATGAAAATTCAAGTACGTATTTTGAATATTGATGACATGAAGACGATACATTGATAATAGAATAAAATGTAAATTGTAAAATGTCATTTTATTATTTTAATCTTTGTTCTTTTATTAGATTTTCTTAGATCTATAATCTTTTCGAAATATTCATAATGTTCTGTAATAATATTACACAATAGAATTTTAATATTTTTCTTAAGAATAAAATACGGAGGTCCTAAAACACTATTCTACAGTTATATCATTGCAAATATTTCAGACGTCAAAGGATAACAGATTGTCGCAATTAATATTTCTAGGAAGGAAAAAACCGTTGCACCTACAGCTTGTATATTTCTACAAAGGCTTGTGAATTCTTTCTAATATAAATGGTTGCCACAAATTATGTAAAAAGTTGTTCCACTTCCTTCATATGGAACAGCACAAATTAAATCTTCCACAAAAAATAATAACGATACATTTGCCAATATTTTAGCAAATTTGATTTTGTTCTTATATAATCTGTAACCTATTATAGAAATTATAATGGTCTAACAGTTTGTAAATCTTTTGAAAACTGTTAATTAGTCTGTGTTGTAAACTATTAAAAATTGTATTAGGTGTAAAATAAGCATCACGTTGGTTTGCATCAAATGTTATGAAGAATGAAGGGTGTTATAGTGTTATCACGTTTTTATGTCTATTATATATTTTTTTAATGTTTACGACTAATGTTTACTAAGTTTATATAAGTTGTGTATATAAAAATATTCAATTATACTTGTGTATTCTATTCTTATAACTTATATTTTTTCTTTTTTTATATAAATGAATAAGACGCTATTGTATTTATCTATGCTAGAACAGATCTATCGATCTGTCTTGGGCATAGGTATCGGTACAACTTGGTAGATAAGCTGGCTATTTGTGCACGTATTTAGATAGAAATAAATACTTTAATTATTTTTTTATAGTAAAAGAATATTTAGAAAATTGTCCATAAAAAAATAATACTCTGTTAATATCATAATATTATATTATTTCAATGGTTAAAAAATGGTGATTTCATGAGAACTAACTTTATTTTTACTTTAATGTACACTTCTGTTAACTTGCAAAATGCTGAATGAAATTTATAATAATAAAAATTATAATTATAATTCAAAGTAATTTCATAATTCTCTTTAGATAGTTTTATAAATAAAATAAAATTTATTCTTTAAACTATGTAATAAATTGATATCAAAGCATATAAATAAACATATAAACCATATCATTATATATGAAAAATTGATAATTAATACTACGCGATCCACACCTTGGTTTTGAGCGGTGTGGATCGCGTAAGGAGTTTGATTTTCATAGAGTTGTTTTTCGCCGTGTTTTATCAGGTGCGACACTTTGAAATTATCTGCTGATGATGACAACTTGGTTGTCGAAATGTGTATACAGAATTTACAAAAGTTAATGTGGAAAGGGGTTATATATCAACCTTATTGATCAAGTCAATCAACCACAGGCTCCATCAAATTCAACTTATTAGTCAGTATTTAGATTTCAGTTTAGGTTTAAGTTTTAGTGCAATAGATAACAAATTATATACATTCAATATTGAATTTTTTAACGAGGTTCATTTATTATTTCTATAAATATTTATTAAATTAATGATTAAAATAATTAATAATTTTTGTATGTCTTTGCACATGACAATATATAATAAAGAATAAAGATTAATGGACCTAAATAGAGGCATTTCCTGAAAAACTGTCAATTAGACCATTTTTTAGCAAGTTCAAGAAATCATTTATGAATACATTAAAGAGTAAAAGTCCTAAATGGAATATTGCGTTATTCCCGAGGTTAGAATAAAACATTCAAGCTGATACTTATCTTGGTAGATTTAAATCTCCTAAAAAATCTTCAATAGACTGTGCAGGATTACTATTTTTTAGAAGTTTAAAAGGTAATTTGTAAATATACTGCAATATAAAGGACTTAAATAGGAGCACTACGGAACACCCAAGGTTAGAGTTCAAACTGACATCCACTGAGGTAATAATTTAATGTTGGTTATTTATAAGTATGTTATATGAGACTTAAATAGAGTGTATATATATTATACCCAAGATCAAAACAAAGAATTCAAGCTTGTACTTACTAAAGAAAGAAATTAGATCGGTTTAGTGAATTATATTTGAAGAAAAAGATTATTTTAAAATTAAATAACACATTTTTCCTTTTTCAACATTTCTATTACGTAAATCTTCCATCACAATATTGCTTTTTGAATTCACAAAATAATGTTTTAAAAGAATTTTTTTGGAAGTCACCTT
This sequence comes from Dermolepida albohirtum, assembly GCA_031893035.1. Classification (NCBI taxonomy): domain Eukaryota; kingdom Metazoa; phylum Arthropoda; class Insecta; order Coleoptera; family Scarabaeidae; genus Dermolepida; species Dermolepida albohirtum. Next base: position 56,421 of record JAVIWB010006200.1, on the reverse strand, counting down.
GTTGATTTGCAAACACAACATGGATTGACAACTGTATTATAAATTGTACGTACAATGAAAGTATAGAAGTGGCAGCTTTAAAGTTACTTGGAAAACTTCTCAGAAACACTTTATTGTCTGTTTTCTAGATAACAAAATATGAGATTACTTTCTAAGAGATCTAACGTAACAATGGCTTTAATTGCAAAACAATTAATTCTGTTACTACTAATCTTTTTTATTCAGACATTATGCTACACAGTAGGAATAAAAATAAATAAGAACATTAGCAAAGTATTATAACGCACAAATAACTACTAATTTAGTTGGCGCTTTCATTCTAGAATAATTGAATATAATTTTATTGCTTATATACAAAAACAAATGCATATATCCTGATAATGTCCCAGTTATTTTGCTTGAAGAGCGTACCAACTCGTTAACTTTCTAACAATAATTGTTAAAGAATGACCTCTAATATTATTTAATAAATTAATGCTAATAATACAATCAGTTAAGTTACATATAATGAACAATAAATAACTAACCTATTTTCAATCAGCTTTATTATAAACGAAGCAATTATTAATATCTATTATAATTCGATTAAAAATTGTAAAAAATAGTAATGCAATCATCAAGTTTCAAATGAATTATTTCAAAACTTTAAAAACTAATTAATTTTTATTTTAACTGTAGGTTATTACAATTATGTTTCGAAAATTAAAAAAAAATAAAAACTTCATTAAAACATATTCGCCAAAGAATTAATTTAAAAATTAGAAAGAAAAGGAAAGGTACGCGGTCAAAAAATACCGGTTCATTTTCTAGCGAAAAATGTCACTTGTAAGAGTTCCCAGAAATATTAAAAGTGTGGTTAAAAAATGACATTACTAACTTAATAAGTAATTTTAAAAGCATTTCGAAAAATGGATTGTATTATTTTAAATGTCAATGTTGAAATTGAATACTCTAGGTAAATGATTTATAAAATTTTCACGTCATGACATTCAAGAAGAAATGGAAGTTTAACTGAATCAATGCCACTCCTTATCTTGGGTAAGAAATACTGTTATAAATTTGTGGCATTCTTGATTTAACAGGATTGCATTTTAATTACTTGGTATTCTTTCATTTCTATTGTATTATGTATCTGTATATATGTACAAAATGAGTGTCCCATGGAATAACAATAACCTTTATTGTTACATAATACAAAACTGGGTACTAAACTAAAGGAAGAAGGACGAATAATAAAATCTAAGAAATTAAGTATAAAATTTCGAATTTTAAAAATGTAAAGAACGAACATGACAAAAAGGAGAATCAATTTCGATTGGCTGAAAAAGTCCTTTATTTCAGGGTTTCTCAAACTTTTTATACAGCGACCTAATAAATTTGGTACCGTGACCCAAATATATATTTCGCCCTATAACAAAATGTTTCAAAAGCAATAAAATATTTTACCCGTTGAAGACATGGACTGCTAATGTTTATATAGTTTTTCTACCATTTCGTGGCCCTGAAATGTTGCTCTGCTTTACATAACACAGTGTTAATTAATAATAAATAAATTAGATTTTTGTAAGGTAGCCATATGGCTTATTCCCCAACCCTGTTGTAGTCCTCATATCTTTTGTTAGAGTACTTTCTCTGGCCTCGTTCCTTTAACGTGACATAACAGATTCGAGTACGGTTCTTCTGTATGGACCTCCGTTTCATGGTATATATCTCACATTTGTAGAAACCGTGTTCTTTCTAAGCCTTTGGACTGGTATAGTACATTGATCGTGGTTTCCTCCTTTACTTGGAAGAATCTACATGCTTTTTTCTTTTGTCAAATTTATATTCCTCACGTATTTGTTGAGCTTACAGTACTCTGCAATAGGTCCACTCTTATTCAGATTTTCTATCCATAGAAAGTTTCTTGTAAACTTTCGCGACCGTTGCCTAAAAATACTTAGAGATTTGGTTACACCGCATTTTTCCATGTCCACTTTAGTATTTCTTTTCGCAATGTCAAAAAGTTCCGGTTCTGTGAAAACAATTGCTTGTCGAGTTTATTCGTCGGATTTTCATTGACTTTATAACATTCGTGCTATTTCCGTGCATAATAATGTCACCTTCTTGCGACTGCTGAGTTCATTCAGGCCATGCATATAATCTCATATTAGTTTAGATCTCACTTGCATCAAATCCAGCGCATTTAGTATTGTTTGGCTATCGGAGAAAATGGCCACCGCTTGTTTATTGACATCTTCAACACAGTCATGCAATGCGGTTATTTCCGCCGAATTTTGTTCTCTCTTTGAGTCTGCAAATGCCAGGTCCGGCTCCTTGTTCTGTGTCGTCTATGTACCAGATATATTTGCCCTTGGTGGACTTTTTTTCTATTCCTTCCTATCTGCTATAATTATTCTATAATTCTTATTAAAGTTGAACTTCTGAACCATGACATACCTTGGCTTTCCCGCCTTAGGTCCTTCCATCAGCTTATGATGATCAGTACCACGTATTTGGCATATAGATGGGATGCAAAATTAATGCAAAAGAGTGCAGTCAGAGCCCTTAGTGGTGTATCCAATACCACAAGTTGTGTAAACCTATTCAGAAAACACCAAATACTGACCCTCCCATCCTAGTATATACTTGCTTGCCTGGAATTTGTTCACAAGTCGCCAGATAAGTTTTGCAAAAATGGTGATTTTCACGAATATGAAACACGAAACCAGAGCAGTTTGGCGATACCGTATCATCGCATTGGGAAAAGTCAGCTAAGTTCGAATTACGTGGCCGTGAAAATATACAATGCTTTGCCTTATAGGTTTAGAAACCTACCATGGATTAATCTCAAAATATTAATAAAAAAGGTGCTGATGGAGAACGTTTTTTATTCAGTGAATGACTTCTTGAAGCATAAATTTTGACATTGCCCTTTTTGTGTTTTTATGTTTTAATTGGTACTCTGGTGTTTTGTTTTGTATAGATCTTGCAGATTTTAACGTGTTTGGTGGCGCACTAATTGTGAGCGCATTAATTGTGTTTTTATTTATCTATGATTATTCTATGACGTGTATATGTACATATATATCAATAAATTATTATTATTATTATTATTATTAAGAAATTAGCATTGTATTAGTTTGTAAACTACTGATATTGCTTCGTATTGCATGTAAATAGTTAAAGGTGAGTCTTTGTATGCCACTTAGTAGTCTGCAAACTTTTCGCGTAGCTTTTTGCTACTATGTAACAGCTTCATATGTTGTCATTGGTGGGATTATCCTAATGTCCTAAATTTTTTTCATGCATTTAGCTACACCTACCTAAGGAAATGGCTGCTTTATTATTGGTTTTTATAATATGAGAATTATATGTGAGCTTTTGGTCAAATAATAATCTTAAGTACTTCGTTTCCCTGAAAAATTGAATTTTTACGTTTTCTAGTGTCGGTAACTGTAATCCTTGTCGCACTCTCCGTTTTGTTAACGTAATTACTTATGTAAAGTGTTAGTTCACTGAAATAAAACAATTTTTTGCATCCTAATTTTCTTTGTGGCTGCAGAAGAAATTTATTTTCTACTCTACTCAAAGGTAAAGGAATTCATATCTTGAATATAAACTATCGCGGGTAGTATTTAATTACTTAAATTAGAAAATCGGCTGAATGAGCAAAGTAGTTCCAAATTATCCACTCAATAAAGTACAGCCGAATCCTAGAATAATGAAGCAATTGCATCAAAAGTGTTTGGTAATTACGAGCCTTAATTTTTAAATACTTTATATTGCAAGAAATTAATTTTTTGTGCAAATAGTCGTTTTAAAGATGTCCCAAATTTGCTTATTTATTGTAATGTCATATATCTTCAGGTTCATTAAGGTTATATATCAAATTTCGTTATTTTTTGATATTTAATGGTGAATGTGTTCTCAGGTAGACTTCTTCTTTTTTCGAACCCTGATTACACTTCTCATGTTTGATCTTCTTATATCTTAGTATTTTTTCAAGTACGTTTCCTGTCATCAGTTACTTAGAACGTTTAAATCATTTTCATCTAAATTCTTCATCGTATCCGCTTTTATTCTGTTACATCTTACTATTTTACCATATATTAACATTCTTGTAATGTGATTCTCATGAAAGATATACCCCAGTATATGCATACATACGCGAAATTCAGTTGGTTGAGGAACGTAAGCCAACGTTTCATGCCAGACGTATGCAATTCCTTGATTGGCTTTTGACGAGATAACGTCAACAATCAGAGTTAGACAAGGCATAAGCAGGTTTGGAAACAAAATTTACTCTCGAATTTGAGGATCTGAGGATCCTTGATAATTTTAACACTGCTACTAACTTGCTGATGGGATTATAGGACTGGTGTGGTGATATTTTTTGAAGATGCGAATGAAAATGCCGAAATGTTTAACAACTATCATTCGACAATAAATTAGACGTATTGGAATTTGTTGGTATGTATCAGATATGTACATTAATAGTACTTTTTTTAATATAAACTTTCATGAAATTACCAACTTTCGCGTGCATATAGAACACTGTACGTAGTTCAATTACGAAGACGGGTTTAGTACATCGTTATAGCTGTGAGAAAATTGTTATACGTAATATCCATTATATATAGCGTAATTATATTTTGAAAAGGTTACGTTTGTGCTACAATTTTTTCGTTAATGAGACGGAAAGGCAAGTGTTTCAAAAAATTTTATATATTGCTGCGTATACTCTGTTAGTTATTGATTATATACACCGTTACGGACGGCGATGGTATTCCGACCGACTTGGCAGCTCTATATAACGTCAACGTTCTATCATAGACGATAATATTGTATAACGAACCCATGCTGGTTCTTCATCCATAAGTGCTAGTAAGATACGAGAAAGTTTTTAAAAAATGCTGTTTGAAATATTCGTTTCAAAACAGGTTTCAAACTATGTATATTTAGGCCGTACTTAATGTTTTCTATATTTGTTAAATCTATTTACGAAAAGTCGTTTTACAACGGTTTATTGTGTGCCGAAACATGAATTTTTAGCGATGTCGCCGACATTCGCAGTTGAGCGATATAAATTGCGTTTCACTTGCTAAATTATAAGAATTTGTATTAATTTAAAACTCACGTAAGCAACTATTGTCTACATATAATTTATTGGCGTTTAATATGTTTTTCCATAAATTATCTCGTACTTACCATTTGGACAGCTAAATAAATTCGTTATTTCCTGGAACAATAAAAAAAAACGTTTTAACACGATTAAAATACACAATTTAAACTAAGCGATACGTAATTTCTCACAATCTCATCTTAATTTAGGATCTTATTATTCAATATTATTACGAATTAATTGGCAATTTGGTTCGCTTTCATAATTTATGAAAATAGCGCCATATAAAATATATTTATGTCATTATTATTGGTTTATGAACCCAGGAAGTTAGCAAATGAAACAGTGCATAAAAATATTTTCGTAATTAAACAGCAATTGATTGATTGGGATTTGTTTTATTAATTAGCTTGACTAAAATTGATTTCACGTTGATTTCACGCATAAGCTAAATACGGGTATTTCAATTAGTATTAATTTATCCGTTAGGAGACATAGGAAGATATTGATAGATTCGTGTAAAATTCTAAGTTGATATTGATGGAGCCTGTGGTTGATTAACTTAATCACTAAGGTTGATATATAACCCCTTTTCCCAACCTACATGTACACTGGTGTGTGTACATGTACACTCAACGGTGTGTATCGCGTACGGAGTGTGTTTTCGTACAGGTATTTTTCGCCGTGGTTTACCAGGTGCGACACTTTGCGGTTGTCCGCTGATGATGACAACTTTGTTGTCGAAATGCGTATACAGAATTACAAAAGTTAATGTGGAAAGGGGTTATATATCAACCTTAGTGATTCAAATTCTAAATTTATTTTACATTAATTTTGGTTTTGTGTGAAGAAATGGAATAATATGCCTAAAATACGAGCGGAAAAAAATGAAACAAAGTGCCTACGATTTTTTGATAATTTTATTTTTCAACGTAATCTATTTCTTTAAACCTATTTGCGCCACTTGTTCTTCAACTTTATTCCATCAGGAAACATAGATTTCTGTTGGTCTTCAAATAGGCATTAATCTTCTCTTTCGACTGGTCATCGTTTGCAAAATTACTTTTTCTAAAGTGCGCTTTTTTAAATTTTTAAATGAAAAGGAATGGGACGGAGCAAATCCTGACTATATGGTTGGTGGTCCAGCTTGAAGAAGGTATATTTGATGAGAATGGGTTAGACTTTAACTGCCTTGCGATCTCGTGCATTGTCATAGAGAACAACGACTTCTTTTGGACGTTTTTTATCAATAGCCGTACGTAATTTTGTTAACGTACGAGGGTCGCCGTTTATATTTTGGGAACTGGCAACACTGTTAATGTTGCCTCCGATCTGATGATTGCATCGTGAAGTTTGTCACTTTTGATATATATATATATATTTACCTTGGCAGTTTTATTATCCGGTCGCTATTTCTATTGTTGACAGTAACTCGAAAATTTTATGTCAGCGAAAAAATGGAATTAACTCGCGAACATTTTTGTGCAATTATTTTTCATAACTTTCGGCGTGGATTATGAGCCGAGTTCTTTATATGGTGATGAAGCACCATCGAAAACTACAGTATATCGTTGGTATACTGAATTCAAACTTGGACGGCGTTCTTTGGACGATGAATTACGCGAAGGTCGTCCCACAAATGTTATTGTGTCGGAAAACATTAATGCAGTGTCTGAAATGATAGTTCAAGACCGTCATGTGACATATCGTGATATTGAGGTATCTCTAGGTATTTGTAACACCAGCGCGCAAAAGGTCCTGCATGAACATTTAGTCGTTAAGAAGCTATTATTCACATTGGGTACCACGTAATTTGACAACCGTTCAAAAAAGGACTTGCGTCGATTGGTGTCAAGAAATACATAAAAAATACAATGGCGGTGCTTCAAAGAACATTTATAAAGTCGTCATATGTGATGAATCTTGGTTTTATACGTGTGAGCCTGATAACAAATAGCAATCTTCTGTGTGGGTATTCCAAGATGAACAAAAACCAACAAAATTTGTTCGCGCTCGAAGCACATCAAAACAAATGGTCGTCTGTTTTTTCGGAAAAACCGGTCACGTTGTAACCGTGCCTTTAGAGAGTTGTAGAACGATTAATTCCAAATGGTGCACAACTATTTATTGGTTGACAGAAGTTTTTGAAGAAATAAGGAAAACAAACCGAAAACGACAGATCATTCTCCACCATGACAATTGGAGCTCTTACAGGTCGGTTCAAACAATTGAATATTTGACCGGGCAAAACATTGAATTGATGCCGTACAGCTCTGATATAGCACACTGTGATTTTTTGTTCCCACGCTTGAAGAATAAACTTCGTAGTCAACGGTTTTCTAGGCCGGAAATGGCAGTTGAGGCATTCAAAACTTATATTTTGGAGATTTCGCCTTCACAGTGACAGCAATGCTTTTCGGATTGGTTTAAACGAATGCAAAAGTGGATTACCTTTCAAGAATATTTTGAAAAGCAATAAAACTATTTTCAATAATAAAAATTCTTTTTTTGTTTGCTATTCCCGAAATATAAACGGCTGCCCTCGTATAGTATTTTTGTATTTGGTTTTGAGAATCATTAGAGAAAACTTAATGGTTGGATGTTACAGAGAAAATAAAACTCACGGAATAGAAAATACTGAAAAAACTGATGAAAGACATTCACACTCGCTATTTCTATTGATTTTAACTATGAATTTCAATAATTAAGCTAAAATAACGCCCGAGGGAAATATGTTTAATACGATGATGTGTATATAGTAAGAAAAAATAACGGGTCAAAGTTACTTCTTTAAGGTACACCTAAAATAGATGAAAAATATTTATATTGATTGCCACTACAGTAAACGTATTCAGTCTTGTTATATAAATATGTTCAAAAATGAAGTAAAAGTTGTGATAAAACCAATTAAGTCAAGTTTAAGCAAGAGTATCTAGTGATATAGACGATTGAAAGCTTTGCAGAAGTCGATGTAGATGCTGTCAATAGTCTTTGGTAAGAAGAGACAAATTCGTAACCATCGATTACTTATTCACAAAACCATGCCAAGCATTATACAAGTGTCCAAACTGGAAATATATATACTCGTATGTTATAATGATAAACACAGTTTTCAAACAACTTTATAAAACTATTTTCGATTGTTATGGGACGATACTTCACAATGAAATTGTTATTTTCTTTTTAATAAATGGGAATGATTTAGATATTTTCCAATCAGGAAGACTGCATCGTGAAAACGAGAGATTAAACAAAACTAATTGTTTGCCAGAGACACTAGCACAATTTTTTAATAGGAAACGAGGCAAATTATTATTGCATGTTTGTTTCTCAGTATTTTGAAAGCTCACATCTGATTGTTCAAGTAAGAGAATAACTGTTTCGAGTGTAGGTACATTATTTATATAGAGTTCATAATTGTAATTAGAAATGATTGAACCCCCCTTTCTGTTCCGTACGCATGTCCAACATTACTTGGGAGTGTTCTTAATCATATTTTGTGCGTCATAAACTACAATATAATTTAAACAGATTAAATCTAACAATATTGACTATTGCAGTAGGATGGATACGACACGGCGAATTGGTAGTCAAGTTGTTTTATTAATATTTGTATAAATAAATTATGTTAATCATAAAAATTGCTATTTAATTTAACTATCTCTTAAAAATATTATGTTTTGAATAATTTTTTTCAATTTAATTTTTCTAGGTATAAAAGCTGAAGGATCAAATAACTTACCTGAGAATAAATTATCCTAAAACTTAACGCCAGTAGGGCGACCCTAATGGCCGCCTTTAACCTTATCATACCCTGAAACAAATAAAAAATTAATTAAAAAAATTGAACCTACACAATAAAATAGAAAAGAAAAAATAAAATTAACGTGTTCAACTATCAAAAATATTTTCTGTTTATAGAATAAACAAGAAGAGGCTATAATGTTTTCCAACGACAATAATTTAGGAGCCCATTAAAAAATGACAAATATTTATTTAGAAAATGACGACTTACACGATTATTAGATATTTTATTGTCATAGTTCTTTGTAGGCAAACATTATGTATACACTCGTGTTTGTCCTACATAGATGTGACGATTCATGTCGGACATCGGACAACTTAATTTTAAAATTTACATGTTTAGTTGTTGAGTTACTGGTCCGGTTGTCTTTTTATGAGTGCAATAAAATATTATGATGGTGTAAAATTATAATTATGCAAAGTATTTTAACAATTTCGTTGTAAAAAGTTGTCGAGATTGTGGTGAACCTCGCGACGACCTACTTATACTGATACGAAAAAATTTTAAGTATTTGAGATCTTATTTTTATAAAAATGTTTTATTTGGCTTTAGACAAGATTGTTAAATCTCAAAAAATGGTATGGCTAGCTTATACTTCAGGTCTTATCGTTTAAATATTAAACCGTACAATTAATAAGTGCACCTACATCGAATAATGTTCAATTTTGTTTAGTATTTTGAGTGGAAAATGCTGAAAAGCTACAGTAAGAGTGAAGGTATATAGTGACGGGCAAAAATATCATGTATCAGTGAAAGCAATATGTGAGAAGGCCTACACGTATTTTGAAAAGTTTTATTTTTGATTTAATGAAATCAAGGCAAAAAATTGATAAAAATCTTTCGAGCTAAAGTAAAATTTTACCAGTGAAGTAGTTGAATACCACAACGAAACATTTTTCCACAAGGTTGTATTTTGAACCCACATTATTATTCCATAAGGTAGTGTTTTTGACCAACGTACGTACTGATTAATGATTAAATAATAACTATTAGAACTGAAAATTTTGTTTATATTGACGACTTGAAAGTAGCAAGAATCTATATTTGAAACGGATAAAAAAACGCTGACTCCATTGTGTGTCTCCTAAAAACAGAGAATTTGTAAGGAAGTTTTTTACCAAAAATTACGGACATCGAGAAATACGAGGATTAAGAATATCGCCTTCGACGTCACATTATTCTGCTGTGAATATGTCAATATATTGTGGTTTATATTCAAGCACACCAAACTCTTATTGTTGCTAAATGAAACGCTTAGATACTTGTCAAAAGTATTGTAAAAGAATTCACAATTACTGCTCGTAATATAGTATTTAATCACAGATAAAAAATTTATTAATTAGAAGTATTCACGTTTATAAAAAAATACTTGCATTTGAAGGAAAAGCATTGGTAAAAGTATTCCAATTCTAGCGTTTAATATCAAGTACTTAAAAATTTGTCTCGATATTTTAAATTTGGAAGAATTCTGTGAATACACTCCACGTGTGTCAGCACTACAAATAGTCGTTATTACATTGATTTGTCCTTGTTCGAAAAATTTTTGCTACAGCATTGTGCCTTGAAGACGTCACTTGCAAGAGTGGATGACACATCTGTGGAAGAGGAAGCAGTCGAGGTTCTAGCACATAAACCAAGAGAAACGTGTTGATTTGGTTTAGAATATAGTAGTCAGTGATCAGAATTTTAGTAAAATTTATGGTAAAAGTGGAAGTTTTAAAAAGTCCTACAGTTTAAACAAAAATAAAACAATAAATTCTTAAGGAAGTTCCTGTTTATAGACTACCTAAATTGTGGACAGTTGGCGATAACTATCACAGTTCTGGAAAATTTTTTAGAAAGATTAGTAACCTGAGACAATCACTAGGATCAAAAGTATAAAGTATAAAATGGCGTAATTTAAAATTTCGGATCATTTCTTCCTCTGAAAAATTCAAAGTAACAATTTTTGGTATTTCCAAGCAATTTTTTTGTTGAGATCTCAAACCAAAGGTTTCTGATACAATAATAGAAAACGGCAGAAATTGAAACGAGACGTTTTGTTTCACCAGCGTTATGTTGGCTCCAAATTCTATGCTTGTGTTTCAATTAATGGCTGCCATCCACAGCGCTGGCTTCGAAATTGTGTGCAGCATTTTATTTTTCAAATATAGGCTCCTAGCCATTGCCTTCAATTTTTTAACATGAAAAAAATATTTTGTAATCGATACTTTGAATAAATATGTTATCTTACTTTTAAAAGATTATTTTTAAAAATAACATTGCATCAAATGTTTAAATTGTTTCCAATCTGTGTTTGAGGCCAATACTTCGCAAATTCTTCCCCAAATGATCAAATAAAATATCGCCAGAAATAACTTCTACAATATCCATGAATTTTTTGGATAAAATAAAAAAATTTTTAAATAAACTTCTGAATTAAACTAGCCGTATATTATTTATTAGATTATAATGCGTAAATAGTCGAGCTAATTTCTAATTAGTAACCATTAGACATACATACTTGGTTGTCATAAAACAGAAGATATTTTTATTTATTTACTTACTCTAAGAAACATAATATCATATTACTATTTATAAACATTACCTAACGAGAAAAAAAATTATATGTCTTTATACAAAACACTTTCTAGTTTCTACATTATAGAATGGAATGGCATAACCTCTTAATAAACCGTTGGGATGTTCTCACGACGAAGATTCCGTCGGTGTGCTGTTGCCTCACGAACTAAATGCCATCGCGCAACCAGAAAACTATATACACAAAGACTAACAATTATACTTCACGGTTATTTTATAACGAAATCGGTTCTAGGTAATATTTCACTTAATTTACAATACCGTTGCAGTTAATGCACAAATGTGGTAGGTACTTTTGTTGTTCATTATTTACAAGACTGAGCATGTGTTATTCGATTGAACATAAACAAAAAAGCACGTAAAGAAGAGGATTTTCTTGCTATACAAGCTTTACAATAATTGGAATATATCGTATTAAACTAAATTGAAATTAAGGTCTCGAAACGGAATGGACGTGAAACCGTACGTCGTACTGTAATTTAACCTATTTATTTACAATAAAAATAACATTTCCGAATGCTAAAGTTGGTAGCGCTGAATAACTGTATTTGAAATGTTTTGATATGCACCTAATTTCATTTGGAATTACTATTGCCAGCCAGTGGAAACTCTTAAATATTTGCAGTGATAATATTTGGTCGCCATCTTATGAGAATTACGTTTATTAAATACATGATCGATTATATAGGAACCTAACGTATTAATCTTAATCCGTTTGACAATACATTCTTCAGTTTATTTAGCTTAAGAATGTATATTTTACGTTTTTGGTATTTATGTTTATTTGGACATTATTTAGTTTGAAATGTATTCCCTCAAGTCATTTCTTGAATTATATATAAATCATACATAAAATAGGATTATAAATTGATTGTTCAACTAAATTTCACATTATTAATTACATGATTAGTCTTTAATCTATGACTCACTACATTTTTGCAACAGATGACGGTAGGTCTTTTTTTAAGTGCTAGAGTCATTATTATTTTTATGCTATGTTATGCGACAGTTCTAAATTAATTTTGGAATAGCCTCTTCAAGAACGTCGATGTCAATGATATTTCACGAAATTCCAAGTTTGGTCATCATTCGAAAATTATTGAATTTTAGGTGGATTGTGCTATCACACATATTAGCCAAACTTTGCATCTTTAGACTTCCACTTGTCTTATTCTCTTCAAACTTAAGAAAAAATAAAAACGTCGTTCCATCACTATGGATGAGACTTGGATCTAACCACCATGATTCTCAATCAAAATAAGAGGTTAAGCAGTGAAGTAAACTCGCTACTTCTGTTCCGAAGCAAGAGCAGAAATCGGCCAAGAAGTTGTTAGCATCAGTTTTTTGGGATGCAAAAGGAATTTTGTTCTTGAATTACCTCCAAACTGGTAAAACAATAAATTCGTATTATTACTGTATCTTTTTGGACCAAATGGATATAACAATTCATGAAAAAAGACCTGGTTTATAGACGAAAACATTTTTCATTTTTTATCAAGACAACGCTCCTCTCACACAACTCAAAAAATCATCACAAAAATCAGTGAATTCAAGTACGCATTATGGCAATATCCACCTTATTCGCCAGATTTAGCTCCCTCTCTCCCTCTGACTTCTGGCTGTTCTCACATTTAAAAGAATCATGCGTGGAAAATGATTTTCATTGAATGAAGAGGTAATAGCAGCCATGGAAGTGTATTTACACAGTCTTCCGGATTCTCACTTCAGGGGTGGAATCCATAAATTAGAGCATTGGAACAAGTGTATTGAAGTTCAGGTAGGTTATATTGAATAATAAAATGTATTTCAAACCATAAAATAATATTTCTCTTATCGAACGACAAAACTTATGGAACAACCTAGCATAGTCTATCTCAAACTTAAGATAGAGAGAGTATAAGATTCAGTAGCAGTTTTACGTCTTTTATTGTATTTAGTAATCTATTACTTCATATCCGGCAGCTATGTTGCAAGTTGTATCAAATATGTTAGTTTTTTTTATAACTGTCAACTCTAAGATCTTCCATTGTCTAGTTTACTTGTTATACATACATATTTTCGATTTTGTTATTTATAGTTGTGTTAAATCGCTTTATTGAAAGCACCTACCAAATAAATATACTACTTTTAGTTTTTGTAAACACGTATAATATGTTATATTGTTGTAGCTTTTATCATATTTGTGTTTTTGTAATTTGAAAGGGATGTAAAGACACTTATTATGTAAAGATAATTGTGAACTTCGTTTTTTTAATCAAAGTATGAATGTGAAACCGTAATGCATATAATCAAAAATACGAGCAACAAAAGGGCTCACTATTAATCTCAAAGAAACATAAGAATAAAAATTGTGTACAAGTGAACAATCTTTTACATATTTAAGAGGAGCACCCAAACTTCTACATACTACATTAGCGAAAAGTGTAGTTGTCTTTTTTTATACAAAACATTCCGCCTAGGTTAAAAATAATATAATTCCTGTTACTATTAACATGATTATGCTCGAGCAATTTTATGCAAACTGTTACCTCATTTAGGCTTTAAATTTAAAACAAAAGTAGGACGAAAGGGTATTCTTATCGAAACCAATGCAGGCATAAATATTTGCGAGATATCAGGCAATTTGGGGAAGAAGATACAATTGACTTCTTCATATTCATTGCTGTTAATTATTAATTATTATCATTGTTTATTTTCTTACGTGAGACATTATGTTACTTTCATGTAGAAGATCAACTATTAGTTTAAGTTAAACATACGAAAAATTAAAAAAATTCTTGATTAAACTCGCTGATGCGAGGAATATTCCCATAGCTGGTATTGTTCTTGACGTTGCTACATTGAAACTGAGCTAAGGTGTTTCATTTTTATTGTCGAGGAGGGAAGGAAGTAGCAGTGTTGAAGGTTTGTTCCAGCTCACAAACCGAAAAGAAATTATAGATAAAAATCGCAGAAGTCTATATGCCAATTGGGTAGGTACAGTTATTCAAAGTACGCAAAAAAATTTTTTATACAAACTCAGTACTTGTTTAATTCACCACGTGGTCATATGTCAGAGTATTCTCACTTCATGCTGCAGAAAACAATAGTTTTACGATGTTCATACTGAAATGTATACGGAGACATGCTTATTGATCCATTAACAAATTGCTTCCAAATGTATCAGTAAATTCTGTTCTTGTTTTTGATAACGCTTTATATCACAACAGAGAAATAGAAAAAGTTCAGCAGTATGGAGAAAAAATCAAATAGGTGAATGGTTTTTTGGAGAATAAATATCAATAAGTGATGTGCTAAAACTGGATGTACTGGTTTGTGTGTCACTGAGTTAAATGAAATCGATTTATTTATGTTTCGATTGCATGGAATATTATTTTGAATCAGAAATATATGATAAGGTGATTTGGCAACTAACAAATAAATAACTAAAAGGCCTATATATTTTAAGATTAAGGTGACTTATTGTATTATTGCTTATTATTATTTGCTTCTTTCTTGCGTAAATTTGAATTGCTGTATTAAATAAAATACTTTTTCTGTGTATATTATTATTAAAATTTGAGTATTTTGTGTTAGATAAAATAGCTGACTAGTAGTAAAAGAGTCACAAATAGTTAGTGATAGCTCTAATTTAGTAATAACTGAAAGAGTCACAAATCATTTGATTTTCTGTACGGGGGACGTCTTTTAAGTTTCGCATAATGTCCAATACTAAAAATTAACTTCTATCTTTAGTTAACCTAAATCCAAAGTTTCAGCGCGATACTTGTAGTGTTATAGCTATAACGAATAGTCAAAATTGACAAGTTAGTTGAAAAGGGAATTAAGCCCAAAACATTTTCGCGGAATAATTTTTTATAACTTTCGAAGACAATTATCTCAAAAAGAATGCTTTGCTAAGTTGGTTTCTGTTTTCGACAATGAAGCACCATATCGGTCAACAATTTCTCGTTGGTATATAGAATTCAAACGTGGACGGATTAGTCTTAACGTTGATCAAGAGCAGGTTCACTAAAAATGGCAGTCACTCAGGAAAACGTCGATGCTGTGCGCAAGATCATCAACGAAGATCGACATGTGACATTTCGCCAGATTGAAGCACTATTGGGAATTTCAAAGTCTTCGATTCAAAAAATTAGTATCTCGTTGGTTACTGTATCTGTTTACTAAAGAACAGAAAGCAGCTAGGGTGAATTTATGTTAAAAAAAACTCTAGATCGCTTCAACGTCAGAAACTTTAAAAACGTGTACAGTATTGTCAGTAGTGATGAATCTTGGATTTACTCATACGTCTGTTGGGTGTTCCAAGGTGAACAAAAGCCGACAAAAGTCATCCGTTCTCGAAGTGTCTCCAAAAACATGGTTGCGACATTTGTCTCGCAAGCAGATCATGTATAGCAACAGTTCCTCTACAGGATCAAAGAACTATTACTGCTGATTGGTAAACAGCCAATTGTTTGTCGCAAATCATCGCTGAGCTTCGAAAAACGAATCCCGAACGACGAATCATCCTCCACCAAGACAACGCAAGTTCGCACACAGCACACAAGACAATTGAATTTTTAACGCAACAAAACGTCAAATTGTTGGACCATCCTCCGTACAGTCTGGGTCTAAGTCCCAATGATTTCTTTACCTTTCCGAAAATCAAGAATGGACTGCGTGGTCAAAGGTTCCAGTTGTTAGAAGGGGCAGTCGATGCCTTAAAAAATACGATTTTGATTGTACCAACAAACGAGTGGAACAACTGCTTCCAGAGTTCGTTCGAACGCATGTAAAAGTGCATTAATCTCCGTGGAAAGTACTTCGAAAAACAGTGAAGTCTTAAAAATCTGTCTGTTGATTTATTCCAGTTTTATATGTAAAACTTAAAAGACAACCCACGTACATATAAGCATAATTTTAAAACGTAATCTACAGATAATTTAAACATTCGAGTTTCAATTATATCAAGTTATCCTATGATTACCTGTCCTTTTGTGCTAGACAAATTCAGTAATTTATTTGTAATTATTTACATTTTTTAAGTTATTAGCAGCGCGTTTACGTCGCACTAGTCGTGTATCCTTAAATCGTTGTTGCGTATTATAAGCCGACTTCCGAATTCTGTTGCACTTGTAAGTTATACTCTAGTGGTTTTACTTATACGGGGTTTCGCAAGAAGCCACGATGTGCAGCGAGCTTGAAAAGCTAGATGAGTCGATGTGGTAGTGTTGTAAGTCGTGTGTAAAGAAAAAAAAACAGAGAATCATTTAAACGAGTTGTTGCGAACTTTATTTTTGGAAAGGAATGGAAAGTAAAATATGTGTATGTACTTACTATGAGCTGTTTCTTGAATAGAAATTCTCTACAGTTAATTGCAGTTTATTAGTAAATTAATAATTAACTTGAATGCAAGTTTTTATAAATATCACTTTGTATTGCTGTAAGGGTTTATAGAAACTTAAATAATATAGCAACTTTTTGAGGTTATGATAAGTCTACAAAGTACGTGAAGTGGAATGAAGTATGGTGATTTGAATCCTTTTCTAAATTATGTTTAAACACGACTGCTACGTTTAGAAAATGTACACAAATTAATAAATTTAAAAAATGTTTTCCTTTTCCGAACTTGAGACGATTTGAACCATCACATTGTAAAATAAATAATAATCTTTATTCTTTTTTATTAGGAGTTCCGACCGTTGAGTTATTAAAATATTTAATTTATATTAACGACGTTTTGGGGGAAGGGTTCCGCTTTTTCAAGTTATATTTATTTTCTTCAATCTACAATAGTTATATATATCCAATTGCGACAATAGCTTTTTTAATATTTATTTAAATTTTATATGTTTACGTTCCGATATTTAGATAAATCGGTTGATTAGTTGATTTTTGACAGCTGATTGAAAAAGAAGCAACACGTCGTCTTGTTAAAATGGAAAAAGCAGAGTATCGTGCGGTGATTAAATACTTCGTAATTAAGGGTATGACAGAAGTATGAAGATGAGTTACGGGAAACATTAGGTGAATCTGCTCCATCATCCACCACAATAAGTATATGAGTAAATGAATTTAAACGTGGTAGAACAAGCTGTGTTGATGAAGCGAGCTCTGGAGCATTATGATGATTATGATTATAAAAATTTATAATATTATTACGCAAGATGGACGACTCAAAGTGAGAGAGATAGCAGACATGGTAAACATTTCAACAGAACGCGTACACCACATTTTAACGAAAGAATTAGGTCTTTCCGAGCTTTCGGCAAGATGGGTGCCGCGATTGCTTACGACTGATCAAAAGTTCACTCCTTTATGCATTTCCAATGAGTGTTTGGACCTTTATAAGTGGAATCTGGTTGATTTTTGTAGGCGATTTGTTACTTGCGATGAAACTTGGATACACTACAGTACAGCCGAAACTAAACAACAGTCGAAACAATTGTTAAAACGTGGTTCGGCACCTCCAAAGAAAGCGAAAACCACTCTATCGGCAAACAAGGTAATGACATCAATTTTTTGGTATTCAAAGGGCATTTTGCTCATTGATTACAGAAAGGTGCTACAATAAACGGACAATATTATGCAGAACTTCTACAAAAATTAAATGTTGAGATTCGTGCTAAACGGCCAGGAATGGCAAAGAAAGAGATTCTGTTTCACCAAGACAACGCTCCCTTGCATACCAGCACAGTTGCGATGTCCAAAATCCACGAGTTGCATTTCCAATTAGTACCGCATGCGCCTTATTCGCCCTTCCGACTTCCATCTTTTTCCAAATTTGAAAACGGCACTAGGTGGAAAGAAATTTTCGCCTAACGACGAGCTTATCATCATCGTAAATGAGTATTTTGCAAGCCTTCCGGAATCGCATTTTAGAGATGGCATAAGGGCATTGGAGCACCGTTGGAAGAAATCTATTGCTCTTTTAGGAGAATATATTGAAAAATAAAAAGTACTTTGTATTTAAAAAATTTGTTTTTCTTTTCCATTCTCACTACTTGTCAAACTACCCTCGTATATGTCATTGTGATCGATAATAACCCTTCTATCATTTATTATGTTTTCGTTTCGTTGATGTATATCATTTCCTTAATTATACGTTTATTGTAATTGTTTTCTATTTCGAGGATTTCGCTGTTGTCAAAGTCGAATGTAGGTTTTATCTCTAAAGCATGTTTGATGGAATTTAGACACTTAAGGATGAGGGAAAGTCATCATTGAACTTCAACTTTTCAAACCTAGGAGAAGTCAACATTCAAAATATTCGTAATTTTATTATATACAACTTAATCGTCCACAAGTTTGTTTAAAGATGAATTGAGGACCTCAAAATTAACTATTAACAAAAATTTATTGAGTATTCGGGCTTTCATAAAGTGAATTCGTGATTTGTTTCTGAAGTTGTTTGATAGTCAAAATATATAATTATCTAAACACGTTTTTTTGTACATCATCGATTTCGCATCTTGTACTTATATATTCATCTTCATTTACCATGAACCCACAATATTCTGATTTATTTCAATATGGTTATGTGAAATTGTCCTAATTTTCTCCTTCCTTATTTTAAATTAAAATTAAAAATAATATTTTAAAACATATTAATTAAAAGTTTTAAAATATTATTTTTAATTTTAGTTTCAAATAAAGAGTGATGATTTAAACTCGATAAAAGTATAGAAAAGGCAATGTTTAGGCACCTAAAACGCAAAGGGAACTACAAAATCTTATAATAGAACCATGAATTTTATAATCTTTGAAAATACTTTCTACTATATTCTGTGTAGTTGTACGTTCGTCGAAACTTGAACATACTCGTCATCCCCTAAGAAGATTCTTATCGTTGAAAAACAGCACAAAGAGATCTGGGCGGTAGGGTAGATATTTCGACACTACCAGTCCGTTTCTTTTTTAATTTTTTCAGAAAGTTGTAAATATAGCAACTGTATTCTCCATATGGCAAGAAAAATCATGTCCGTTTCTTGACAATAAAGTATAGTTTAACAACCTAACGTATTTATTTACTTTTTACACCTCTCAGGGAACATGTGTATGTATAATATCTATACATACATTTTCCGTTCCTGCTATTTGCATGTAACTGGAAGAAGGTAAAACAGTTCAAAAAAATACTGTAAGGCTACGTAATATTTACAATGTTAATTTTAATATTTGAAATCAACGGTTTTGGTCAATGAATCGAACGCATGACTCCTCGACTACAACAGCAATTTACATATGTACTCTAATAAATAAATACCTACTTTAAATTTCGTTTTAAAAGAATAGTTTCTGATGTATCGAGATCGTTTTCCAGCAAATGATATGCATATGTACCAATGATGAAAACAATAACAAGCTAATTGTATACAGTTACTACAGATATTATAGAATACATTTTCACTTTTTTCCGAATTTGTTTTTAACGTCACTTCTTGGCCAGGCCAGCTGTATTAAATGTTGAAATCTAATTAATATATACAACATATATGTATGTGTTTCGTTTATGGAAAAATTGTTAATATTAATTCTTTCTTCGTATTATTTACAACAGTTTATGGTGATTTTATGCAGCCGGCAAAGATACACATTCTGCTGCATTTTTATAAAGATTTTGATTTGGTTCCTTTTAATTACATAGTACCGCAAATAATATTCTCTGGATGAAACTATTGATTTTGAGAGCCCTGTTCATAGAAGCAGTGATTGGTGGCAGCTGGTTGATAATTTTTTCAAATTATTAGACAGTGTAAAAATTATTGCATTATTCAGGTATTCTTAGTATTTAGTATATTATTGACAATTAAACGGTAGTAACCATCAGTAACTTTATTACGAGTTATTGCGTTTTCTGGAAGTCATATGAGAGGAATTTACATATGTTTGTCCAAGATTAGCCAAGAATAATTTTCACCATACGTAAAGAAATGCTTTCGAAAATTTTATTGTTGAAAACGAAAACTATGTTAAAAACCCCAAATTTCCTGTTCAATTCTAGTATTCAACTTTGCAGTTGTTTTTGCTCATGCCCTTTGCTTTTAAAGTAGCTCTATCAGAAAATATAGTACACTGACAAATACGAGGGAGCGTTTTTATATTCGCGGAATGGGGGACAAGGGGTGGAAATAAAAAAACCAAATTATTTTTCTTTTTCAATATATTCACCTGCAAGACGGATACATTTTTCACATCTTTCAATTAATTTATTTATACCCTCATAAAAAAATGATTTCTCTTTATCTGCAAAATACGCCGAAACTGCCTCCTTGACTTCATCATCGGCAGTAAATTTTTTACCCCGCAGCTCTTTTTTCATTTTCGGAAACAGGTAATAATCACTCGGGGCCAGGTCTAGGCTGTAGGATGGGTGATTCACAATTTCGAAGCCCACCTTATGCAGAGCAGCTAACGCAACGCGGCTCTTGTGGACGGGCGCGTTGTCGTGCAAAAGCAGAAACCCTTTGTCAATTTTCCCCGTCTTTTCTCTTTAATGGCTTCTTTCAGTCGCTCTAATATTGAAGCGTAATATTCTCCGGTTATAGAAACACCTCTATCTTTATAATCAATCGAGTAATATTCCTTCCGAGTCCCAAAATACCGTTGCCATGAGTTTCCCAGCTGATTGTGACACTTTAAATTTCTTGGGAGGTGCTGTGCCCTTTTTATGCCACTGCATGGAGTTTGTTTGGACTCAGGTTCATAATGATGAACCCAAGTTTTCTCCAGTAACAATTCCACTCAATACACCATCCTTGTCTTCATTACAAAAAATGCACGCGAACACTCTACGCGCTGTTGTTTTTGCGGCGGCGTTCTTGCGCTGACCTTAGACATGCCGAGATGATCGTGTAGGATTTTAAAAATTGTTGTATCGGATACTCCAACCATTTCTGCGAGTTGTTTCTTCTTTATCGAGCATCTTCGAGTACAATTTGTTCAACTTTTTGGATAAGTGCTGGCGTGGTCACCTCAATGCTCCTGCCCGGCCTCGGATCGTCTTCAAGGGATTCCCTTCCTTATTGAAATAAACCATGCCACTTGTACACCATGGTTTTTCCTGAACAAGAGTCACCGTAAACCAATGACAGCTCATTCATTATGGTCGCGACTGATTTTCCTTGCCTGGTAAGGAACTTTATAACGGCACGATATTCGATTTTTTCCATATTTCACTTTTCACTCCTGATTATGTTACTTGGTTGACGATAGCTCAAAGACTAACTGTCTAATAACAATGAAACTTCGTATTGATACTAATCATGAGTCGCTGCACAGGCCACGCCCCCAATGCGCCTACTCACCCCTCTACAACCCGCTCATTCCGCGAATATAAAAACGCTCCCTCGTAAGTAATTTTAGGGAGTCAAGACATACACCGAACTTGGTCACCAAACAGCTATCAAAGTAGGCTCTTGCAGTACGGACGGTGATATCGTCTTGCTAAATCCATATCTGAAGAAAATGGTCAAGTTATTCTGTCACAAAGTTACAAACATCACACATTGATCTAACGTCGTAGTTGTAACATTTTCTTGATCATCTACAACGATATATGCCGAGTGATGGTGTGTAACATTAAACGGTAACTTTAGGGATATGTGAAACGTATTCGTATAATTTAAGAGATTTCTGAGTTGACATATACCAGATATTCTATTAGTTGATGCAGACATTGATATGGAAACGTTCTTCGTCCTACATCCACAAATTTTTTCAATAAAGCTGGGGTAGTCGTTAACCTTTTCCATAATTTTTCCACAAACCTACCGTCGCAATAGAAGGCCTTGTTGGTTTAAACTTCTCCACAATTTGGATTTTGTTTAACTGAAATATTAGCTTCAAGTGGAGTATTTAGTGAACAGTTATTTGACGTAGGTGCCGAGCTCATGTCTGTTTACCAGAAGAACGTTGAGTATAACCTGAGTAGCTTCAATACTCTTTTGAGTTCGTTGAGTTCATGAAATTTTCGAGGGTAACTTGTTAGGAGCTGAACCTCCTCCAAATTGTCAATCCTTGTATTGCTTACGCGCAAGGTAGATATGATTATGACATTCTAAATTGTAATAAAGTTGAAATTTCGTGCCTTTGCTGCAAATGTGCATTGTAAACCTCGGCACTTATCCATGATTTTTAAACGACAAAGTTATCTCTATTTTAATACCAACCACTTTGTATGCATATCCCTTCCACGGTTAACTAAAAATATTTGTAATTCGAGTCGATTCCAATATCAAGTTAATACTATTATACGTTTAATCATATCAAATAAACCGCATTTTTTTCATGTAACTGAATTGTGTAAAAATTAGCAATTACAAGAGATAATTCTGAATTTTTATTTTGGCAAGATTTTGTTTGCATAATTGAGAAGTTAGATTGCGCTCCAGACAATGTTACATAAACATTTTGTGTCACGAATTACAACACTTAGGTAACAACAACAATGTCTCATTATTTGAGAGCACAAACGTGAGAATACGTCGCTCATTCAAAAGGAGAAAAATTAGTTTTCACTGAATATTTAGAAAGAGCATTAATTGTTTCCATGTTATACGTATACGCGAGGCCGTTTTAATTAGCTTTTTTTTTCAAATAAATAATTAGCTCTGATTATGACGCTATATAAAATACAGAAACGAATTTTTTATATAACTAGCAATAGTGCAAATACATTTTTTTTAATATTTAGAAAGAAAAATATTGTTCTATTAGAATTTATTTAGAAAAAAAAATATTTTTTTCTAAAAGTTAGGAAAGATTTTATGGAAAAATCTTTTTCTCTTAAATTTACTACTACTAGCTAAGTTGTCAAATTTTCTCCAATAAATTGGAGTATTTTTTAAGGTACTTACATTTACGATATTTTGTTTTATTTATATCACTGCTTTATTAAAAGAAAATTGAATTGGGGTAAAGAAAAAATTGATTTGGGGTAAGTATTACATACTATTATTTATTAATTAATTATTCACAGTATTTTAGACCATTACGAATATTGTTTATAAAAGGCAGTATGGGAAGCATAAGAGAAAGGCAGGCGCATCTTGCAGATATACATAATCTTGATTTTTTTTCTTTGTTTGAGCAAATTAAGCTTTAATTTCTTGTTTTTGGCAATTCCAAGTTTGGCCTTATTTTGTAACGGTATTTTATTTAATGTTTCCAATTGTGTTCTTCTGTTTTCAGTTGTGTATGCTTCTTTATAAGAACCCAATTTTTGCATTTTATTGGTGAATATTTGTGCATATGTAGTACTTTTATTATATACATATTGCTGCTCTATAGCTCAGGAAATTTCTGTTTAGTGATAAAATATTGTCTATACTGATATCATTTTTTTTAGAATATGCTAGAGTACAAATATTTGGGAAGTATTTGTATTTTCCTCTGTGTTCAATATCTTTTTTATCTATCCTCATGTTAATATTCTGCATTATTATTGTACTTACTATCGTTTTAATGTTTGAGTATGGACTGTATGGGGCTGATACTGTGGTGTTATTACACATAATTAAACGAAGACTATTATTATTATCTGTGTTCGCTTATTGTTACCTTTAAATGCAGATGAAATTAGAATCCTTTCTTCTTCTCTTTCATTGTGCCTCCGGAAATATTCCAACGATTGAGCAGGTGCTAATAATAATATGTTTATTTGATATTTTTACTAGTTAATGTAATATCTTCACCATTGTGTGTTATTGTGTTTCTGCTTCAGTATAACTTCCGAATTTTCTAAAAATATTTGCGGTTTGTACTTGTATGATGGGTCAGTTGGGTTTACTAATTTGTATGTTTTTTACAGGATCTCTTAATGCAAAAAACATAAAAAAATATTTTACAGACATTGTTATGCCGTGTTATGGATTTTGTCTGTGTTATTTGTAATATAAGGCTATAATACATATTTTCAATTGTTTCTGTTTTGTGACATCACCTGTGTACCATATATCTTTAATATCATTTTATTGATATATGCTTTTGGTTTTTATAACATAATCTTGTATTGCAAAAATTAAAATTATGATTCCTACGTAAATATTTCCTATCCATTCGTCGGTTGTCTACTTGTAAATGTGTGTTTGTATTATTTGGTGTGGACGTATTCCATGTACTATTTTGTTTTTCCAGGTTCCTCTTTTAATGTTGTTGGTTATTATATGTTCTGCTAGATTGAAATTTATTTTGGTCAGGTTTAATAGTGTAATTTTGTGTCCTGCTTCTATTATTGTTTTGTACAAAATGTTGCTTCTTATGGCTAGAAAGTGATCAGAGAGTATTTACTAGCTTATAATGTGTATTTTTTAAGTCAACGAAAGACCTTCCTCCTTTGGATAATGTAACCACTGAACTGCAGAATATTTAAATTTTAAAGAAATCTTATTCTATATTCGATCATTGATGACTTCGATTGAGTGAACCAGAAGTGGAATTGCGTATGTGCTTTAGTTTTCTTTAGAGTCTAACTGACTATTAAAATATTTTTGCAAGCGCTTTATAATTTTTTCTTGAGTTTGTGTTTTAATTAATGTATGATTTATTATTATTATTATTATAATAGTGTAAATTTTTCGCACTTTTTCAGTCTAACGTCGAGAAACTTTCTACTAAACTGACATATCTGTGGGTTTGAGCTCGCATTGTATACAGCTGATATTGTACGGTTTTATTTTCCATCGAAACTGTACATACCACAAGTTTTTTGATATTTTGTGTGCCCATTTAAAGGTGGCTCTCATAGTTATTATTATTATTTTGTATTATTTTTATATAGAAATATTATTACTGCTACACTAGCACAATATCTAACAGCAAATAATAATAATACAACTTTAGAATACGCACTTAGAATATGTACAACTCAAGAATATCTCCCTTCCCTTCAACCCTCGTTTATCACGCCACTACCGTCAAACTGTCACCTCCATGACACTATTCATCGATCCCCTTATCGATTTTCTTGCCGTTGTGATTTTTGCTATGTGAATTAATTATTTTCTAAATTGAAACATCAACGTAATTGGTTAAAAATAAATTAAATCACATTTATTAACGATTTTCTATTTCTACTTAAATTTCTTTTAACTTCAACATACAATTCTATGTATCCCATTCCTTTGTACAACTTATTATTTTCCTCATTAGCTAATACGTAAACTTAAATGAAAATATATACCTACATAATACAAATATACTTACAATACCTACATAATACAAACATTTCTCCTATTATTTAGTTGATGATTAATGTTTCATGTCTATATAGAAGTGTTGCTGTCAATTTACAGCGCTTGTTATTGCAGTTAACAGTTAGTGGGTCAGATATCTGCCCGTATACTTTTCTCAGCCGGATCTTTACTCTCGCTGCATCGCTAACACTACGTAAATTATACAGTTAGAACAAGTCATATGTTATGATGCGAATTTTGCAGATATTAATTGCATGGCTCAGAGGAAACAAATCCGTAACCGTAGTAATGGTGGAATAAGTAAAGTATTTATGCTAGATTAATCAAAATTATACGAGTGGTTACGAAGTTCCTGGTGATTTTCATGTCAATTGAAATATTGAGGTTTTTGACCTTTCTTCTTATTAAGAACTTTGTAGTATTAAATAATTGTGGACTTCTAGAATAATATTAGCTTTATTGTCGAACAGCATTCTACTTCATCGGGTACAAATAATCGATCTTTTTTTTCATAAGGCTTCAACCTTAAAAATATGCTCGCGAAATTATAAATGTAAATTCGTATGGGTTCGTTATTGGGTTTATGGTAACAAATATGGATAGTATATCGGTTATAAAAACACCAAGATATTTAAAACTTTACTGGGAATATAACCAGAAATTAGAAAAAGAAATATATCGACTATCTGCTGAAAAGTAAATGGATACAAGGCTTTGATATATTAAAAAATACTCCAGGAATTCGCGGAAAATGACCTGAAAAACGAATTCCTAAATTAATAAAGGAACTACATATTACGAAATATGATCAATATATTATTTTAAATTTCAAGTTATACACAAATGAAAATCTAATACATTTTCTTTGCCCACCGGGATCTGATTCCTTGTAGAAATGTCGACAGACTGAAACAAAAAGTTCTAGAATCTATTGGCTCTATTTATAAAGACCTGTCTTCTAAATATTTACGGGAAAGTTTAAAAATAGATTCAAATTATTATACTGATGCTTAAGTTCGTAGCATTTAAACTTTACTCATACATTGAAAAACTTATAATATGTTTGATTGGTTATAATCAATTGCAAGATCATTTCCGAGTTCATTAGCATGTATCATCATGAATGAAGGTGCTCAGATGGTCTTCATTAAAATTCGGTGGTCCTCTCGAACACTGAGAGTCGATTATTTCAACATAATTCTCTTTAAATTAAGAAGACCATTTCCCAGTTATGTTTTCTCCGTATACGACACAAACGATTCTCGCAGCTTTCAATACGTTAACTTCTTTGTTGTATTCCATCAAAAGGATATGTCTGAAATGCTTATATGTTACGGTATTGGCATATTTTTTCAACTTTAAAAAATTATCGAAATTGCCGCGTTTTTGGCAATATGCACATTCAATGAAATATAATAAAAAAATACTCAGAATTTGGCATTTTAATAGGTAACTTTGTTGACTTCTTTATTCAATTGTCAACTGAAGTATACACGTCGCCTTCTCCTGAATATGTTCTATCTTGGCTTTTAATGAACGAAACCCTATTGAAACTTCTATAAATTATTTAAGAAGGTTGTCAATTTATATATGAACCCCACCAACGGATGGCGTCATTAATTTCATTAAAATGCACTTATTTTGGTACATGCCTTAATAATTAAATTTTATTTACTTTAAGCGTTTTTTATTAGAATAAAATACTATTTAATAAGTAAAATATTTGCTTTATGCTTGCACTACATTAACCTATAATTAGGCGATCATGCGTGCCAATCCAATAATTACACTAAATTATTACATAAAAATAAAAATGATCCTTAATATGGCTTGCGAACTTCCGCCATAATTATTCAAAGTTTCTGCTCGATTTCAGGTCTGAGATCATGTCCTTTGTATTGGTACTTTTGCCGATGATTCATTGTGTTGCAGTTTCAATTCAAAAAGAGCAGCCCTAAGGAAGTTTCTCGTAAAAACGTAAGGAGAATAGACGGAAGAAGCTGTACAGTGCTTTCTCTCTCTCTCCAGTCTGGAAAGAGAGCACAAATATCTTGTAAAGTTTTTAAACTAATATTTTGGAGTTACAATACGTTATCTGTAATTCTTCAAAATTATTCAATCGTTTGCTATAACTTTTATTCTCAAATATCTATAAAAAGAATCTAATGGAGTAAAATTTAGCGATTTTGGTGTCTACTTTCTTCTATTTATTACTCTTTATGAAAAAAGCTCCATTTTGTTGTTTTCATGCAACATTTCCTCTTCATCTAATTGGTTTAGCAAGGAGTTCTAAATAAGTTTTATCTATATGTTGACAGCATATTCACGAGAATAGAACAATACTAATTAACTGATTTCGGGATATTACTACCAACGTATATATTCTTATTTTATGTATGCTCGTCTTAATAGAAGTATGAGGGTTTTTAGTTAAGAAAGTTTTAAGACTTTGGTCCTTTACATAGCGAAATAGATGGAGCCTATCTTCGTCAGTGAAGAACGTCCGA
This sequence comes from Dermolepida albohirtum, assembly GCA_031893035.1. Lineage (NCBI taxonomy): Eukaryota > Metazoa > Arthropoda > Insecta > Coleoptera > Scarabaeidae > Dermolepida > Dermolepida albohirtum. Next base: position 28,248 of record JAVIWB010006200.1, on the reverse strand, counting down.
CGTATTTCTATAGTTAGCCATTTTTGAAAGCCAATGGCAATATTGTGGACGTGACTTAAAATTTTGGAAAAGTAGATGTCGATCTACAATCAGACTATATGAATAGAAGAGTAATCTTTTGTACTACCTCCTGCTAATTTTCATATAATTGCCTATAAAAAGGCATAAATATTATGCTTCATGAAAACAAAAAATTCAGTTGTTAGTAGATAAAGGAGGAATTTATTTGGCTTCTGTGTTTGAGGTTAAAATGTTCGATGTATCAGAATCGAAATTGAAAATCTTCGATATTAAAAGAATTTAGGGACACGTTTTTAATGTCGCATGTAGACTTAGACAGGATATTTTAAAATAAATGCAATAAACACCAGGTGTGTTAGAAGATTATCTCGACACTTAAAGCTTCTAGATATGGTGGCAAGACACAAATACATGAAAACCTGTTAAATATTAATTGCTAAGATTCTACACATTATAATTTGATTAGATTTCCTTGAGCTTTTTTTAAATCGTTCTACCCAGTACTATACAAACGTTGATAATCACAACGCCTTCTGGTTTCATAAGTTTTCACTATTAATTTATTTATTAAAATTTATTTCTTCCATATTCTGTAAATGGTTTTTATATTGTTGTTTAGTAAGTAGTTAAAATATGTTATATTTGTAAGTTTTAACGGATTTTGGTTAGAATGTTTTTAAAGCTAAAATATATTTTAACTTTTTTAACATTGCTTTTCTATAATACGTTTTCGTTTCGACAACACTTACTTGTGTTCTTTTGAATTTAAAAAGTAAAGCAAACATTACTTTAGTTGTTGTTTGAGTTTACAATTAATATTGTTGAAATTTCTTTGAAGAAAACTGTTTGACCTGAGATATGTACATAAAGCATTTTACCAATTTTCTATTGTACATAACATACACTTAACCATCTATTCACATTTATTAAAAATCTATTTAAGCTCTTAAAAAACAGGTTTATCGTGCTTTTTACATTATACACATTATATTAAACATGTCAAAAATAGGTAAATATATAGCTACATTTAAAACACGACTTCGTTTAAGTAATTATCAAATCCTAAGGAACCGGTTTTGTTGGTCAGTGTTTTTGCAAAAGATTCTTGACATATTTTACATATCAAAGTAATTATTGGATAAAAACAATTCTTTGGTAAACACATACATGTGTGTATATTTAGTCGCTTTCAATAGATTGTCTTAAATGTTTATATATTACATTGATATTAAGAAATCAATTATTGTAGATATATCTGCATAGTTTCAGGAAAGTTTTTAAAAAAGTATTGTTTAATTTAAATTTTAAAGAAAATTATTTTATAGCACTCATTTTTCATTTAAATTAAAGTATTGGGGGTCTTTAGTCTTTATTAAGTCTAATGATTAGATGGTCGGAAGTCAAAATCAAATGTTGAAGCTGAGAAAGGATAAAGAAGGAAAGTATAGTTATAAAAATAAGGAGGAGAATGTGTAGATAGATTAAAAATATACAAAAATAGGAAATTAAGAGAAGATCGTAAAAATGGAGTTCATACAGAGGAGGAAAAATGAGGTAGTCAGGAATTATAAAAATTGAAACTGAAAAATCATATGTTCATTTATCATATTACGTAAGGACTTAACTAGATAAATAATACATGCACCTCTTATATACACTCATATGCATCAAAATAGCAGTGGTCTTAAATTTGCTGAAATATTAATTTATTCGTTAAATAAAAGAAATTCGAGTTTATTGAACTCTTTATTCTAACATGTTACATAACTATAACAATGAATAAATAGGTTTCTTAATACCAAAGAGAAAATAAAACTGTTTATATTCTAGAACAAACAAAATAATTATACATTATAACAGCAGTCATGCCCAAATACTAGCCAAATATCGTTTATACTTAGTTAATTGAATTGAAGCACTTAATATTTTGTTGCTTGACCTTTATTGTTTATCATCTCTTGTGGGGCTTATGGGGCAACGAATGCACCAGATGTCTACATGTCTCTGCTGAAATTGGTTGCCATCGGATTGGCATATTCTCCATAGATTGTCAATATTTTGCGGCTTAGCAGCAGATGCAGTCCTTTATAACTCTACCCATTAATTTTCAATGGGGTTTAAGTCTGACGATTATGCCGGCCAACCCAAAACACGAACGTTTCTACCTCGAAACCATATTTTCGATTTACGAGAAACATGCTTAGGATCGCAAATATGTACAACCATCTTAGTGGCATTTCCTCCTCTACATATGGTAGAAGCCCAGTTTGTGATTTCGTCACATAGACATCAGCATTCATTATGCCTTCTATCTTGTGTAAAGCGTGAGCTTCCGAATTTTACCGTCTTTTTAGTGTATTGGGGATGAAATGGTGGCAATGGTTTTTTTTCGATTCATCGGACTATAGTACATTACGCCACTTTTTCGTCCCGTAGTACGTATTAATGAGCAGACAGCAATCTATTTTGTATTTGCCTTTTATTTAGCAGTGGTACCTTTCTAGGTTTGCATGCAACTTTTCATGAATCAATCTTCGTCTAGTAGTAGAGGTGCTTATATGTAGGTATAATTTACTTTTAATTGCAGTTGAAATTATGAACGGTGTCTTCTTTGAACAAATTATAATGTCTCTATCTTCCCTAGGGCCAGTTTTGCTGTACTCGCGAATATAAAGCTCTTTTTGGCCATATCTTCTTATGATTTTCCCGAAATATTTTTGAAGAACATTGATTAATTGAATTAAAGAAATAATTTAGTCTAATTAGTTTTTCATTTGTTATATAAATATAAAATCTCGAAATACTTTATTCAATTAAATTAAAACTAAAACCATACGTTCTTACCTAATTATAATGAAAAATAAATATTTTATTATCTGAAGACCAGTAATTCAAAAAATATTTGTACGTTGCAAAAAACGTTTCTTTACAATGCTTTTTTCACATGTCTATTCAAAGCTTGTTATTTTACAGAGAAGCATTTAATGAATCCGATTATAATTTGCCTTCAGAAGATGTTTTTTTACTCTGATTTTGATCCTATAATAGATAAGAAGTTAATGAATAAATAATTCCTTTTTTGCGAAAAAAAAATTGCAGCTTCTGCTGTGACGCACGCAAAATCAATGTATCCAGCTTCTGCAGGCTTTTTAATTATACTTTTTGGAATTTGAGATACAAGAATAACATCGTAATATATATTCTGGCTTAGGTTTGAAAAAAAAATTTGCAGCTTCTTCTGTGAGGCACGCAAACTCAATGTATCCAGCTTCTGCGGGCTTTTTAATTATACTTTCCGGAATTTGAGATACAAGAATAAGATCGTAATATACATATATTCTGGTATAGGTTTGAAAAAAAAGGAAATACAGTAGTGCTCAAACTTTTGTCTCCCTTATTTTAGGGACACCCGTATAGATGCTAATATATGATGGACTACATTAACTTTTTTGGACTTTGTAATTTACATGTAATATTTAAATATAGTATCAAATCCGGTATCTGGAGATACTAGTTTTTTCTCTTTAAAAGTGTTGGTACGTCATTATATACATATACTGCGGTCTGATATTGAATAATTTGAATTTTTAATTCTTTATTGTGTTCTCGTAAAGTTGTTTGTACAATCATTTCTATAGTTATATTCATTATTTAATAATCATAATTATTTGATTATATCATCAGTCGATGAGTCATGTCAAACCAAAAGCATCGATATTGTTAATATTGGGAGGAGGGGTGATTATTTTAAGATCTATACGGATTCTAATTTCTTATTTGTAACACATAAACGAAATAGTGTGAAAAATATATGTTAATGAATTCGAAGAGATTTTATTTTTAAAACAATATTAAAATATGTACTTCTATATCAAAATATAACAAATCTTATTTAAAATTATCTTCAAGGAAAATAATAGAAAGCCTTCTGATGATGGTTAATGTAGTACTAATTCAGATTGTTTTTGTCTCATTTCAATTAATTTTTTTATATTCTATTATACTTATATATTCAGAGTTAAACATGAAAATATTTCCATTTCATTCTAAGTAATAAATAATCTAAGATTATTTTTATTTGCTCTATTTATTATGGATTCAATATATTCAAGTATTTCATTTATAATTTGTGACAAAAAGAAAACGCTCCATCTGGTGATGAAAATAATAAATAATTAAATTTTCATTGAATAATTTCTACACTTTGTAGAAAAATTTAATAATCAGTTGCCGGTACATCTAAACTCCTGAGAATTCTTCTAATAACTGTCTGGATCCAATAGTCTAAACCAGTGTTTCTCAATCTTTTTACACAGCGATCCAATAAATTTGTTGTACTAACACTACGACACAAATACATATTTTGTAATTTAACGAAATGTTTCACAAACAATAAAATATTTCACCAGTTGAAGACAGGTGATTTTGATTTAGCCTGTGTTTGGTTAACTCAATCACTAAAGGTTGATATGTAACCCCTCTTTCACATAAATTTTCGTAATCCTGTATACGTATTTCGACAACTAAGTTGTCATCATCAGCAGATAATTAAGCAGTGTCGTACTTGGAGAACTACAGCAAGAAATATCCGTACGAAAAACCTAATTCCGCACACGATCCGTACCGCTGAAAGCCAAGACGTATACAGTGACGTACACAAGACATACACAGTGAACATAGTGAATTACGAAAATTAATGTGGAAAAGGAGTTATATATCAACCTTTAGTGATTAAGTTGAAGACAGATACTAACCGCCAATGTTTATATAATTCTCGTTTCATGATCCATAAAAATTTCGGTGCGAACCAATATTGTTTCGCGAACAAAAGGTTGAGAAACACTGATCTAGACAATGGTTAGAACAAAACATTTCCATCAGCAAGGAATATAATTCTTATGCTTTTCATATTATACTTGCACTTGTCGTCAATTTTGAGGGGGAGGAGAATCATCCTAAGAGAGTACTATGCAATTTTACTAAACAAGTTGAACACTCAAATTAAAACAATCAGCCACATTTGGCAATAAAAAAATTCTGTCTCGTCACGACAATGTAGTAGCTTATTTATGATTAATTGCACAAGTAAAAATATTGGATTTACGCAGTGAATTGCTTCTACATACTTTACTAGTTGCATATAACTTCTTATATTCGAATTTGAAAAACTGTCTAGTTGGAAAGAGATTTTCTTCAAACGACAAGAAAATATCAGAAATCGATGCTTTTTTAAGAATTTTGAACAATCTGTCTATATACAGACATATTTCCAGGCCATTTGGATTCATTTCTCAGTGATTTTCCTTCATATTTTTTCCACTTTGGTTCTTTTACTGCAGTCTTATATTTTTTCTTTCTAGATCTTCCAATACCATCATTCCATCTACTTTTTTTAAGTTTTGTAGGCCTTTCCCATTTCCTCTTAGTGATAGAGATTTTCTAGGTTGTATCTATCATTTCCTACACTGACGATGTATAAGTTATGTAACAAGTGGTATTTAATATTTTATATTACTCTATTCTAATTTAATATGCTTAGTTTTTGATAAAAAAATCTCGGAAAATTCTAGTGCAATGAATATAAGAAATGGTTTAGCAACAATATTTAAATATTTGTCAAAATATTAAACGTTTAAAAGTGTACTGGTAGAAATTATGCCTTCGAAAGTGAATTAAAAATAAAATGGACGTTATCTTAAAAAATTCCATGCTAAAAACTCATAACGGTGATTTAGATACGCTGCCACAAATTTGGTTGGAATTTCGTGACTGTACAGAGTTACAGGAATCGGAGGCTATTCACGTTGGAATTTGTCCCACATAAGAACCTTGTCCAATCATATTTAAAAGATGTCACTACTAGTATCCAAAGACATCCTTTAGATAAAGGTCCAATTGAATAGAGAGGTTTGAGATGGGCAGGTGCTGTCAGAGCAATGCAAGAAAGTTAAACAGACAGACACTAGAATAACATCCCGGGAACAAGCGATTAACAGGTCGACTGGTGGGTAAGCAATTGAGGTACTTATGTAAATGGAATTATTAAAAATTCGCATGGCTTATTAGTAATATAGTAATTGCCATCCAAGGAATTCAATTGGGTAACTAGAAAAAATTCATTACGTAAATTAACTGATAAATATTGCAAGAATACAACAAGAGACAAGTTGAATGCCTATAAAATGCAACCTGGATTTCTGGAGAAAAAGATTAGAAAGAGATCATGCGAAGTGAAGTGGAAAGTTCTGGCATAGAAATTATTATTAGTGAGGAGTAAATAAATAAAGTAAAACAATTGGAAAATTTAATCTGACGAAAAGAAGTTTCATGTAAAGATAATTAATATAATTTAATTAAAATTAAGAAATATTTTATTTGCAATGTTTGTAAAATGAACTAATAATGATTATTTATTATTTATTTTAAAATGTTATAAAGAAGCCTGGATATCACTGAACTATGTGTGTAGAGTTGGAAGAAGATTATATCGGGTGTTTTTTAGGAGCTTGAGAAATTAAAATGATAATACAAGACAGAAATATTGTTGGAATGAAATTTTTTTTATTATAATCTGGTAGATAACTTCATGGCATTTATTTTTTAAATGATTTCCGACAGATGTCCGCCGCGGCTACGAGTTACATGGTCCATTCGGTCAATCCAATTTTTGACTACTTTTTCTAATAAATCTGGCCATATGGCGTCAATGGCGGTTTCAATATTGGCTTCTAATGCGTCAAGAGTTGCTGGTTTGTCGGCATAAACGAATGACTTAAGATAGCCCGATAAAAAGTAATCCAGAGGTGTTAAATCGCACGAACCCCTCGTTCGTGCACTGGCCCCTCGCCAGTGAACAGGACCACTTCTGGAAATAAAGCTGTCACCAAATTGCTTTTGCAATAAATCAATTGTTAAGCGCGCTGTATGGCAAGTCAATTTTAATGGATGTGATGGTGATTCGTTAACGGCTTGAGGATTGTCTTCGCTCCAAATACGAAAATTTTTCTTATTGACGTAGCCATTTAACCAGAAATGAGCTTCATCACTAAACACAATTCATTGATAAAAATGCTGATCTTTGGCCAGTTTCAAATGAGCCCAAACAGCAAAAATTAGACGCAAACGATGGTCGTTTGGCTTCAATTCTTGCACGAACTGTATTTCATAGGCACGTAAGTCAAAATCCTTACGTAAAATTTCCCACGTAGTCGAAGGATAAAGGCCAACAAGTTGAGAATGACGACGAATCGACATTTCGGCGTCTTGTTCAATACTTCGCGCTACAGCAGCATTATTCTCTTCGGTACGCACATTTCTTTGTCTCGTTGATGGTTTTGAATCGAGAAAAGTAAAATTAGTGCGAAAACGATCAATAACTGCACGAATTGCTTGTTCACTAGGCCGATTATGTTGACCCTGAAATGGACGAAGTGCTCTATGAACTTCGCGAAAAGATTTTCTTCAAAGTAAATTTCCACAATTTAGAAGCATTGTTCTTGCGTTAAACGATTCATAATGACTCGCTAAACCTTACTGAACAGAAATGACAAAACAGTTTGACATTATCAGCTGTCAAACCATAGTTATCGATATCGATAGTTCTCATGCAGCTTAAAAAACACCTATTATAAGAAAGTAAAACTGTATTTTTTTGGTTAGGTCAAGAATATTTTACGCGTTTCAAAAAAAGTAAGTTGATTGTCGATGCTATTAATTGTAAGTAATTTTTCTGTATTGTCGCTTTAGAGATATTCTTTTCAAACGAAACTACTTTTAATTAGAAGAATTTTTACAAAAAAAGCATTTGCAATATGCTAGCACCGTTAAAAGTTTTTATTATGCAATTATATACGTAACTTCAATAGAAACAGATTAACTTACTACTTCATTTAATTAAAACACATTTAGATATGCCACCATTTGTATAATTAAGAGATTAGTTCAAACGCAAGAATTGCTTACAGTTTTTCTACAATGTACAGCCTCTATTTCTATCGTAATTAGTTAATGTTTATTTATAAACGTCTTCTCTAATTTCCTCAGTAAAATCCAATAATGAAAATCCTAATTATTACTGTTAAATGAACAAACAGTTGCGTTCATAGCACATTACGATTCCTTCGAATCATAAAATACGTGTCTAAATCACGCACATAATTAGCAAAACTAAACGCTTGTTCTCTTCGGGAGCCTCACACACACACTTTCAAGATAACATAATAACATCTTTGTAAGACTCTGAATTCTTAATTACTAGTACGATTGTGTGGTTGTAATATTTATGCACATTTTGACACCAATATTCTCGACGATTTGGTATTTCGGTTAGCTAGTATGTGTTTACCGTTACTTTGAGTTAGGTAAGTTGAGAATTAAAACGAAGAATATCAAGTGCAAAAATTATTGCGATGTTTATTTTAACGATACGATATTTCTAATGCTCTTTACGAAGATTTATTATTAATTAAAATTAAAATTTAATTTATACACAATTTAATTAATGTGACGCTGTCCATTCTAATGATAATAATACCCATATTATTATTAGTACTGTTTTAATAAACGAATTATATTGTTTAAAGAAAGCGGAACCAAATCTATTTACTGTGGATAAAGCAATAAAAAGTCGTGGCTATATATTTGGTTCTGGTTGTGCAAACTATATGGTATGCACGTTAAAGTTAACGAATGTAATTACACTACCGGCCATAAATGAGGGATCACTAAATAAAATACAAAAAGAACAATATATATATATACGAATAAAAATGTAATTACTATAAAAATAAACTATATATCCTTATAAAATAAGATTAATATCATTAGTTCTATGAAGAAAAATTGGCACTTTTTATTTTAAGCGACTTTCGCCAAAATATCCACCTTTACATTGAATAACTTCTTTACAAATTTTGAGTAGTCTCAGCACAAGTTTTTGAAGAGTTCCAACTGGAATATTGTTTCAAGCATTTGTAAGGTGTTCCGACAGCTGTTGCTGCGATTTTGTACAATGTTCTCTCACTTTTCTGTCTAGGTCATTCTACAGCAACTCGATAGGATTTATATCGTGCGATTGTGTGGGCCAAACCGTATTTACAAGAAGTCCTTCTTCTTCTTTTTGTTTCACATAGTCTTACAAGGTTTAGCACTATGTTTGCGGTCATTATCTTGTTGGAAATAAAAACCTTCTCCTATCAATTTCATTACGGAAGGAATTGCGTGTTCTTTTAAAATTTTCAAATATTCTTCTTTTCTTAAAATTCCATCAGTCTTATGCAAATCTCCAACACGATTAAAAGAAAATGGTCCACAAACAAGAACTGAACCTCTACCATGTTTAACTGTTGGCACAACACATTCTGGTATTGTCCTTTCGCTAACTCGTCTGCTAACAAAAATACGCCGATTACTTCCAAACATTTGGAACTTGGATTCGTCCATCTACAGAACCCGCTTCCACATTTCCACAGTCCAATGTTGGTGCGCTTTTGTCCATCGTAATCGTTTTTAATGATTTTCTGATCGTAGCAATAGTTTACGAACAACAAATGGTGTCTTCCCAGTTCGGGACTTCCCATTTTGTGACACGGCGAAATTTTACCTGCTTTGTTCCTATTTCATGACTCAACCCTTTTTGATTACTTCTAGCGTTCCCATTTGGTGACACTTATACCGGAGCATTGAGCGTATCAGGGATTAGACTAGATAATGGTTTAATTGTCATGTCCTTTTGCATTTTTAGGCTATATCTAAAAGTGTTTCTGACTTTATTATAGGGAAATCTAATGTTGGGTTGGGCTTTTAATTGAAATAATTCTGTGATATTGTGTAAATATTTGACACATTTTCTTATTTAAAATTAGATTGACGTAAATAAAACAATTTTTGATCTCAAATGTGTAGTTGTTTTGTCTATGTTTATGATGTATAGCATTCCTTTAACATCGCGTCCCGAAATGGGAGACGCCGAAGGTATCATTTTAGGTAGTGTCACGAAATGGGAAATATTTGTAAGAAGTCCCGAAGTGGGAAGTCACGAAGTGGTCATAAGCCCAACAAATCGTCCTTTTAGTCCCGCCTTTGATAAACGTTTTTTACGGTAGTCAGCGACACCAGATTTTCATGATTTTTATTTAATTTTACGCGAAGTTGTGGAGCTATTAATCGTCTATTCCATTTAGGTAACAGTTTCAGTCGCAAATCTCCTTGTCTAGTGGTCATCCTCAGTCTTTCGACATTTTTTTGGTCGCATTGTTATGTACCTTTTCGCTGTACTTTGCACTGTATGATATGCTATTTTTAATTTTTGCGCTATTGTCCGCAGTAACAATTTCTCTTTATATGTTATTATAGCATTACGAGTTTCTGCACTCAATTTCTTTCTTTTTGGCATGTTTATTCACGAATACTCGTATTACAACTTACTCGGACAGATTCTACAAATACTAAATTTTTCTTAGATTGAAACATTCTGTGTGGTACCACGAATTTCTATAAATTGTTTCTTAGAACCATTATAATATTGTAATATAAAAAAAAACCCTTTAAAATGAATAGTTTCAGGAAAAGTATTAATACCGAATACAGGGCATAAAAGGATTAAAGAAAATTATAATATTTTACACTAACAAATATGATTAATTTACATAATGGTCCGCATATTATTGGTAAACTTCCCTATACCAATAATATGCCGACCATTATGTAAATTAATCATATTTGTTAGTGTAAAATATTATAATTGTCCCTACCGAAACCCAGGTATAAAGACAGAGAGATTCTATCGATAGTATGTGATGCCTCATTTATGGCCGGTATTGTATATCTATTTTTGTGTCAAGTATGATCTGAGTTATAATATGAACAGTTCTTTTTAGAAAAACTGAAGCACAAAAATTTTCTTAACTTAACAAAAAATAGTGTCGATAGCTTTTTGTATGTAATATATCTTGAAACAAGTTTCCATTTTCCAGTTTTATTTAAAACAACATTGCAATCCTCACACCATGTTTTCATCTCTTGGCTAATTTTCTTTCCATCTTCACTTCTTTTGAACAGCATACTACACATCCGCGGATTTCCAAAACTTTCTTTATGATCTCATAATAAGAAAGTTTTCAATCGGCTTTTTTGTTAATATAGTCAACAATTAGCTAAGATTCCATACTTCCGCTAGCAATTTTTGCTTTTACTATACGTAAAATTATAACCACAAAAAGGATTACCATCTAAATTTCCTTTATTGCACGATACGTTTAGATCGAGCCGTGACGATATTTAACTGGAAAGAGCTCTTGTATGTTTCATGTAAAGAAACAAACGAACAATGGTGTACGTTACATGTAATTTAAATGGCGCAAGAATTTGTTTACATTTTCGACCTGATAAAACAAATATCTTCGAAAACCTGCATTCTCCCTTTCGCCATTTGGGCTATATTAAAAAAATGTATACATTTACATCGCTCCGAAAGATAGCGATGAATTAGCATTTTGCGTACTGTTTTCTATAGAATATTTAGTTTTGTTATGGTAATTTTAATTCCTATATACTTTTTGATTTTTTTAAAGTTAATGCCAATTTAGAATGCTTGATGAAAATGATGATGAATTTATTAGATTTCAATTAGTTACGAGGGAGCGTTTTTATATTCGCCGAATGGGGGACAAGGGGTGGAAATAAAAAAACCAAATTATTTTTCTTTTTCAATATATTCACCTGCAAAACGGATACATTTTTCACATCTTTCAATTAATTTATTTATACCCTCATAAAAAAATGATTTCTCTTTAACTGCAAAATACGCCGAAACTGCCTCCTTGACTTCATCATCGGCAGTAAATTTTTTACCCCGCAGCTCTTTTTTTCATTTTCGGAAACAGGTAATAATCACTCGGGGCCAGATCTGGGCTGTAGGGTGGGTGATTCACAATTTCGAAGCCCATCTTATGCAGGGCAGCTAACGCAACGCGGCTCTCGTGGACGGGCGCGTTGTCGTACAAAAGCAGAACACCTTTTGTCAATTTTCCCCGTCTTTTCTTTTTAATGGCTTCTTTTAGTCGCTCTAATATTGAAGCGTAATATTCTCCGGTTATAGAAACACCTTTATCTTTATAATCAATCAACAATATTCCTTCTGAGTCCCAAAATACCGTTGCCATGAGTTTCCCAGCTGATTGTGGCACTTTAAATTTCTTGGGAGGTGCTGTGGCCTTTTTATGCCACTGCATGGAGTCTTGTTTGGACTCAGGTTCATAATGATGAACCCAAGTTTCGTCTCTAGTAACAATTCCACTCAATACACCATCCTTGTCTTCATTACAGAGGTCCAAAAATGCACGCGAACACTCTACGCTCTGTTGTTTTTGCGGCGGCGTGAGTATTCTCGGCACCCATCTTGCGCTGACCTTAGACATGCCGAGATGATCGTATAGGATTTTAAAAATTGTTGTATCGGATACTCCAACCATTTCTGCGAGTTGTTTCTTCTTTAGTCGAGCATCTTCGAGTACAATTTGTTCAACTTTTTGGATAAGTGCTGGCGTGGTCACCTCAATGCTCCTGCCCGGCCTCGGGTCGTCTTCAAGGGATTCCCTTCCTTGTTTAAATAAACTATGCCACTTGTACACCATGGTTTTTCCTGGACAAGAGTCGCCGTAAACCAATGACATCTCATTCATTATGGTCGCGACTGATTTTCCTTGCCTGGTAAGGAACTTTATAACAGCACGATATTCGATTTTTTCCATATTTCACTTTTCACTCCTGATTATGTTACTTGGTTGACGATAGCTCAAAGACTAACTGTCTAATAACAATGAAACTTCGTATTTATACTAATCATGAATCGCTGCACAGGCCACGCCCCCAATGCGCCTATTCACCCCTCTACAACCCGCTCATTCCGCGAATATAAAAACGCTCCCTCGTATAGTCAAAAATTATTTTACTAATTTAAAAGCCTAAGGTAATGTGATAATTTGGTGTAAAACTTTTTATTTTATTTGTATTTTATTTTATATATGTAATATTCTATAACAATTACATCCATTAACACATTAAGTAGAGTTTCGAATTAATTTATAAGATAACTATTCTGATAGTACGATTTTACGAATAACGAGAAAATTATTAAAATGCACGAATACGGTCAATCCAGAATGAGAGATCACGTCGTCGCTACAAAGCAATAACATCTAACAATGTTGTAGAGAATTAATTAGCATTTAACAACGCTTGGTTATGAAGAGTTTTAGATTTTACGCTTCGAAGATATTTGAAATATCATTATAATAATTTTAAAAAATTTCACTTTTGCTTTTCGACTTTAAAAAAAATTATTTCTTGTTTTTGTTGCGTATATTGAATATTGCTCGACTATTTATTTGCTAATGCATTATGAAATAATTTTTATTTTAATAAATAGTAATGTGTTATTTTGAAATTAATCGTTTTATTTATTAGAATGTTGTGTATAGAGCTGGATGCTAGCCCTAGTTGATTCAAAAGGATCCTAGTTTAACGAGAATCCACAAAAAGACCAATTATTTTAAATATTATGCCATAATAGAATAGATCTTATCTGCTAATTGTTATCTTCTCATCCTAATAAATGGTGGGGCAGGTCAAGGCTCAAAGGAGCATAAAATCGTTGTATATATGTATGTACAAATTTTGTCACCATACTTTTTATTTCTTACAGAATTTGATTCTTCATCACTCTGATATCAGAATGATTGCATTCTATTAAAGTGTTTTTATTACACAGTGATTGCATCGCCACTATTATTCTTTCCACACATTTTTAAAAAATCTTTTATAATAACTAGCTAGCTCGCTTGCTGGGCCAAAGTTGGTTATATAAAAATATTCGATAATAAATAAGAGAATATGTTAACTAATGATACTATAAAGAATCCGACAAATATTCAGGACAGATTAAGACTCGACTAAAAGAGAAAAGAACGTGTTTCATTGTTTCTCTCTTAAGCGATAATAGGGTAGTCCGGTAAGTTTTACAAAATATTTGGAACATGAATTTCACGTTTTCTACGTTTGGAGTATTAAAAATTGTAGGTTAAACTACTCGTAATCATAGATTATTGAAAAACAAATATGACCGAAGTATCTACAAAGTTAGTTCCAATTAAATACTAGTTTGTAAGGTATATTAATGCAATCGTAAATTTTTAATTACAGAGTATTTCATATGCATATATTCGATTAATTAGAATCTGGTTAATGTTTAAAAATACCTAAGTAACCTATATGAATATATTAATATAAGTAGAGCGTAGAAATTTACATATTTAATAACATAACCTAAAAATTTGTATTTTCCAAACGATTAAGAGTTATAATTTCTTTTTAAAATAACGGGAATGACTAGAAAAGTGTTAATTATTATTTTAAAATAAAGTAAAAGTAAGTTTACATTCTTTCGCAGGTGTCATATTTAATTATAGTTCATTTAAAAAGAATATTTGGTCGTTCTTTACTTCGTTTTAAAGAAATTTCAACTGTAATTCTACAGTTAGGATGTAATAATAATGATCTATAATTTAAATTCTATATGTAAGTAACCTACATCAATATATAAATTCATTTGATGTAGTTTATCAAATTCTACGTTACGTTTTACTTCAATTGGACGCTTTATATTAGGTGTCTACTAATCATCAAAGTTGAGGTTATGTAAAATCTAGGATATTGTCAAATCTATTGATTTCTAATCTTTTTTGTCAGAGTCGCATGTGTTAGTCTTTCGTTAGCTTTTCCGAAAGCTTTATTATAATTTTTACTGTTCATTCTTTATTCCTGTATTAATTTTTCGTTATACTTACAATCAGTTATTTTCATAACTCCTAAAATAAATTTTTTAAATTTGCATAAATAACATTCGATATTAAATTCCAAATTTAAAAATAACACATATTTGAAATTATGTTAATGATTTCGCAATGGTGTTTTACGTCCTGATGGAAGCTGTCCTGTAATCATCTATTAAGCATTTTAATTTCGCAATGTGAATATTGTTTATGCTGTTCATTCAACACTAGCGAAGAGTTTTGGATCATTTTGAAATAAAAAATATAATAAATTCATAATTAACTTTATTTTTGTTTAGATTATATCCTTAGGTAAAGGTTAAGAATTGTTGAAAAGAAATTTTGGAATTATTATTTGAGTGTTTAAAAAATTGTGTTGGGATTGTTGTTCATTTTTTTCGTCAGTAGTAAACTTTAAATAAACACCATTCACTAGTGTTTCTAGGAGATGATTCATTTAAACGATGTTATAACAGCGTATTTTCTAAAATTCTAAGTAAACCATTGCAGTCAATCTGTCATGATTTATAGTATCTAGTAATTAAATTAACCAAAAATCAAAATCTCAGTTATGATATAAATAAAATATTTAAAATACATTCCTGTAGCCTCTCAGAAAGATAGACGTACATATTTCTTAAACACACAGATAGTTATCTTACAATATACATATATTTATTTATTTCATTCATAGCATTAAGCTTCGGAGCCGCTAAGTCCTTACCAAACTCATAATCTTCACCTTCACTCGCTAAATTCTAGGAATTTGAAGGAGTGGTAAAACGCGTTTATACAAGTAAAATATATTCAGAATTGTTAGAACCTCGTAGAGTTTGTGATAACATATTTACCCTTTGAATTTTAAAGCATTATAGTTAGATTAGTGATGTACAAAAATACAAAGTATAAAATTAATACTTCGTATTTTTGTAACAAACGTTATTGGCAAGACGAAGGATATTACGAACAGTGAATAAATTAGAATTGAATCTTTTAAGGATTGGTTTATGTTCTCAAAGCGAAATTGTTATAAAAGTAAAAGTTTTAGGCCGAGCTGTGGCAAGAATTGTAACACTTATTAAAGAAAATTTGCCCTCAACATCAAATGGTCGCCAACATTGTCGCTGGTTAAGTTACTACCATTGCTTTGAATAAAAAACAGGCTTTCATCGGAGAGTTGTTATACCTTCTGTAGTCCTTTAATATAAAGGTATTAGAGCGGATCTTGCGAACTCGACTGTAAGCTGCTGTATTAAAATGTCGTCGGTCTGCGAAAAAACCCCGTTTAACCGAAGCTGTGGGCCAAGATGCATCAACATTTTCCTCTTGAAGAATGGAAAAAGGTCTTTCTATAAAACTATATATCGCAAACATTTTAAAAACGTTTTCCTATATTGCATGTTACTGTTAATTTCTCAATTTCAGTGACGAGTCACGACTCGAAGATATTACAGAATCTTTCTAATTTGGGAGACGAACACCTTCGGAACGTTATGAAATTGAATAATGGTCGTTTATTACTGGAGTTGGAACAGGACCTCTGGTCCTTGTCGATGGGAGTATCAATACAAAAATGTAACAGAAATTGTTTTGTCGCTTTTTAATAGTTCACTAGATGCAGAGGAAAATCTCTCTATGTTTATGCAAGATGAGAATCCGTTCCATAAGGCGAAATCTGTTCAGAATCTTTTTCACGATTTCGATATTGAAGTACTGCCCTGGCTTGAAAAATCACCGGGCCTTAATCCAATCGAGAATGTTTGGTGTTCTTAAATCTATTTTTAAATCGTCTCGAAATTCTAATTTAAGTGTTGTATCGACAGCATGCCGAAGCGAATTCAAGAGATCTTCAGACTAAGAGGTTTGACCAAATATTGGAACAATATATTCTATAGCTGCAAATACGTGTAACGTATGTAAAGCTGTAAAATTATAGGGTGAATTAATTTACTTACCATATACTGTACATAAGGCTTTAGAAGATGATCCTAGCAATGATATTACTGTGGAATATGCGATTTTATGTGAGCTTCGCGATGACTATTATCGTAATTTATGAAAATATAGTTTTATAATAATAATAATAATAATATTTTTATTGTCCAACAGACAAGCCATTTAAAGGACAAATCAAAAACATTAGGTACAGTGTACAAGTATTAAATAAACTAACTTAAGTATATATGAAAATTAAAAAATACAATCATAATAAATGAAAAATTAAGAACTTAAGTATATATTTATAGGTAAAAAAAACTGAGTTGAAACCAAAGTTGTGCTTTTCAATCACCGATACCATTTCTTATGAAAGGGATCTGGAAACAACCTATTCGCATTCCTGCACATGTGAGTAAGCGGAGCTTTCAATAGAAGATTAGTCCTGCCCCTCGGAAGAGCGAAGGAATTAAAAAACCGAGTGGAATGAGATGGGACCAATAGACCAACCTGAGACACTACAGATGGGGTATCCACACCATTGTTAATCAAGTTAACAAGAAATTTTTCACTGGTAGCATCCCTACGACAAGGCAGAGATTGAAAGCAATGTCTAACCAATAACGCCTCATAATCAACTCCCCTCAGTGGGTAGGTACCGTCAAGCCGGTAAGATAAATACTTTAGAAATCTTTTCTGGATTCTCTCCAGAAACAAACTCTAATAAATATAGCCTGGATAACAGGCATACTCAAGCTTAGTCCAAATAAAAGCATAATATAAAACCTTGAGAACAGTAATATCATTGAACTGTCTGGAAGAACGCACAAGGAAACCAAGGGCACGTAATGCCGAAGCACATACATTAGTAATATGATCTGTAAATTCCAATTTGGAGTCAAACATGACCCCAAGATCCATAATTCCCGACTTCCTAGTTTTGTGTAGAAGAGCGTTTATTTGTTAATAATACAATATTAATATTCTATAAAGGAAAATCATATTTACACTTCGTTTTTGATAAAATAAGTACAATTAAGGTTTTAATCGTTGATATTTTGTGTATTAAAATAATAACAAAACTTCAACTAACAATTTGTTACTTTAAATCATTTTTTACTAAAAATCATCTTCTGTTTTTGTTACAAAAAAGAATCTGATATTTGTTGACACGAAACACCACATTTAACGGTGAATTCATAGAATTTTTAATTTTACCTTATATTTAACTTATGTTATTTTGACTCTCAAGTTATGTAAATTACTTTTATGTAAAATAGAACACGTTTATCGACGTTCTTCTGCTTTGCTTCTATGCAATATAAATACACAACCTGCATCTATGATACATTTGTACTATAAGTGGATTGAAATTATACTGTTGTTGACAGCTTTCCGTTAACCCGTATTATTTATTCGCAGATAGTACTTTGGTTTTGCTTCCTTTCACTAAACATATAGTAAAGGTTTTATATAATTATATCTATTCCCAAAGGTAAAATATATATGTGTATATATACCTGTGTATTAAATATAGATACTTACAAAGCGCATTTTGGGGCTCTCGTAGGTCGTTCGAATTGAGTTTCCTTTGTTAAATTATTTATAGGAGTTCTCCTATCCACCTGATTCCTATAGTGTATACATACCTGGTTTCCAGAATAGTCGGTATAATTCGAAATGATGCCCTTAGATTTAAGTTCCATTTTCGTGTATTAAACATCGATCATGATATGGGTTGAGAGCATATTTATTTCCATTTAGCAAACAAAAAATCTGATAATAATCTGTTATTATTCGAAACTATAAGTATTAACATTGAATGTCACAAAAGTTTTTCTGGACATGACAAAAATAATATCTGCATTTTAAAATATTTAATATTTTGTTGGGCCCAACATTAGATTTTCTTGTAGCTTTTAGTTTTATATGAACGGATATAATCTTCCATAAAATTTGCAGAGATATTTTACCATATTTCCAATAATGCATTTTTCAATGATGCCTTGTTTGTTATGTTGTGGCTTCTTTCTTTCGATATATTCCTTCAGGTATTCAATCGAATTTAATTAAATTCAGTGGTCAAGGTGATGAGCTTATATTTTAAAGCAACCATTCTTGTATAACCTTAGTTGTATGTTTCCGATCTTGTTTCTATTGAAATATCTATTTATCTCGCAACGATTTTTTATGTCTCTATGCAAATATTATTTCAGAATACATAAGTAAACTGATCGACAATCTTATTAGTAGATACTACACTACTTACTCTAGTTGCCGCCATGAATACACCATCATTGATCCGTCACTATGTTTTATAATGGGTAAATATTAACATCACTAATGAAAGGTTCTTTACGTGGCAAGCTCTTCTTATGTTGCTTGAACAGAATGCATCTTCTTTCCAGTATTACACTGTGCCTGTATGGTAATGGTGCACTTATCCATGGATTTAAACTCACTGTGAGAAAAACTTTTGGACACCTTCTTCTGAGAGAGATATTTTTTTTATTCTATTTCGTTTCAAATTTGTCTTACGATGATGCCATAGAATAAAGTGTACGAAAACTTTCACGAAAATTTACTACATTTCCATAAAGTTTTAAATAATAACAGCTTTTTTAACATTTCGTCATTAATTTTGTTTTAGTGAGATATATTGAGATATTTTCTCTCTACTATGTAAAGTTTGTTTATCATGTCTTTTATCTGTCCTAAATCGTTAGAGGTAATAACGATATCGCAGGCGAATCGGAGATTACTTACATATTCACCATCGACTCTGACTCATTTCGCTTCCTATTTCAAAGATTTAAACATGCAGTCTAAGAAATATGACGAAAACTCCTTAACGAAGACAGCATTAAAGAGTTATCGTCATATCGTATCACTTTGCCTAAATCAACGTTTTATATTTACTTTGTTAGTGTTCACACTGATTGTTGATGTGTTTTCGTTTATTTATACGTTTTTACGGCGACTAATCAAGAACACTTTAATAGTAATACGTCACTTGGAAGTTATTCAACAATATTGGAATGAATAAAATAAAAAGAAAAAAAGCTGTTAAAGCTTTAGCAGACGAATTAAACTTAAAATGTAACTATTAAGTAACTATGTAACGATCTCTTAATACTGGACAGTAATTAAAAAACTACTACGACAAAAGATAAACATATTAGAAGCATCTTCAATGTACTAAAAACGAGACATTTTTATCAGTCATGTCCAAACTATTTTTTCTCAAACGAACAAGAACAATACTGGACTAAAAGCATCTGATACCTGACCACCAGTTTGGATTTAGGCGAAATCATTTGACAGTTGAGCACATCCACAGGATTACTTTCAAAATAGAAAACGCCCGGAAAAACAAAAATAAACAAAAGCTACGCTTTTCGTAATACCGATTTTTGCTAATAACGTTTACATTGCCCTGAAAACTTCAAGATGTATGCACATCGTCACCTCAACTTAAATCTTGAATATCGCAAGAAATCATATCAGGTCCTATTCTATTTTTAATTTATATAGCTGATATCCTTACAAAATCTAATATTACGAAAGTCACATTTGTCGACAATAAAATTGTGTTAATTGCACATAAAGATCCCTAAATAGAAATAAATATACTTTATCAGAATCGTTTGTTTACAGTTTATGTTCTTCAACATTCACGGAAAGTACGAAATCTTTCATGGCTGAATGTATTTGCTGATAAGAATGTATAATATTTGCTTTTCCATACACATCACTAATTGGTCTAGCAAAGGTTTGCTATTATTTTTTGTCAAATGCAAAAAATACGTATTTAGATAGGTTAACTAAGTACGTATTTTTCACATTTGACAAGAAATAATAGCAAACCTCTGCTAGACCGTGATGTGTTAGAAAAAGTCAAGTAAAGGAAAAGTAAATATTATACAGCACCCTCTACTTAAGTTTTAACTTTGCATTTTTGGTACTGAAGTATAGCTATAGTTAACATTTGAATTACTTCCAAGCTTTCTCGAAGTTTGACTTAGATCTTCTTCCATTGAAGTCTTTAAAACTCCTTTGTCGAACAAGGTTTCTGTTCTAACTCCAAGCTCATAAAATGAAACTTTTCAAGCAAATGTTAGTTTGTGTACTATAGCCTCGCTGTAAACTTTGTTTATATTACGAAATTCGGCAGTTGTACTATTGTTAAGATTAAGTTTATATCACCATAAATTACATCTTGATACATTTCTTTATAGTAAATACCTCACACAATATAATGACCAAGTTTCTCATGCACACATATTAGTATTTTTCTTCTAATAGTTGTTAAAGTAAACGGTATTCAAAGATATTGTCTGCTCTATCGAAAGCTTTAGGATAAAAAAATAGAAAAGGCTCCTTTTTTATATAATCGTACCAGCTTTATATACACTAAGCGACAGAAAGAACCGTGCGACTGGTGTTGATAATAATGAGGGATAATCTCCTTACCTGAAATAGTATTTTAGCATCATTTTTATATTATGGGAAATTTCCAGTGTATCATTACACAAGGATTTCATATAGTTTAATTTTCAATATCGTAGTATAAAGGCACGTCAAATAATATAGTAAAACCTAAGGTATGCGTGTCTGTAACAAGCAAAACACTAATATTAAAAGAATGAAAGGTTTTCGTATCTGAAATTGCAAGGAGAATGTGGTTCAAGAAATCTTCTGTTAAAAAATTTAGAAAACATTTAAGCAATTAGAATCGTTAAAAAGAAAATCCGATAATGGAAGGAAGAATAAATTGAGCGAGGAAGAATACCGCTTAATCACGTTTTTAATGAAGTGTAGACATACTTCAGTCGCAAGAATTAGAAATGAAGTACACAATCAAGTTCCAATGCAATACGGTACAAAAAGTCTTAACAAATTAGTTTTTTAAACAGCAAGCCCCGCAAGAAAGCCGACATTGATGAACAAATGCAAACAAACTAATTTTTACGAATAAAGGAAACAAAAAAAATGGACTGTTGAGGATTAATATAAGTTTGTATTCTCAAATGAATCGAAATTATATTTATTTAGTTCAAATGAAAAGAGAGTGGAGTGCAAAAGAGAAAAAAGACTTAAGGTAGACTACATGTTGTGTACTATAAAGCATTCGCTCTTTTATGGTCTAGGGAAGCATAACGGCAAATGAATTTTAATATTTTTAGAAGATGCAGTTTGCATGACCTATGAGGAACTATGTGCGATCTTATATTTCGGGACGATTCTGTACTCTATCATCGAGAAAATTTCCGTTTTTCTGTTTATGTATTTTGTTTTCATTAAGTGTTTTCATGTCAATTTTCTTTTCAAATAAGGGAACTTAAGGTAGAATATGACGTGGAATGGGAATTCAGATTTAAACGTGATAGGTAATTTATGGGTTATAATGTAGAGAAAAGGTCAGAACTCGAAATCATTATCAGAAAAACTTGTGAAGAAAATTTTTACCCTTAATTTGATCCATGACTTGTATCTCTTTACAAAAATACATAGTAGTAGCCCGGGACGAGATAACCAAGCATTAAATAATAATAATTTGTAAATAAATTCTAAGATGAAATAGTATTTAATGTTTACAATTATATGTAAATATATAATTAAGCGCCTCACGATGGGAAATTAATGAAAAATTAACATTTCCTGCTATTCCGTCATTATTATTTATTACAGGAATTTGATTAAAAGTTTTCTGCATTGGACCAGGACTCGAACCTTTATCTACCGTTTCCTAGACGGTTGCTTTAATGAATTCAACCACTAAGCTGTACAGTTTCGAGTCTCATAATATACCATAAATTACATTATGCGGCAGTTGTAATTGTTTTAATGTGCAATCAGGGAATTACAGAAAATTAATTAAAGATTTTCAACATTGGACCAGGACACAACTGCTTGGTGACTTATTAATGTATTTACTATTCATTTAACACTATTTTCAAACACTCGCTATATTATTGTATATTAGACGACTTAAGCAAACTGCAGCTTACGAAGCTGCAAAAATAAAGACATTCATCAACTCTACACCAGAAATGGAACCTATATCACCATTCCATTTCACTGTCAACTCATTTATCCATAGGTTTGAGCTTGGATTGTACACGGCTGGTATTGTACATTTTATTATCGATTATTACTATTTACTAAAAGTTTGTGTCTTGTGCACTCATTTCAAATTGTGTTAAATTGTTGTAATACTTGTGATGAGATCTTCTATTACTAATTAAGAAACTTTTAAAGAATGTTTGCTACATATGAATACATCTTCCATTAATCAAAAAATTGTTATCATCGGCAGAGGGGTTTTATTTATATTTTTTGATTAATTCAATCAATTAATCTCCATTAAAATTTGTCTTATACGAGGGTAGCGGTTTATATTTCGGGAATAACAAATAAAAGAAAACTTTTTATTATCGAAAATAGTTTTATTGCTTTTTAGAATATTTTCCTTGAAAACCAATGCACTTTTGAATTAGTTTAAAGCAATCCGAAAAGCATTGCTGCTTCTGTGAAAGCGGTATCTCCAAAATATGAGTTTTGAATGAATCAACTGCCTCTTCCGGCGTAGAAAACCGTTGACCACCAAGTTTATTCTTCACGTTTGGTAACAAAAAGAAATCACAGGGTGCTAGATTAGGGCTGTACGGCGGATGGCTCATCAATTCAATGTTTTGCCCGGTCAAATATTCAATTGTATAAACCGACCTGTGAGAGCTTACATTATCATGGTAGAGAATGATCTGTCGTTTTCGGTTTGTTTTCCATATTCCTTCAAAAACTTTTGGCAAACAAATAGTTGTGTACCATTCAAAATTGACCGTTCTACAACTCTCTAAAGGCACGGTTTTTCCGAAAAAACAGGCGACTTGTTTAGATGTGCTTCGAGCGCGAACAACTATTGTTGGTTTTGGCTCCTCTTGGAATATCCATACAGTTGACTGCTGTTTACTAATCTGGCTCATACGTATTGATCCAAGATTCATCACCTGCGACGACTTTATAAATGTTCTTTGAAGCACTGCCATTGCATTTTTTTAGCTTCTAAATGGGCTAAATGTTCATGCAGGATCTTATGCACTCAGGTGTTACTAATACCTAGAAATGCCTCGATCTCACGATATGTTACATGACGGTCTTGCATTATCAATTCGGACACTGCATTAATGTTTTCCGACATAACAACATTTGCGTGACAACTTTCACAAAATTCATCATCCAAAGAATGCCGTCCAAGTTTGAATTTACTATACGAACGATATACTGTAGTTTTCGATGGCGCTTCGTCGTCATATAAAGAATTCAGCTAGTCAATGTATTCTTGTTCAGATAATCCACGCCGAAAGTTATGAAGAAGAATCTTCGCGATTTAATTCCTTTTCATCAAATCGAAGGCAACGCTAACAGAGTTGCCAGTACCCGAAATATAAACGGCTACCCTCGTATAAGTATCAGTTAAGTATTTACAGTCTTAATTTTATGGAAGGTATGTTCTTTGAGTATTAGTCCAGGTCATGGTTTTTTCTTTATTTTGTCCATACCTTCCTATTTCAAGATATTAGTTTATATTTGATCATTTACTTCTTGCTTCATATTGGTATTCGCGGATATCATTATTTAGAATTAAATATTTGTTAAATAAAATTTTTTATTCGTATAATTACACACTAAACCCTTAATAATTCAATCATTAACACAAAAGCTAAACCGAAAAAATTAACTTGAGATGGATCTCTAGCGGATGGAGTCTGGGCCACCGCTATATAATTAATATAAATAAGAATTGAAACAATAAAGTTTTACTTTTTTGTAAGTGTCTGTAATTTTTAATTTCATTATCTTAAAAATATTCTTGTTAAAGACATTTAGAATGTAAAAGGCATTTTGCAAAATAAATCGGTAATTACTTTTATAGATGTGCAGACTCTCTTAAGTTAATTTTAGTGTAATTATAAATTATACGAGTATTTTATTATAGCCTTATATTGAAGACCCTGTATGAAATGTAAATAAACATAAATAAATGGTATTGCAAAATATTTTTCTATGTCCACACAGTTGTAATAAAAATTAAATCGAATTATATTTGTGGATTTCTTGTCACTTTGAATTTTGTAAAAACCTCCTAAAAATTTCACGATTTACTAATTAAACTATAGCATAATCATTGAACCGATAACATTAGGAAATATTAATTCAATTCCAGCAAGCAATGTATATTGCAAAAACTAATTTTTACGCTCAAGGATACTAAATTAACTTTTCCTAAAGTCATTTCTACACGATATATTCGCGTTGTTTATTTGTACCGCAAGAAACAATAGTTTTTATATTTATGACGTTGATTTATTAAAACAAACTGTAATCTAATGTATAATTAGAGCAGAAATAAAACTCGATTAACGGAGGAAGTGTTTAAATTTGACCTTAAATGTCCAACAAATATAACACTAACGCATTTGTAATTGCTTAAATATGCACATGCTAAATATCTTCAACAATTACATATAATTATGTTCAATTGGATTTGTTGTCGCAATTTGCAAAGTGTAAATTAGAAAAATTCATTTTCTCACGGAACGATCAAGGGCGAAACTGTCTCGACGGGAAAAATTTCAAAAAATCTGTAACAAAGTTTGTTTGCTACAGGCAGAGCTTATGCTTTTGTCCGCAAATTTCTCACACTTATATAACGAGCAGTAATGATAAATTAGTAACATATTAAGAATCGTTCTGCAATTTGCGATTTGTAACTGGTTTATGTTTCTTTTTTCGAGAGAAAGTTTATGTAATAGCAATAAATATTTCACGATAATATACATTAGCGTCTGAAAAACGGATATCGGTTTTCCTTAATTTATAATTCGTCTTCCTTCCACGTTATGTCATTTACTTTATTTGACGAATTATGTAAAATTCCCTTTTGTTTTCAATAAAATTCAATAAATAGCTTCATTAGATTTACGTATCTCGGTTGTTATCGCACAAATATTATTACTGAACTCCTTTGAACTCCCTTGACGCAGAGTTCTATTGAAATTCTTAAGAACATACATGGTGTTTCATTTAAAATGAATAAGTTAACAAAATTTCTGACAAACAAATTTGGTTTGAATATAAATATGGTCATCGATTCCTTATTTGTATAATATTTACTTAAATGCGGAAAATTTTTAACTGCATCAAATACAACTTCGTTTTTCTGTATGTGATTTTTGTCTTTATTTTTTTGTTCTCTATATTTCTGGACATCTAATCTATTATTTTACAACATATTCTTCTTTATCTCTCGTGTTTCTCTCGGCTGTCTTGCTATTCTGTATTGTACCAGTATTTTCATATCCTTCTCAAGTTTTTTCTAAAGTAACAGGTGTTTTTTTTTCTTGAAGCGGAGATCTTTAAATTGAAATAAAACACAGAAAAATGTTTTTAATATCCATGAAATTGGCTTTATTTAAAAGATAATTTTATGGCAGTAATATTTGAATATAATTTCGGGCATGTGGCCGCCGCGGTAGACGTGTACATTGCGTAATCTGGAGGTCCAATTTTCACACACTCTTCGCAGTAAATGAGACTGTATTTCGGCAATAACGCGTCGAATGTTGGCTTCCAAGTGCTCAATTGCTTCAAGTTTATCGGCGTAGACATGCAACTTTGCATATCCCCAGAGAAAATAATCTAATGGCATCAAATCGCACGACCGAGGTGGCCAGTGAACAGGTCCATTTCGTGAAATTAATCGTTCGTCAAAGACCTTCAGTAAATTAATTATATTGTACGCTGTGTGGCATGTGGCGCTGTCCTGCTGAAACCACATATCCGCAACATTAATGCCTCGCAATTTAGGTACGAAAAAGTTAGTAATCATGTCTCTGTACTGCTCATCGTTGACTGTAACGTTCTGATCATCATCATTTTTGAAAACATATAGGCCAATGATTCCATCGGTCCATAAAGCGCACCAAACTGTTTTCTGGATGTAATTGTGTTTCGACAATGGTTTGTGGATTATCATAGCTCCAAATGCGACAATTCTGCTTATTGACATAGTCATTTAACCAAAAGGGTGGTTATCACTCAACAAAATTTTCAAATTAAATTATAGATCAATAGCAACGTTGCCTTTAGTCCATTTACCAATTGTATGGCGCGAACGATGATCGTGTGGCTTCAATTCCTGTACAAGTTGAATCTTGTAAGCACGTAAACCAAGATCTTTAGGAAAAATTTTCTATAAAGTGTATCGACACAAGTTTAATTGTTGAGCGCGATGACGAATATTTAGATCATTAACACTACGCTGTACACCATCAATCGCTTGTTGTGTGCGCACTGTACGACGCCTTGCGGCATGCGTACTATCGTTTAGACTAGACATATTGCGAAAACGATCCATATTTTCTCGAATTAATCGCTCTGGCTGCTTCGCCGTGAGCCTATTTATGATGAATTGCCAAAAGAAACATCCCAGAACTATCAAATCGACTGTCACAGAAAACAGTATTGCCAATTTAAAGTTTTCCACCTCCACAAAGACCCTATTTGTGTTCCGTTCTTTATTTTAAAGCGTTTTCTATGTATTTATTGCTCGTTCACTAATTCACTTTTGGTTAACAACTTTACTCATTTTTAGTCGAATTATTGTTTGATTTTCTTGAGTTAACTTATCGTCATTTTGTCTTGCTGAGTTAAAGTTGAAGACCTTGTACACGCTCTGACAAATTCATTCTTTAAAAGCCATCAGGTTGATCTGGTACTTTGCACTGATTTGTGACATTTTGGAACTTTTCTGACGATTAGTACTAATACATTCAGCTCTTATTTTGTGTATGATTGTATCACTACGAACTTACAAACAAAACTAACTTCAAAATATTATTAGGAACTAAAAATAACATAAGGGATTAAGTAATAATCCTGCTTTTCCACGAAGCAGCAAGAAAATTTAATTTACGAATGTGATGCTCAACTGTATACAGATACACATTTAAGAACTGACAGACTTTTAATATTGAATACTGAAATTATGAATTAAACTGCTTTAAATAAAAATATACATTTATATTTCAACATAATTTGTTCCCTAATTTACAAGATTTACTCGATATTAAAAAAGATTTAATAATTTAAGCTTCCCAACAGTTTTGGATGTATTTATGACGATCTATTAAAATTTTTATGATAACGTTGTATAAATAACAAATTAATTCAAGTTTAGACAACTTCAAGCACATCAGAAAGTTGCTTAGAATAATTCAATAGCATTTTTGCACCTCCAACAAATATTCTTTTTTAGGCATTTTATATGGATTTTTTATTACAGTCGTGACATAAAGAGGACAACACGTCCACGTACGTACATACGTTGTTAACTATAATTAGACGATCTCGTTTAGGTGTGCCATAATGAATTAAAATCATTGCCGGCTGATGTTTGTAG